>JAIOKQ010001013.1:4549514-4981944 GCA_020654165.1 Oryctes rhinoceros
CTACGCTACTACTAACTTCTCCGAGATTTTAAGGAATCTCTTCAGACAAATGCAGTTAGCGGGATGCGATGAATATTTAAATAGTACTCTAAGTAAAGATATTCTGAGAATACGCGTGGGAATCTAGGAAATTAATCTAATGTTCTTTCGCTTGCATATTCCAGATAATCCGAAGTTTGGACAGCCCATCGTCAACGTCACCGTAGCTGTCGGAAGGGAAGCAATAATTGAATGCGTTGTGGAAAATTTGGGAACATACAAGGTAGGTTTCATTATTGTATCTGTGGATATACATACTTGTATACTCTGTGTTGATTTAAAGTACTATGCGTGAGATGCGAATGATTAAACAGGAATTATTAGAAATGATGAATCTTCTTATGTCGATTGGGAATATCGCTTTTGTTACTGGTTAATATGCATTTGAAAGGTAACTAGCATTTTTATCACAAAAATAAACATTTATTATTCTTTTAATGGAATGCCTTATATATTCCAAATTTTGAAAGATTATTTTAGTAAATTACCGTAGCTCATAATTGGACGGGATATTATGGTGTCGCAATATTAAAGATAACGTATTATTGTTATTATAATTTGATATAATCCATACACTAACTATTGGGAACGTTCAGTGCAAGTTGCTCAAGTAGTTGGCTTTCGGATCGAACGTATTCACCTAGAGGTTTACCGCGAGAGTAGATTTAATGTGATCTCCTTGCCTTGATCCAGGCGGCAACTTTGCCTTGCGAGCATTGCAATGGGATAATACATAGCCGAATCCAATGCTCGGATATTCTGTGCAATTCCAGTCTTTTCGTACCTCTACGTTTCAGATTCCAATCGGCAGAACAAATTTAATGCTTATGTTTCCCGTTAGCACTACGTGCAGGTGATACAATTACATTTGCATGGATTGCAACGTTTTTAATTGTAGCGTAAGAGAGCTGCGTGATGCTTATCCGTGTAGGTGATTAAATTGGCTATATGATTTAACATGTGTGAAACTGACTCACAGCGCTTTAATTCAAAAGCCAAATCCTTGGATAGGAATAAACGCGCCGGCTGCACTCCCCGATTTGTCTGTTCGATTTTTATTTACGGTAAATGGTAAAAGATGTATCGAATTTTCGATACATCTTTTACCATTGTGACCAATGCGACTCACGACGTTCCGTTAATTATTAGTTAAACGGAATGGTTGACTTTTCGAACCTAAATACCTTACTTTAATTCGTAGTTGTTTGAGTATTGCTTTAGTTGCGTCCTAATTTTCTTAAATACTTCCTAATTTATCGTTTGTAATTTATTATTATTATTAGCTCAGAAATTAACTTTACGTAAAATAACGAAATAACATTTAAACTTTATTCAAAAGTTAGCCGTGCATTTTTTTCCTAAAAAACAGGGTTCATTCAAACGAGCTCGTAAATCTGCGGTTCCATCCCTGCTAGTTTCCGAAATCCTCGTACCAAACATCGGAAAAAACTCACCCTGTATATTTATAATTTCTCTTTGCCGGTCCGTTGGTGTAAAAACATCACCGTACTAGACAACAGGCAGAGAATGGTGTTAACACGTCGTTATACGTCGATTTCCATTTTCGAGGACGTTAATACTTTTCTAATTTATTTGCTAAATGTATGAAAAAGCGCGAATCTCGTCTCATCTATCCGTATAAACTTTTTTATGAGACAAGCGTGAAACATAAGCTATCGATAAGATCGGTCGAGAGGAAGCCGGAACCTCGAATTTTACGAGACAACTTTCGGCCGGAATTTTGAAATTCTATACGAAAGGCACGTATACTCACAGTACCTCCATTACAATACACACGAACGCTATTCCGATAGGGAACGATTTATATCAGCAATGCGAGAGGACCAGATCATTGTGCTGTCTACCGATGTTATACACGGTCAACTAGGTACAGGTAGATCGGCCCTGTTTGGGTATATCGCGTAAACCGTGCGGTATTGTTTAAAAGCGGCCCGTACTATATTATTTGGTTATCTGCAGCATTATGATCTGTCTGTCACGTTTAACGATTCTAATGCAGTAGAAATGCGACAAATCATCTGGACACGCATTGATTGCAATGTATGCAAATATCACTGCGTAAAAAGTAACTTTGAGTTTATTCAATTACCATTTTTTGCACATGCAGATAATCTCAATGGTTTTATCCATCATTTTTGCATTGAATAATGGTTTTACAGGCATTACAGTACGATATATGAAATGATTTTTTGTATGCAGTACAAGAAAGAGCTTTAATCTCATTTTCTAAATAGAACCGGTTACAGCGGTTTAGTAGCGTGTCTACTAAATAGCGGTCTTGTGAATAGAAGCCACAAGCAAACATCTAACATTAGCTCTGTTAGTTATCTCCTGAAATAATTATTCTAGAGATTTTGAGAGTAATCATATGCTGTGTAACTTGCATATTTACCTATTTCAGTTTACTAATCTTGGTTCAAATATTATGCCATCTCTGCAAACCACTCATCATTCAGAAACAGTTATTTTGAACAAATTGAATTTTACGTGATTGAGCAGGGTCCATAAACGATATCGCAGAAACTATATTGTGTGAAAACAAGTTCTTTTGCTAAAATGATTCTGAAAATCTAGTTGCTTGAGTCTCAAAAATATATTGGTATGTAACACTAAATTACTTTTAATCCCGACTATCGGTAAGATATGATCATTAATTTTCGATTTGAAATTATTTTTAACAGTTGCACGTAAATAAACAGAACACGTTAGAAAATGCTTAGAAAACAATAACCAAAAGATGTAATACTAAGGTAGCTTAGCAATTGATTGATTTTGATATTGATGCAACGCAACAAAAGGAGAGAAAAAAATACACTAACACACGGACATATTTCTCCCTACTCGATGTCATCAGCGTGGTTTCGAGGGTATTTTTTATCTGCACCTTCTATTACTCTTACCTCGATATTTCTTGGCGCCCTCTACTGCCAAAGAATCACGTGCCTATCATTCAGGAAGCAGCGGCATAAAGCGGGAAGTCAAGCATTCCTCAAGCAGTTCTCTCACTGCTGATGACGACGCTGGTAGTGCATTGGGAAACCGCACATGTCAATATTCCGATGATGTATATAAACATCATATATAAAAATTGCGATAAAAAGTGCCGACAAAAAATACTCTCGAAACCACACTGATGACGCCGAATAGGTAGAAACATGTCCGTGTGTTATTGTAGTTTTTTCTTTCCTTTTGTTTCATTTGCCGCGAATTATTCCATCAATACCATGAGGAAGCTAAGCTATCTTAGTTTCACTTAGTGTTATTTCCAAGCAAAAAGGCAGTAGATTTATTTTATTGATTCTGTGAACACTATAAATAAAAAAGCAACAGAATAATTAATTTTCCGTAGCCATCCAACACTGTAAACAAAATAACACAAGTCAACCGAAAACCAAAGAGGAATGATTATTCTATTAATTCGTGATAATAATGAGACGCTTTAAGTTCTGTAACTTGTTGTGGAGTTTTTACATAGATATTCTAACCCTAACAGAAGATCATGTCTTGATGTGTACATATAAGTCGTGAGCGATACGACTATGAAAATCGTGGGTAGTATTATTTCTAGGCTAGTTCTTTTTGCGCTTGTGAATATAATCTATAACCTCTAATATATATAAAGTAGGAATTGTGAGGAGTATTGGCGAACTAAAAGCTAGTTTACAAGGCTTTGTAGAGGGTATACGACGAGCCCGGGATAGCACACATTTATTAAAGTTTGACGCCTTAAGCTTTATTTTAATGTTCTGAATAGGTAAGCTTTTGTGTTTAGCAACTTGCTAAAATTGGTACTGTGTCCATTCCACAATATATGGTTCTGTATCGTTAATCTCAGAAATTATTTTTTTGCATTGAACATTTTCAATACGTCGCCGAGCATAGAATAATAACAAATGTTTTGTGTTCATTTAATTTTAACTTGTTCGAACAAAACCAGCCATATAACGAACACATTAATTTATTACTATGCCCTGCGTATCATCTAAGCTGTTAAGTGTGGCGTCATCTGTATACATGTAAATCAGGGCGTTCGAAGCAAACCTGTACATGAAGATTAAATGAATGTGGTTCGATTACTGATCCTTGAGTTATGCCGCAAGTGCACAGAGTTGCGATCACCAAATGAATTGTCAATTGTATATTTCAATTTAACACAAAGCCAGTTTGCTATGTTGCCTCTAATTCCATATCAATATGTACAATTTGGCTAATAGGATTTGGAAGGCAATGCTCTTAAGCTCGTTTGCCACTAATAAGCTAATAAGTAGCTATCATTGGACGTTCGCTATGATGATGTTTTCGTGAGTGTAATCAGAAGGAATTGCAGAAAACTAAGCATAATGTAATTGAAATCTAGTTTATCTCTTACACACACACACGGCGACAAAACATTTAGCACAGGAGCGGTCCTGTGGCTGTTCCACAACTTGAGCTAGGATCTTTATGCAAAATTAACCCGGTTTTGGAGTGCAGTGAACTTCTTTTATTCAGCAGAACTATTAGTTTCTTTCTGATTCAGAGCTATATCTTTGAAGATGACGGCCATAAATACTGGACTTCTGGCGCATCTTAGAATATGGGTTCCGCAGGACCAACAACCGTATTTCATTTACCATGAACACCGACTTCCCCGATCTTTACCGAAAAGTCTCTACCACGCAAGTACGGACTAATTAAACGAACCTACCTCACATTCAATCACATGTTAAACAGAACTTCGCCATGCCATACCGTGTTGAACTTTCTGGATATGTTCGGAAATATTTTGAGTTAAGTTGTCCACAGAAACTTTCACGTGGGATATGTAACTTAGCAGTACAATCTTTAAATCTTTAGAAAAGTATCACACGAAATTTTTACGGCGACAGAAATGAAAAACTCCACTTCCGGTTAGTTCTTTCTTTTTGTCACCCTGGTCGACAGCGATCCAATCGAGTTTGGAGGTAACATTGTCTTAAGGATGGCGTACTGAAATATTCTTTGAAATGATATTTTGTGAACACGAAGTATTAACCAAAAACCCCACTTCCGGTGAGCTTTTGTTTTTTTCACGCTCGCCGACGGAAATCCAATAGAGTTTGCTAGTAGGGTTGGTTTAAGGATGGCATACCGACAGTTTCCTTGGGTCCGAGAGCAGATTGTACTAGTTACGTTGAATAACTGAATATCAGTAGAAAAAAACACTTTCGAAATCTGCTTCTAATTCACTACATAAATTTAAATGGCAATCGTACTAACAAGACGGCTTTAACGACTTAAGAGATGAAAGACAGCGGGCTTATTGAGAGGTAATTCTTGGGAGAATGACGATTTTTATTCGGCTGCGGCGTAATCACGACTTCAGACCCTTATTAATACAATCATTGGCTATAAGAACGTCAATCGCGTAAAATGAATATGAGTGAAAAAAAGCAGGGCAAAATTGATCGCTGGGGAACTCCACAGCCGCAAGCCGTTCAGAGACGTTCTTTTCCAAATACAGTGAACCCTGCCGATCAAAGAGCTTTCTATTAATGAAACAGCCAGTTGAATAAGAACCGTTAATTCACTGGTATCTTAAGCGATAATAGTCTCATTGAAAATATGTAAAAGAGTGGTACGAGACACCCCACCTGAAACCTAATTAATGAATGGGGATAAAATATTTAGTTTGAAATAAATATGTATCTTTCATTTATATGTTATGTAACAATAAAATAAACGGAATACCCGAATACATTCTCGTCTATATAATTGATTCATAATTGCATATATGTAGCAAGTTTAAAACTGCAAATTTAATATCGTTATGACACAGGAACGTTTGTGAGTACTTATAAAACTTCCACAAAAAATCTGCAACAAAGTTGGAAAATGACGCAGTTTAATTACAGATACCCGTTTCGCAGTACATTTACACTTCTAGTAAAAAAAAATGCCAATGTAAATTTCTTGGACGCGGACGGCTATTATTAGACTGCAAACTCATATAAATTCAGTTACAGCGTCTACTAATAAAACTTCTTTATTGCAATATGACATGCGAATAAAGCGCACGGCGTACATTGTAATCTATCAGCACTGCTCCGTGGATTACGACTAATACGCATCGTTTAAAGTCGATGTAAATTATGTACAACGTACATACCTGCGCAAGTTGCATTATGAATATTTCTTTAGCGCACACTAACGTGACCAAAATATATGGTTTGATGCTATAAAGAAACATTAAAAATAATTTCGTCTTAATTACTACACTTAATACTTTTCATGGTAAAGCTATTTTTATAAAGTTGATGGGTCACTTAAGAAACCGGTATTTTATAAAATGCTTCTAGGAATTTCTTAACGCGGCCAATTTTTCTGTTTTTATTTTATTAGAAGGGAAACTAGGCTCTCATTAACCCAGTTAAATTCAAGTAATACACGAATTTGCATAGTGGCTTTTTGTTTGTTTGAACATAATGAGAGTAATGAGTAGAGAGGACAAAGATGGGTGGAAACACCATTCTTTTGCAGCGACCAGACAGACTCGCGTTTTGTTGAATCTCGGGGACACCAGCAGGCAACACCAACCTTTCTTATGAGATGAACAAACGCGCATCTGCCCATCGCCGCAAAAGAGCAACAATTCCACCCGCCTTTATCTTCTCTAATAATGAGCTATTTTGAACAATATCCATAACTGCTAACTTCATTATTCAGTGATTTTATGAAAACCGCTGAAGGAGCCATTACTTGATGCAAAAAATATTTTTTCGATTCGTGCTTTCAATGTTCTCTACAACGTCAAATCTATCCTCTAAGTTGGCAATTAAAGTATTTTTCCAAAATATAAGAATTATAGCAGCAATAAAATTTTCACACCAATCTTATACCTATTTGAAGACAATGTTGTCAGCTCTACTGGTTTACTTGTTATACAATCTGAGGTCTAAGAATGACGAAGAGCTTTCGGAAAACTTTTGCATTAAAAGAACACGTAATGTATGATGAGAATTTCCCTAGAAGAATATACCAGGCATCAATCTTGATTGCATATACAAGAGACAGGGCATCTTTAATGTAATTATATCAAGAATATTTTGAAGAGTGCGGATATGAGATATTCGTTGGCTCAATTTGCGACACAATTTATTGCAATATGTTTGCCAAGAAAGGGTGGCGTTTAAATGGTTGCCAAAAAACTTTACTTTTAAAGTTCTATACAGAAATCGTTACAGCTCACTGCGACCTTTTCAGATCAATTGAGGTATCTCTATCATTATTTTCTTTTTTCTTTTGCTAGACCTAATACCTTTGGTAGTGGTTCCTTTACGTACGTTTCGCTCATTGGGTATTTCAAGTTTTCGAGCCACATTCCTGCCAATGTTATGCAGCTGTATAGTACGTGGACTGTAGTCTCTTTTTCCGCTTGATAGAATCCACATGCTGCCTCCTCTGTCAGATTCAGGCTGCTCATATGTTTCTCAAGCAGACAGTGTCTTCTTAGATCTAGATCCGCTATAATGTAGGCCCATATCCAGTTAGGAATAACTTGGCCTGGCTCTTACGTAGAATATTCTTCCGTCAGTCTTGAGATTTATCTTTCCATTGTTTAATATTTACTTTAATTACCGTATATTGCTATTCGCGCCTATTTAACCCGTTCTTGGATGTAAACTAATCGAAAGAATTACCAATAAAAGTGATGAAAAGTAGCACTTCTTGAGAAAATGTTTATCCATTACCATCTTCATATCAACTAGGAATTCCCTTTAAGAAGAAAAATATTACTGAGAATATAACCTTCTAACAAAATATTGAGCGATATTTTATTTTCTATTTGTAGGAACTGTTGATAGTACTGTATAAACTATTATTACATATGGAGGAAGAGATCCTCCCATCTACGTCCAATATTATAACCTAATAAATATTTACATCAGCGTTCGCTATCTTGCTATTCCCTCCGGCGATATCATACGAATTCGTCTTTTTCCTCTAATATTCTTCATCTGAGGATTCACTCGCATTTTGTAGAACTTCCTACGCTAGAATTTAGACGTTCGCCGCCTATTCAATTTATAAGTGTTATTAAGATTATTAGAGCCACTTAATTCCGAACAATTTGCTCCTCTTATTGGAGTCGTTCAGCTGGCAGCGTGGGCTGCTTGCTTGGAAGCTCCGGTTTGACTGCGGATGCGAATCGATAAGGAAAGATAGGAGAGGAAGTTCTCGACGCCGAAGCCCGGAACAATAGAGATACGCTTTCAATATCTTATTTACACAGTCCTCTATAACGCCGGGGAATTTTCACGCGCGAACTGGCACGCTTATATCCTTCGTTCGTACATATCCTGCCTGATGATAAGTCGATCTCAATGAAGAATATTTAAGCGTTGTCACCACACAGTGTCTCCCTCGTATATAATTAATGTTGCGTCAGAGACACGCTCCTTTTTGCCTCTTTCCTTTAGTGATATACGATATATATACGCATACACATCATTACGTAATTCCCTAATTCTCTAAGCGTTCATTCCGTTTTCTGTATGAACGCGTCCCTTCGATTTTTCTCCAAATTGATATTTTAAATAGATAATAAACGAGATAAATAACAATTAAGTGGACTAGACAAAATTCACCATTGGAAACTTTATTTCCTAAATTCAAAATTAATTAAATACATTGTGTATCAATGAACATGTTACTGCTTACATGCCGTAACTAAAATAACGTAGCACGGTAACCACTGAAACTTAGTCATACTTGGAAACCAGTCTTCGAGAGTCGCCAGAATAGGAGCCTTGTCTGCCTAGTCTCTGGTAATTTCATAAAGCGCACGGAAGCGGAAAACTTTAGTGATAAGCGAAGTTTTTCATTTACCTGGATGTCCTTTTGCGTATGTTTGTGTATGTCCTTTGATGTAACAGTCGACCAACGAGTTTTCTTCTGAATTTTAACTCACCACAATTTTCCTGTGTAGGACACTATGTACAACCATATCTATATAATGTACAAATTGTTACTTCTTACCCCTAACACTGTTCAGACTAACGTTGTGATCAAAGTGTCTGCCGCAGTCTACACCATTCATACATATTTACCAAATCCAGCTGCATTACATAAAATATAAATAAGTTATCCAAACTAATTACTACAACCACTTTGTTTTACTTGCTTGTGCAGATTTCTTTTCTTTTCGTAAAAAATCTGTTGAAAGTATGAGGAGAGTTTACCCTTCCTGAATTTGAACCTAATGTTATGTCGTTTAGTGTGATTCTTAGCCACAAGTTTCCTGTAATCGTGACTTCTTCGAGGTTCCATTTACATCTGTTTGAAATCTCTTAGAGAATTGTTAAGAATTCGATTTTCCGGAAATTATCCAGTTTCCCTCAAATTTTTATCTGTTTATACCTAGGGACCTTGATATCGCTGAAATCAATTGGTGTAGCTCAGTTTCAATTTTCGTGGGCAGAATACATTTTTTCACAAATACTTGTATCCTACAAGCTTTCTATTAGTATAATCGAACAATAGACTAACTTTTGCAAATTTATCTCTATTTGTGTCTGGTGTAGTTTTATCTCAAACATGAAAATAAGACAAAATCTGATCAAACTTATTCCGAGATATAACTTCAGATGAGTGTCGATTTCCTTTTTCTGAAGTTTGAACATATGAATTTAGCAACAAAATACCAATAAATGCTTTCAGTTCAAACTCCAGTATTATAGCAATGATTATCTGTATGAAACTAACAACTGTTAGTTTCATAGGTGTCAATCAGTTCGAAAAATTCACTTTCAAAAACAAAAGAGACTCTAAATTTTTCTGTTTAATAATAATAAATGTTTAATAATCAAATAACTGATTATTTGAGCAGATTAAACAAATTATATATTTAAGTAATAATCTGAGGTATTGCCACGTTTTCTTCTTTCCACTCGGAAAGTTCAAGATTTAGGTGTTGATTCCTCTGTTTATGCTGATTTTAAATGGTTTGGAGCGCTTATTTACGCAAATGCTTGTAAATGTGTACCATCCACAAAAGAAGAATCGTCGTCACTGACTACGTTGATATTAGGTACGCATCACTTTGTTTCTGCCGGAGCACAAAGTTGAGCTCCAAGCAAATTATTTACGTTTATTGAGTCTTTGTTTCCTGAATCTTCGTCAGTTTGATTATCTGAGGCACCTTCTGGAGGAAAAATAGTTGTTAATTCAATATTTTCTGCTAATTTGCCATCATTATGCAATGATAAATTTCTAAAAAGAATTTACATTTAGTAGGACATATGCCCAATGTCCTACGTATAGTACAAATACGTGTTAATACTTTGTCAGATGGATGTTAGGCAACGTATATTAAAATATAGCAATACCATGTTTTACGAAAAGTTGTGTACGGGAATAGGAGTAAACGGCAGCTGGCTTATGTTATATCACAATTAACCAAATTAATTCAGACTACCATGATAACAGAAAGGCATAATCAGGTAATTAATAATACTCTCCACATGGACAAGCAACAGGGACAACGAAATTGGTGAAGCATCTAATTAATTCACACATATTATTATGTATCTAATTATCGTTGAAAATACAAAACTTTTACTGACAATATAAATAGATAGATGTATAGATAACATAGGTTTTCTCTCGAATTATAGACTGAAATGTCAGAGAACTGTTTGTGAAAACTAGCAGGTACATCTCCTTGTCCCTGCGGAAATTAGGTAAAACGTACAGCTTTACATGAGTTGTGACACCATTATCTATACGTGTTAGCGAAATGGACGCTACTTAATGTAATGAAATTCTGGCAGGATAATTGTTAATAATGTGCATATTATTATACAAATTATTACGTCATTCGTTGTTGTAAGATTACGAGGCCGTTATTCAAAGTTATATAATCGTTTCCAAACAGGCAACACGAGAGGAAACAGTCTGTAGTGCACGTAGCTTACAAAACGATTAGGTTCTTGACATGCTTTATCTTTCCGGCTGGGCCCATAGTCGATTTCACGATGAGATCGAAGAATTGGCTGGTAAAGAGTATAGCTTCTCCTAGAGCCTGTATGTTATTTCTTGAGAGGACAAAAGCGGATGAAATTAAGGTTTCTTGCAGCGACTAGACAGACTCGTCTTTTGTCGACTCTCGGGAATACCAGTAGGCAACACGAATCCATTCTCATGAGACGAATAGACACGAGTCTATCCAGTCTCTGCGAAAAAGGAATAATTCCACCTGCCTTTGTCATCTCTAGTTATTGCTTGAGCATAACTATCTCTTTTCAGGAGAAGGAATGTTGTTTACATTTATGACACCCCTCAGTTTTGATTTATCGTTTATGCTGTATTCGTTACTAACGTTCGCCACTTTCCGTGAAGTAGACAAGCGTTAATATGGAAGTAGCCGTCGGTGTATATGATTTGTAATACATGCGAAAGGTGTCTTATTGCAGTAGTAACGCATTCAATATGTGTGCAGCCGGTTGGATTGCACGTGATCGAAGTGCTGCATATACTTTATACGTAATAAACTATCATTGATAAGTGGATTAAGGAAACGACCATTGTTAGATAAAGTGAATAGTTTTATTAAAGATTTCCCGGATTTATATGTTACCATATATTTCTAATGTCTTGGCCAAAAACACATTGCCACGTGGACCGAGTCAGACAAGGTTACGATGATGTGTACCATCTGCGCGTAAACATTTAGAAAATAAAATCAAAATCGATCCGAAAAATAAAAACTGTGGCTATATGTGGACGAAGTGATTGACTATCATCTTCAATTTTGCTAACATCCAGACGAATAGAAAAGCTGAGGAAAAGCGATATTAAATACATTGGAAAAATTTGAACCTTCAAGAAACTAAGTTTTAATGCTTATGTCTACAGAGGACAAAGGCGGATGAAATTATTATTTTTTTGCAAAGACTAGACAGACTCGTGTTTTGTCGACTTTCGGGGTCACCAGTAGGCAACACGAATCCATTCATTCTCATGAGGCGAATAGACACGAGTTTATCTAGTCGCTGCAAAAGACGAATAATTCCATCAATTTTTGTCCTTTCTACTTATGTCACATGGTGCTCCAACACTCTATTCTGTAAGCCGGTTTCTCGGGAAGCAGTGCGGTAACCTTTAACGTACTTGTAAAGTCCATGCTATGGAACGCTCGTTTTGCGAATGTAATCATAAATTTTTACGAGGTGAGCTGCCATCAGCGCCATAGTCACTTCTCCTATTCGAATTTTACATTGTACACCTATCGAGTTTGAGGGTCCATCTGTTGGCAGGAAGCCTGATCCTTACAGAAAGAATCCTGTATTAAGCCGAATATCTTTGGGGCGTAAAAATAATAAAATTAATATAGAAAATGAATATAAGTCCAGCCAACGATAAGTGTGGAAAGACTTATATTAACTACTTCAACCTATTTTCTCTCTCAGACAAATTAATAATAGAAATTTCTGCAGCAAGTCCTAGGGGATACGTTAGTCGTATAAATGTTATAAATGTCAATTAAATGTATTTCGGTTCATTTTGTCTAAATTCTCAGTACAATTAACGTTGTAGTATTGAAGGTGGGCAAATATGTCAACCAAGAACGCAAAATTCCGGCAGCAGTTGAGTCCGAATCGTTCGTCGGAAGTTCGTCGGAATCCCGTTTAATAATCATATATAATAAATTGTTAAAATAAACAAACAATTGTCAACATTAACTAACAATAATTAAAGCAAGGCCAATTTTCTTTGTGACTTTATGTCTAGCTATCGTCCAGGCATATTCTATTGAGAACTTCCTCCAATTTTCCTAGTTTCGATTCACTATTTAATGTTAAAGAACTTCAAAGAAGCGTCTGAAGAATATAGTATTGAAAAAACGGTATACAAAGGGCATAAACCTTGTGTTTAGTTTTAAAGCGACAAAATTTGTTAGTAGTTGTTTCATTTCTGGTTTTTCGTTCTAAAATTATCATGACACAAAACTTTTGTTTGCCGCAAGAGTATCTAGGGACATTCCTGAATTCATGACCCCTATTTTTAGTAGATTTCTGTGATTTGTAAAAATCTCGAAAATTTCTTTAAATTAATCTGGCAAAAACATTACAATATATATCGGGCTATGGTAGGATTAGCAAGAATACGGCAAATTCAGCATTTCATATTTCATACATTCATTTCTTATCTAAACATGGTGGCGATTTGATATATTTCGATTGTATTCTTATAAATAATATATTAATATATTAATATTATTTATAATAATAATATATAATTAATATTAATAAGATATTAATATTAATTTCTTTCGTGATCACTTCACGTGACTTACTAACAATGAATAATAAATTGTCAAGCTTAGATGGAATACGATTTATATGATTACATTCAATATTGTCCAGTTCTTATATGCAATGTTAATGTCGAATTTTACGGCCCCAAATTTATATAAATAACTTCCGGAAAAATCTCAAGATCTTAAATTTTCTTCAACACCTAATTAAAAATTGGAACAGAAATCTTAGTACAACAAATTCTAGAAATCACTAGTAATACGCCCACAGCGTCCATATTCTACGTAGTGTTTACTAAATTGACATAAGGCATATTAAGAAGAAACAAAATCATTGCTATATTGATACATAAGGGTCATTCAAAAGAAATAAAAGTCACTGTCAAATTGACACATAGGGCGTATTCCAAATAAATAAAAATTGTTGTTATTTTGTCACATAAAGCGTATTTAAAGTAAATAAAAAATTGTTGCTAAATTGATACACGAGACCTATTAAGCTAGTAAAAGGTATTGTAAAATTTATCTCAGTGCATTTTTCTGTTTGATAAATCGCCTCTTTTCTCAGATTTCGAACGGGTGCTATTTTTGTCAAAAAACGGATACATTTAATACTACAAAGGACATGTAATTATCAAAATGTGGAAGTCATTGGATTGGTATCCCTGTGGAGAGGTACAGACAAATAGTCAGGAACACCTTAATCAGAAAAGAGTTGCGAGCCCAAAATCTTCCCCACTATGTTGTGGCAATTATCTTCATAGGACTTTTTCTACGCATTTTAAAGCATTTTCAAAAATCGTAGCTGATTCGGATAAAAGAAATGCAAAATGGAAAAGCAGCAACCATTCCTTAATCCTCATCCAGTGTAGCACCCACTATTTATATATATTTTTTTTAATAAATAAATGAAATAACCGTTATTTGCACATCTCCCCCCTATGACTGTATAGTTACATATATAAAAGATTCTTTCCCCTTTACATGAATTTTTATTCTTTGACATTTGAGTATCATTATCACTCAACTGTGTAGAGATATTTGCTTAAGAAACCATTAACATCTTGCGGGAATAACATTTATATACCTTCTCATAAAATGTCAACGCTGCCTTGAAGAAATAATACTAAAGGAAATGTCACTTCGAATAAGTTTTTTTTCAACCTTATAACGTTTGCAGGTATCTCATGTATTGGATGTGTTCTAAATCAACCAATCCATCTATTTGTATTTTTAGTTTTCGAGAAGTGTCAGCAAGGTACATAGTTTCGTATACAGTCTTATTCGGATATAGTACGAAAAAAAAAAAATAGGTGAAAGAAACGCATGAGTAATGCCTAAATACAAAATATTATGGTTCTATGTGCACGTAATAACGAGAAAATGATTTTTCTTTATTCGAGTCCGACTCTGTCTTAGTTAACATATGGGAATCACCGGCAGTCGCTGAAGCAGCGTTCGTATATCCATTTAGTATGCACATAGCATTCACCGTCATTACACGCAATTGCAATGGCATCCTATACGAATATCGAATACACCGATATGATTTTGATTTATGGCGAAACAGGACAAAATAGTCTTGCGGCAGAAAATTTGTACGCGGAACGGTTTCCCAATCGGCGGCATCCATCATCCGAGACAATTGTGAGAACCGTGTATCGACTTCGAGAAACAGGATCAGTAATTCCACGTTTCGAAGGTGGAAAGATTTCCACAATGGATTGGACGTGAAAGTCGTACTCCATGGCCACCTCGTAGTCCCGATCTAAATCCATTAGATTTTTTTCTGTGGGGATACATGAAAAGCTTGGTATATGATCGTCGCCCTGATATTGAAAATGTCGAAGATCTGCGAAATCGCATTTATGTTGCAGCTCAACGCATTCGCGAAGACATGATAAATTTTACTCGTGTGCATAATAACTTTCGTCGCCGAATTGATGCCTGTATTAGAGCTCACGGTGGACATTTCGAACATTTTTTACATTAATAAATTATTTTGTCCTGTTTCGCCTACATCGGTCCTTGTTAGGACCACCACAAATTTCATGAAAAGAAAAAGAATGTATAACTACAAATAACTCAAAACCCGACATTTCGGATGCATTAACTTTAAACATTAAGAACGCAAATTATATGGTTATCGGCATATTCAATGTAAACACATAAACACTTCGACATCAGCTGTACGACAGACTAATGCATTTCAATAGACTATTCACTATTCATAGCATCTACAATGCTTTATCGATTTTTATTTGCATCTGGGTTAACTTTGATTCATCAGCGGTATTTGTATAATATAGGAGAAACAAAGATATGGACCGGCTTTACCTGCATTTTGGGCCCTAAAATTTGAACAAAATGTATATGTTACAAATAAATTTCTTTTTAAATTTTCAGTAACACATTGATAGGTAGTCTTCAGATTTCGGTAGCTTACGTGCTATTTACAGGTAACCCTGTATATAATATTATCGCTCTATTCTGAAAGAATAGGTTTGAGGAATAGCCTTCTGCTTCAATGTATCGTCCTTATGGGAGAGGAAAACCAACCGCCTGTGGTTAAGTATATGTAAGTTTCATATATGTATATACTCATCAACTCAATTGCATTCTAATTTAAATATATAAAAAATAAATTTATTAGTTTGATTAATAATTAGGTGCTAATTCTCATATATAAAATCCAAACACATTAATTACTGACAATTCTATACATATTTCATGTATGTAACATTACCACTCCCAAACACTATCGGAGTTTGAACGTCTGGTATAAGACCTATTATCTATTGCTCCGTGCTGCTGTGTTCTTCAGACGAAAACCAGAAATTATGCGACGTCTGAACGTTGTGTTACGCATTCTCCCTCGGTAGTAACCCCTTATCTAACGTTCGTCCACATATCCATACATCAAGGGATTTCCAATACAAGAGCTATCGCTGGCTCCTTCGTACGAATATTTAAATAGATAATTAGCAGTAGCGCTGATGATTTTGAGATTGTCATACATTAAATGCATACACGTTAAAGCTTGAAAAGCTTGAATTAACATAAAGATGAAGTATGCGAGTTTGTGCAACATGAGACAGGTGAAATATTAAATTTATAAAAAAAAAACAAATTAAATGTTCCATCTATAAAATACAAATAAAAATAAAATAAGTGTCTCTAACATGCGTCGCGATAAACGTATAAAGGAAAGGCTACGTTGACGGTGTTTAATGCAAGTAAACACGTGGCCCATGGCCTATTTCCTTTAGGTATGCGTATGTTTCCATATATACATATATGAAAACATACGCTTCAATACATATATATGTATATATTAATCAGAGAAGTGGACAACTAGCAACTTATGAATATGTAATAACAATAACAAGAAACTTTTAGTTAGAGTATTGGTGCCGACTTAGGTACATGATTTCATCGTCGTTGGTAGTAATCCAATATGTCATCCATGTGGTTTAGAAAAAAACGAAGGTTGAGCTTAGGTAGTGTTGGTTTTTTCTAAAAAGACAGTGAAGAATGTTGTAATTTTTCTATTGCTTGCACAGCTGCGATGTAATTTATAATAGTTTATAGGTCACTTTTAATCTATCTTAATTTTTTTTACTTGTTTTGATAGGTTCACATTCTTCGGATTGAATAATAAAATCACTTTTTTTTTTATACTCACAAAATATTTATGAATAAGATGCCGCTTGTAACCATATTCCCCAAGGTACAAGGATCGGTTGTGGTGGTTCACGGATATGAGAGCACAGTCTGTGAAATTTGCGGATACGTTTTGGGAATTTCAGAAACACTGCTTTTATACTCGCAATTAGCGCATCCACCTGTGGATATCATCTACGAATTGTATATTGTATCTACAAGATGTCGAGCATGAATATTACGTGTAATACGTAAAAAGTTACCGCGCTGTTTCTTAAGAGACAGGCCTACAGAAAGCAAAATTGCAAAGGTGCTTAACAGCACTTTTTAAATTACCTGCACGGGACATTCTTCTATTCGTCTAGAAGCTAATAAAATTGAAGATGACAATAGATGTGGTTTCATTTTATGCATCGTACTGCTAAATATAGACTTTTTTGCAATCAGTTGTTTCATCTGCACACAAGCACGCTTTTCACTTTCATTTGCTTCAAAATGAAATAAATAAATCGTTGGCTTATTAAAGTAGGCGCCATATTACACTGAATCATCACTGTACATAAATCAAATAAGAGCTGTTCGTACTTACTGTCTTTAATGATAGCTGTTTTCTGAATCTACGCACCTTCGACATTATTGAAATCGACCTTTTAGAGCTTCTTTATTATATTTATATAATACTTTTTAGAAGACACTTTCAATAATGACATTTTAGGCTAGGTATTATTCCTTGATCCGGTTACGATAAGCTTTCTTTTCTCTGTATCTGACATATTTGCGCGTACAAACGCTATTAGCTTTTCTTTAGCTAGCTTTTCTCCTATACATTTTTCATTTTTGTATTTGAGTATCCTATCAGGAAGAATCTTATGAAATATTCCGTTTCATTAGCGTTAAAAATGTCTTCCTCTTTATATTTTTCTCACTATCTTGGCCACACATTCGTTTTCACCAACCACTTCGTCAACCATTTTTCTGTTCCTTGAAGATTCAAACTTTTTGTCTGGCCATTAATTTTTCCGAAGCTTATCCCATGTCGACGTTTAAAACGATCAAGCCATCCATCAGGACACTTGAATTCTTAAGTAATTCCATAAGTACTGGCCCACTTATTGGCAAATTTGCACTTCGACATTGAGAAAACCAATTAATTAACGCACTGTCGACGTGAGGTTTTCCACAAAACCTAATGCTCTTCGCCTGTCTTCCACCTTCAATAAACGATTTCAAAATCTTTTCTTTGTTTTTCTATTATTGTTCCCACGGTAGAGTTAACCAAACCAAATTCCCAGCGCACGTCCACTATTTTTCTACCACCTTCGATAGCATTAATAACGACTGCTTTATCGTCCAACGTGAGGACCTCACGTTTACAACCGGACGTTTTGCAATTCAAGTATCCAACCGTAATAAACATAAACAAAGTTATGCAACAGACAACTAAAGACTGAATTACTTACGTATGTACAATTGCAAAAAAGCAATCTTGGAGCATCTGTACGAAAGTAAGCCTCGTATACTCTGACCATACTGCTTCGTCTCTTGCCAACCGTTCAAATATATCTTTGTGCCATCATACATATTTCAATCGACGTTAAGCCCGAGGTTCATCAGAATTTGATGCCGTTATATACAACGTTTCTTAGGTTGTCGTTGTTGTAGGTAATTCCAGGGACCAAGACGATTATGACGCTATACCTGAGATACCACTGTAACCGGTGACGTTACAGACAAGTTGTACATATACAAGGCAGACGTCCAGATTGCTAATTTTTTATTCATAAAAAGGACAAGCATGCAAAGAAATACTCTATTAAATAATTAGATCGTCTTTTCTCTTGAAATTTTTATTTTCAATAGAACAGGAGGAAGCAAATACAGAGATTTGCGAATAGATCTATAAAAAAACAAATATTCGGATTTTCTATTTTATTT
This sequence comes from Oryctes rhinoceros, assembly GCA_020654165.1. NCBI lineage: Eukaryota > Metazoa > Arthropoda > Insecta > Coleoptera > Scarabaeidae > Oryctes > Oryctes rhinoceros. The sequence goes on from JAIOKQ010001013.1 coordinate 4,568,449, forward strand.
TTTAAATTTAATGCAATATTTATTTATTTAGAATATAATTTCCTGTCTCACTTTCATCTGCACTGTTTGTTGCAGCGGATTTTTTGTAATTAGTATGTCTGTGACCACTTAGGCTAATTTTATAGAAAAAGAAGCCACTCGTCAACTCAGCGGCAAATCTATTGAAATCACAACACGAAATTTGCATATTGGGTTACTTCTATGTGTAGGCACTTAATAATTCTTGGAAATGTAACCCCTAAAGGTATAAAATAGAGAAAGTTCGTTTGGAAGTCCCGTAATTTTTTTAATTAAAAAAAATACTTAAGCTTCTAATTAGAAACAAAGGAATAATATCTAATTTCGGAACCTGTTTATACAAAATTGTCTACTTACCCTCTTGAGGATTAGTTTTCCAAAAATTTTTTTTCCTAACCGGGAGCTTGTATGCGACATTTCCTGTTGTTGATTTTAAATATTTTAAAGGTGCATAGTGATCCCCTTGTAATATTTTGGTAAAGGTAACTTCTTTCATCTCTGCCTTTCAAAGATCAGCATTGAAATTGTCCGCCTTTCCTATTTTTACAAATGAGCAGATTAGACCTAAAAGCACGATTAAATATTTTTTGTGCTATAATAATTATGAAGAAATAAATGTTCTTAAACCCACAGCAACAAGATATGCCACTTACATTAACTTATTTTCAGAGCTAGTTTAATACAACAACAAGGTAGACGAGATTATGCGTACTTCTTTTAACATATTTCACGAGCTCTCATTTGATATTGTAGCGATATATTGAAGACAGGAACTGCTCTATCGTTTATTGTACTCATCGTCAGTTCTTTATTTTCAAGTTCTGTTAGACGATGGAATCATTTAAAAATTACTGCCACCAGCCCTCTAGATATTTGAGTTCCTACGAACATATAAGTGCCCCAGTAAAAATTTAAAACATGAAAAATCTGAATTCTTTGCATTTCCTATCAAAACTAATCTTGCAGTCAGTTTACTTCGAATAAATAACGCCATCATAATTGATATTTTATGAATGCTGTGATCATCTAGATACCCAATAATCATGAAAAAATTGAATAAAATTTAGGATCACGAGTTAAAATTTGGTAAGTAAGCCTATGATTAAGAATTTTTAAAGAAAGTTCTTGTTTTCATTTAATTTTCGTAACTGTTATGGTGCGCATCCAATTTATACCCTTACCTCCCGCCCTTGTAAATAAATGTATGAATTTTCTAAACGAAACGATTTCCTTAAGGTAGCGACGCTGAAAAATGGATATAATGTACGTTATATTTCAATTCACGGAAGACCTTCACCTCTCTTGCAGATGTCGGTGTTCACGTATTCCGTCCGTTAAATAAGTTATGAAGATTTTTAACTTAATGTGTGCAGTAAAGTTGTTGGTTGTTGGTGGTAAGATCGCAAAGCGTGAATTGTAAAGCAGACCTGCATGTGACATTTTAATTTCTTACAAGTGAATACTATGTAAAACGCCCAATGGTACATGCACAATAGAATTTTTAACGGAAACTCATAAAACCAGGACGAAATTCCCGGTCGTTTCAACTTTAAAACTGCTCTAAGCGAAATTGAAGTGGGTCATACATACGTCTCGCAAGCGATATTGTCGAATAATTCTATTTAAGTCTGGATATATCTCAAGAAAAACCCATTACACTTATAGCTTGTCTGAATGAGCAAGAGTAGTCGTTATGGATGCATTTTGTTTGTAATGATTAAGTAATTTCTTTCATCCTTGAGCATTTTAAAAACTCAATTACTCAAGAAAAAAAAATTTTTTTCAATTAGCCAATTAAATATACGAGGGCCATTCTCTTTTCGTTGAGGTTATCTAGAAAGCTTGTGACGAGCAAATTTCTTTTTTTTTTGAGCCACCCTGTAATTTTATTTATCTTACGAACTTTTCCATATAATGATTTCGCAATCGATTTCGCACCGTGCGGATTGTCTTTATTAAAATGCTATTTGATCGGATTCTGCGGTATTATTTCTCTCATTTACAGCTTTGATAAGTCTTAGAAAGATTTAGTAAGTGTCTTTATCTCCTTTTATCATTACTTTTCTAAAATTTCTTAAGGAAATAATTTTCGGCGGTCTATTTTCCCTTTTTCGCAATAGAGATCGTACCGTGTTGTATTTTAAGTAATTTTCGATATTTTCTCCGATTAGTCTGCCTATGTGACACTTTATTACAAAAACTATTTTATTCTAGAACGTGAGAATTAAAAATTTCGAAGCCCTCTTTTCCGTTAAGCCATCTTACGAGTTGGATGTGCCCCGAAGTTCTCTCCGACGTTGAAATTCAATTTTGCCTCGCTTATTTTGCAGCTTTACGTTCATCCAAAGAAAGTGTCTAGTTACTTTCAATACAGAGTATTCACAGTTTCGAACACGGAGCGTGTGTTACGTATTTTGCGCGGCTTAACATACGGACTTCGTCGTTGACCCAAACTTTCCGGACGTAAGAACTCTAATCCAGAACTTGAGCTTTTTCTTTACCTCGAAAATCTTCGTCCCACGGTTAATTTATCCGTTTTTAGAGTTCTATTGGAGAGCGCAATTTCAACCAAGATCCATTCTTTTGAGATCTTTTGAGGACGTATTTTATCCAAGTCCTAATTTGATGTTCTCTGGGACGGTGTACTTCAACCGAGACCCGAATCTTTGGACGAAACCGAACATCCGAGTACCGAGTCTGACTTCGACCTTGTAGCAGTGGCGGTCGAGCTTTTCTCGGTGAAGTTACTGAGGGTTTCTCCATCTCCTAAGCGATGTACAGCTAAGTACCACTAAATCTACGGTACTGACATCGGGTAGGATGACCGAAAAAGAATCTTTTATTAACTTAAATTCAATTTCATTACCGAAAATTGCATTTCTCTAAAGATTCAAATAACAAATTTTCTTTGTTTTATATTTACTTTTCATGATTTCTATATCTGAAAATTGTACAAACGTGTAAATCAACAAGATTTATTTTATTTATTATTATCGTATTTACGTCTTTTCTGCCAATGCACCTCGGTTCCCACGTCTAAGGTTCACAGAGGACATTGGTATGCTGAGTGGGAGGCGCCTTCCTGCTTAGGTGGCTCCTGCCACGGGAACCAGAATTTTTTTTTTAGGCAACCTACGACTGTGGCCGACTGAATTAGCGGCCACGAATGATCCTTTAATTTCTCTCAAACCACACCAGAAAAGGGTGTAAGTAGGTATCTTCGAATCTCCTCACTTCTCCTTTTTTCTCCCTTACCTATCAAAATCCTCAAAAACATTCCCGAAAAACGTCCAAAAGGAAGGATCATCTTACACAGGCGCACGTTGCTGGTCGTATGGAATAGAATGCCAAAAGCATTGATATAATGGATCTCCATATAGTTCACACATAGCGCCCTTTATTTCCACGTGTAAAGAATACGTTACGATGTTTCTAGGTACTACATTACGGTTAAAAATAGTTATTAGGGCGTTTAAAAGCTAAATAAACAACCTTTTATTATTATTATAGGCGGTCTCTGGCACTGATGCTTTCGGTCACTGCATCCGTTATAAGAAAATGCCTTTGTGTGTGTTGGAATAAATGGAGGCTTTTAATGAACCTTTGGCTTATTACTTTAGGATCTTCTTCCTCCAATCGGCATAAATAATCGACAGTTATAAATTTGCTCGTAAACAAATTGTTTAAGAAAACGGATAATTGTACAGCTAATACTAATTTCTGTAACTTTTGCGCATAGAGGTTTTAATTATAATAAGTTCTTTAGTGTACATTTAGTTTGTTGACATTCTTTAATTAACTAATTTATAATTCTGACAATCATTCGTCATAACTTTTCCTGGCTTGGAATATGGATATCGGTGACACCTCTATTTCCGTTGACAACTTGTATATTTTTAGGGCCTCTTAATTTACATTTACACGTGTGCAGGCTTATATTCCCGAAGCATATACATGAAGCCCGGAGCTCAATTTTTAGCCAAAGCTACGTGTTGAGACTAGGTCAGCGTAGACGTGTTTTGCAGTCAAAAATTTGCATGAATCAAATTTTAATTCCGCTCCCATACATATACATATATGGGCGTATAATATACTTCGTCACCGTCAATTTCCATATATTTACCAGTATATTAAGGCAGAACGTTAGTACGCGCTAGTTGTTTCCCTTTTCCGTTCCGTCGTATTTCCAGAAACCATTTCGATTTAATTACGGTTATAAATTGATGGCTATCTTAAGAAAAAATCATCGTGGTATTTATTGCCACTTATTCCAACTGTATTCGTACATATAAAGATGATATTTATTGAAATAAATAGGTACATATATACAAACAGAATTATTGCCGCGAATATAAGTGGGGAAAGGCATGCGTATATATGTAGGTAGCCGGTATCTGATAAAGAAACAAATAAAAAAATACCTGTTTTAAGAACCATATTATTATTAGTTGTTTTATTTTAGTTCATATGTTTATAGATGCTAGACACGTGATATACGTCAACGGCGAACCATAACATAAAAGTAAGCTATACGCTAAAACGTTATGTGGTAATCTGAAAAGATATATACGTTATATGTATATGTACAGATATACGTATATAATGAAAACGTACGATAAAATATCGGGGAAACGGCTAAATATAACGCATAAATTCTTTACGTTGGGAATACTTCCTTCGGCTTTTGTATCTCAGCAACGGTAATAAGAAATCCTCATCGGAGCGGTTTCACGATCTCAGATAACAACTCGCCCGACCTACGTCAGGAAACTTCCATTGCTTTGCTTTCCGGACACTGGCACAGCTCCATTCGAAATGAGCGTATAGATTGTTGCAAATGGAAGATTCGAATATTTGCTGTTAACGAGAGTATAGGAAAGTTTATAAATAATATTTGGATCTATATGATTTGTATTCTAACTAATCTAACTTATATATATAATTCATATTTCTTAAATCAACCTGTATATTTAAGTATTAATCCATATTATGTTCTGCTAACTTGAAGAACAAATGGTTAGTCGTCTACTTCGATGAAAAAAATAAGAAATAAAGAATACCAACTGCTTCGCTATTGCATGTATAGAATATTTGCTCATTTATTGTTTTGAACAGGGCTTATAGTTGATCTCACAAGATTAGGCGGTATTTCTGCCGGACGCTACTTGTAAATGCTATATAACACCTATAACATTTGCATGTATCGTTTGCAATTCCACAGTTACAAAGCGAGAATGCAATTGAAAACATTTTTTTTTTCAATTGCAGCCTCCGCACATTTAACGACTAGCGAAAGACTCGTTAACTATTACTTTTTAAAATACTATGAGACATTTATGAAATTCTTGCCCACCATCGCCTGTTCTAAACCCGGCGGATTTTTGTTTTAATGTTATTTGTTTTAACCACGACGAAAACCTTAAATTAAGACAAAGAAAAATTAAGACAGCTGCTAACTTAGAGGAAAGGTTAGTACCTTTGTACCACCAAAATGGAGGTCATATTGAACAGTTATGATAAACAGTGCCGGACGTAAGAAATTCTATTAGACAAGAAATTTCTTCGTGTTTCTATTAATTTTTGCTGCCGGTTTGAATTCTGAAGTTGATAATAAATTGAAGTATACCTTGTACACTTAGATCCAAATACTTGGAAAACACCTCAAAATCTGCTAGAAATAGACACATGTGCTTTATATAACCTTGGTTTGTTCTTTGGCTAAGAAATTAAGGACATGGGTGTCCTATCTAAAATAACAGAATAGGTACATTACATTACTTCAAAATTTTGACCTACCAGTTACACATACTAATTTAATTACAGCGAGATACATATGCTGGTGTTATTTTATTGAGTTCAATAATTCATTTTTTTAACATGTACTGTTTGTTTCGAGGCATGAAACACAAACAATCTCCCTTAGGTAAACACTTTGTAAACGCATTAATGCAGCTTCGCGCGGATTATATTCAGTGCAACGTAAATAATCTCCTTGTTCATGAGTGGGAACACTTTGAATATGCACATACGGATATGCCAATTCAATTAGTACTCCTATAAATTAACAACGTTCACCTACTAATTGAATAGAAATGCATTATTACGTATTTGGAGCAAATATATAAATTTGACGCTAATACATGCAATTTACAATTATTAATGTGGCAAAAAGGGACAATTGTTGCCGGGCAGTATTTACTATAACGTTCATAGTTTATTGAACATTATACAACAGCAGGTGTAATTTTATTAAATAATGTTGTTGCCATATTTTACTACTAATAATAATAAGTAAAAAGGGCGCAGCTTCATTTTGTAAACTCTGTTTCCTATTAAATAATTGATAAAATTTCAATAAGCAATTTCAAACACAATTACATTTTATTACTTGGGCTTTATTCGTTACGGTTTTAATAGCTGCCTATAGCGCTAAATATACACTGCGTAGCCGTGTTGGTGCCACAAGAGATGAATTTATGAAGAAATAGTATTTTTTGTAAATGTTTTTACTTATTCTGAAGAGAATATTACTTTGAGTAATCTTTGAAACAAAATTTTCATATTAATATTGCAATAATATTTAGGCGGACAAAAACAAAGAATAGCGCTTTATGAACATTTTCTATTTAAAATATTTTTTCATAGAAAGGCGAATTAATGCTGTGCGATATAAACTTAAAATCAACTAAATACGCATGAGAATGAGATCTTATTGAATATCAATTAGTAAGGTTCGCCATTTTTCGTGCGCCTCACGGGCACCGATATGGTAGGTTAAAGTGAATGAGTTCATTAAAGACTTCTCGAATTTAATTACGATGGCTCAAAAATAAAATGTTTAGTTCGCGAAATATCTCTAATGTGTTGGTCAAAATCACATTGCTAAAAGTACGCGGGAAGTGCGTATAACAAAATAGGTATATATCGCGAAGGTTTATGATGATTATGATGAAAGAGGGCAAATTCGGAGTGAAATCGCAGGCGTGATTAACGAATGGTCTGCCGCATGCGAAACATTATTAATATCTACAGATATACTATCGCGAACGGCGCTGTTATTATGTTAGGTACAAAAAAAAATCAGACGGCTTTTGTAGATTATAAAACGTTCTCAATGATACGTGTAAAAAATAAAATCTAGAGTATATCTAATTAGATGGTTAAAAAAAAACTTGTCTTAAGCGTTTTCTGTAACTTGAAAATCAGGAGAAGCACGATGAAATATTCTTAACATAAGGTGAGTCTCCAAAGTTATTTCTTGCAAACGCGTCCGCCGTGAAGAAAATATGTGCTTGTTTAAAGAAAACGGTCGCTCTACAACTAGCGATGTGATATTTGAATGCTTAAAACAACGGCGAACGCAGGACGAAACCCGAGAGAAGAACAAGACGCACCATAACAGTTTAATTAATTCAGCGCAGTCTTAAAGATGCGTCGATCGTCATTTTCAAACGTTGAAAATAAGGATCGACGCATCCTCGAAACAGCTTGCTTGAAAGCTTGTGCTTGGCTCAGTTGTGCTCAAATGTACTATCATTTGACAGAAAGTGTAATACTGCATCATTTACTATGAAAATATGCAGGGTGCTCCATTTAAAATTGCAGCGATATTCATTGTTGCAGTTCAACCCATTTGTACAGTAATAACATTTTTTTACCTTCAACAACATTCGCACGGAAATGGAAATACTTTCGAATGACTCATATTTAGAGTTTACAAATTAGTAACAATAGCTTACTTATACTTGTACATACCGACCAAGTCAAGTAAGTGTTTTTTTTAAACCGTCATAAAAATCAAGTTAGTTTTCAAACGCTAATTTTTGACCTATCGAAATACATCGATTTTACGTCAAATTAATTGCTGAATTCAGTTGTTTTATAAAAATTAGGCCAATCCATTTAAGAAAAGTAAATGTGCGTTAAGAATATGCCTGCCGTCATTTTTTAAGTTTTGACTCTCCTTGATTTCTGATACACGGCAGGCGTTCATATTGTGACATCCTGTACAGTCCTGTTTTTGAATTGAACTTTCTTTAATAATTGTGTTAAGTTGTATTCCAATCAGTTTAATTACAGTATCATTTGCCCGTTGATAAGTGGTTACCACACGAACCCGATTATCGCCTAATTACAAAACAAAAGGTGCTTATGAGGAACACTTTCATTTCATTAATAAAATTCTTTGTAATACTTCAGAAAAAAGGAAATCAAAGAATGTCTTTCCTTTTTACTCTCATCTAAATATTCAATTCAAAACAATAATATAAACCTCAACGAATGAATTAAGATCAAAGAAAATGCAAAAATTAAAGATAGCTGTTTAGAACGTCTCCTTTTACTGCAGAAATTTCGAAGTACTATCAACTGGAGTGAAGACGAAAATACTTAAAGAAAGTTGCTTATCATGTCAAATAGTTGATTATCACCAAGTTTGGCTTAATGCAGGTCAGAAAGGGGTCCGTGCGAAAGAGAGCGAAACGTCGGTATACTGGTAAACACTTGACGCGGTTTTTGGATCTCTAGATATTTCTGAAAAGAAAGATTAATCACTGTTGAAAGCGCGCTGAAAGGATAAATATTTCTTTTTTGCGTTTTCTTGTAAAATTTTGCTGTAAATCTTATACTATATACTATCTTATATATATATATATATATATATATATATATAAGATATCTTATATATATATATATATTATATATATATATAATATATATTGTATACTTCTAGCCTTTCTAAAGCGAGGATATTTTTTTTTAGGTTTTAGTAAAAACTAAAAATTAACAAAGAAATACTTACCCTACAACGTTACCGGATGACGAATCTTTAGAATTAGACTAAAATATAAAATTCGTTTTTCAGTTACCTGAAAAAATCGTAATTTTATTTATCGACTTCAGCCCAATTGATGGTATCAGATGATAACTCAAAAGAAAAATGTAATAAATTAAATAAAGACCATCAAGCACCTCGCTATTTTATATTTGATACCTTCAATGACTGCAGTAATACTCTACGCAAGCGCATATTTATAAAGTTTTTCTTATCATAGCGATTATTGGCACAACACCTACGTTCTTCTTGACGACTCTCGTATCTGAAATGTCGTAAATGTGATCACCCGTCGCTTTCTTCTGACAATAACTACATATAATATTGCAGGAAGTGCTACGTGATACGCCACCCAAGCAAATCTAGTAGAAGCTTCTTTATGATATTCTCTTCCTCCACTTAAAAATTAAAGGCATTCGGTACCTCCGCGTCAGCTTTCTGGATGACTAGGTTATGAGGGCGTTCGTGAATAGAAAGACATCTGCATTGAAAGTGCGATATACTATAGAAAGCGATATGACTCTGAGGTACATATACACACATATTGAATTACTGTACTATAGAAATAAATGTTCGCTATAGGTTTATCGCCGGTGCTACTGAATTTAATCGATTTTTGCCAACGGTTTGCATTACGGCAGCTATTGATATTCGTAATGGTATATTGAAGGTTCCTGAAATTAATATACTGCAATCTATCTGGATTAATACCTAAAGTTCAAATTATTAACCACTTTTGTATGAAATGGATACATGTAATGTGAAATACAACATATTAGATTTGCATAAATGAAAGCAGAATATTCAGCTGCCATTCTTAATACTTCCAACAAGTACAGAGATATTAACGACATCAGCGAGGATTTGTTGGACTGAGTTGTGTTTAGGTTGAATACCAAGAAATTACTACGATTCTTACACTAAATTGGTTTATAACTTCCATAACTTCCATTTATGGAATGATCCATAACTTTTATTTAAATCGGTACACATTACTTGCAAGTCAAAGTTTTTCCAAAGAGACATAAATGTATTAAAAAGCGACAGAATATACTGAAAGCATTTTGTAGGGCCTGCAACTTTAACAGGATTCCTGCAAATATATCTTTAACCCGAAGCTTTGCAGGAACTTCGAATAAATAAGATCCTTGTAATGAAAATTTAATCTTAAGAACCAACGCAGATAATTGAGTTCTTTTTTTTGTGTCTTGAGATCAAAGCCGATTCACCATAAAACAGACAAGAATGAAATTATTAAATTGAAAGACATTGAGCTTTAGTAAAAGCAACTATGATGATAAACATGGACATCCCGGGACCTATCGGAATGGCTAATGCTGAAACAATACAGGAAGAGGGCCATCTGGAAATCAGAATAACCCACACAGATACAATAGGGATGGTTATTACTTCCACTGAACCTCGAATCCTAATTTTCATTTGTATTAGCGTTCCTATAACTAAATTGTCCACCTGTCTATTGTTTTCATGCAGAAGAGTAATTATGCATGTAGATAAAGAAACTAAGAGTTTGATAAATCTGTCTATGATATATAATCTGTCAATCGAAGAAATTCTGGTTCAAATCAGCCACCTCTCGGCCACAAAGGCATGCCGCTGACTCCATGAATCCCAACCTAGACAAATGGTGTAGGTACAGATCATGTCCAAACTTAACACGGGCAATTGTTATCCGATAATATCGAGAGACATTACTAGTTGTATAATACCATGGTTTCGTATTTATTGATGGTGAATATAGGCATACTGCATCATCTTGTTCGTATATGTTGCTTTCCACAAACCTTTCCACTCTTTATTTAACACATTTCGCTTATTAATTGTAAAACATTCTCCTCAAGAAAATATAGGATTGTACATAACAAGTAATTTTAGCCAGATTGATATCTGATGATATCATTTCTATCACCTATGATAATTGAGCTGCAGGAAGAAAGGTCTTGTAGCACGCTAGTCGAGTCAGACATTATGACTATCTGCTTAAAATTAGTAGTGGCACTATAACAAATTACCTCTAAAATGGGTATGGCTTTTGCAGTAAACACTAATCCGTCTAAATCTAGTCTAAAAACTTACAACAATAAAAAGGGTATCCGCATCCGTTATTACTTTTAGATCCATCAGTAAATATAATCAAACTTTGATGGTGCAGCCTTAGGACAAATGTACAAAGCTACACGTCGTGATCTTGTTGGCCAATGTACGGAAGGAAAACAATGTTTAACGGCTTTATGTACTGAAAACATCTGATTACTGGTTTCGAACTTTTATCTAAACGACAATCAAGTTCAGCTCTGTAGCGAAAAACATCACTTAATATAGACAAACTCTTTTTTCTGCCAGTAACGTGGAGCCTAATAGACCTAGTTGATTGATTTTTTGCAAAACGGTAACTGTATTAGCCATCTTAATCTTCAGAACATATCTGATTGATATGACATTGATATTGATATGATGATTGACTTCTGCGTAGTGCCAAAGGAGGTTCGTCAGCTTCAACCTGTAAAGCATAGATCGGAGTAGATGTCACAGCCTCCAAACATATACGTGAAGCCTCCGCAAAATATCAATCCTACGTAAATTTGTTGCATTACTAGTGGAATATAAGGCTCATTCAACATTCATTGGAAGTGGATCTAATACAAGCTTTGTAAACATTCATGACATTGCTGCGTTCTGTACCTTATCTAACTCTCATAATTATACGTAGAATGTTTAGAGCTTTCTCTAGAGCTTTTTAGACTACTTGGTTAACATGAGCAGTCCATTTAAGTTTGCAATCTTTGAAACTTATGAAGCTTAATTCCACAATACATAAAATTTCAATTAATACTTACTAAATCCAGTACTTCGTATCTTAAACTTTTTTGGACTAAAATAGCCACCCACCGTATCCATCAGCATGGTCTCTTCTAATCACATTATAATTCTGAGTCCGTATTCGTGATGCAACTTCAACCATGATTCACGAAGAACAATTACATGAGGCTGGTATTCTGCAATAATGCAACTTAAACTATATCTCTCAGCATCAACCGAATGGGTATTTCATTGAACAGTACTTAAATTATTATTTTAATATATAATAACTAGAGAGGACAAAAGCGAGTGAAATTATACCTGTTTTGCAGCGACTAGACGGACTCGTGCTCTCGGGGAAACAAGTAGGCAACACGGACCCTTTCTTATGACACGAATTGACACGAGTCTGTCTAGTCTCTGCAAAAAAGGTGTAACTTCACTCGCTTTTGTCCTCTCTAATATTAACACGATGGAATATTATTGAACAATAAGGTGCATATTTACAAATTCATCGCTATCACATAAGAGCGCGAGATTAGAATTAATGGAACTCTTTTAAGGGTATTATTCTTAACTGTACGAATTAAGTTAGTGAGTAATATAACTAGATGCTGAACATTTATACCTAAGGATTGAATAATACCTTTTATGTACTTTTTTTTCAGGAACTTTCACTTCTTTCCTCTCCTTTTTACTCCATTTAAAAAATTACAATATTCTGCAAAACTAGTGTTCATAGAAGTATCTTTACTAAGAACATCTACCAGTTCCAAGAAAATTCGATCGTCATCTTTCCTGATTTCAATTTTTGCTTTATACAGTTGCTTTGCACTATTTGCTATTGGCTTTTGGTTTATTTGTTCATCCATTAGTATAGAGAACTAAGGCAGATTAAGTTGCAGCGACTAGGCAGACTCGTGTCTATTCGTCTCATAAGAAAGGGTTCGTGTTGGCTACTGGTTTTTCCGAGAGTTGACAAAGCACGAGTCTGTCTTGCCGCTGCGAAAAAGTAATAAATTCACCTGCCTTTGTCCTCTCTATCCATTAGTCCTCGTCATTTTAGTATGAATATTTAGTAAAGATATTATTCGCAATTACATCAAAATTATATCCGAGGAATATTTTCTGAGTAATGCTTTTAATGTCTCATATTTCTTTTCAACAAAATAGCGTAAATATCATCTATCATCGGGAGACATTGATTTTAACCAATCTCCTCCAAAATATTTTAATTAAAGTGTCATTATGGAATATCAACTACTGTTTTACAATGCATCTCCAGCAATACGTGAATGCGCATACCTATACGTGTTAAGTGTATTCGTGTTATCAATAACGGATCCATCAGAAACGGCAATATACATTTGTACTTCACACGAAGCGAGTGAAGGACGTGTGACGAATCTCCGCTTTTTAACATAATGCTCGTATGTAGTATTTACCTGACAAACTGAGAGATCTCTATTTTCCAGCTTCAACGCTGCTCTGAAAAGTATTCTGTAGGTAAATCCGGTGAGCTACCTAGAAAGCATTTTCAATATAGCACGTTGTAGAGTTCCTTTTCATCCATAGAATACTTCACGGGAATTTTGTATACCTGTACGTCCGTGCATTTCTGGTCAGATTTATATGTAGAGCTCACTAAAAGACATCTTAGCTAATAGACCTATCTTAATATAAGTTTAAATTACCAAGTCGGTAGCATTCTCTTAAATCATTCGAATTTAATCTAAAACAATTGAAGCGGCATGAAGTTTGCATTTTTTTTAGTTTGAACTAATGTCCTTTCTTGCCTGCCTCTACAGCTTGTTGATGTGCTTTGTTGCGAATTAATATGCAGTTACCTAAATGTCCTATTTTGTCCAATGGAACACTATATCATAGCGTTTAAACTACTGCAATTAAAGTAGCATTGTTTTCACTTCGCTTTTGTGAATTGAGCTACAAACTCACCTAGGAGGCTGGTTTCGCCGTTCTGTTGAGTAGTTCCTAGCTTAACTCATAAAAGTGAAAGATGGTTGAAAAAATGCTATTCGCTGCCATTATCGCCATGAGAAGTGACGTTCACCCGATTGCGGTCAGAGTGATCCCTTTTCTTACACATTTTTACTTCTACAGCGGCTTTTATATCTAATAGACTACCTCTCTTTGTCGGCTCGATGTTATGTAAATGCTTCTCCCGCCAACGATAACTCCGGGGAAACGGCTAAATAACGCACCTTAGCCCTATTTTTATTAATTTCTAAGTATTCGTCATTAATATTATTTCGCGTTTATCACAATTTTGCAAAATTAAATATGACTTCGTAATCCGTCCGGTAGGAAATGTCCATCTTTTACGATTAGCCATACGCAGTGATAATAATGGAATTGTTAATAAAAAGAAATTTAATTGGTAAAAAATTTAAATTGTAATGATATAAAATATTGTCTGTGTGAAGTGTGTATCGTGGTTGGCCCATCTTAGTTCTAGCCGCCTTCAACAGAAGATTAATTTCGTTATGTGGTTTATTTCAATTTCAAGTATATCATTAGTGTTAAAATTTTGTGTTAATACCAAGGTTAATTGAAATTTTATCATTTAGAGGAATGATTTTGTTATGGATGTTTTGAGAAGGCGCGCATTATTTGCGGCTAGGCCTTCAGACTGCCAAAAGACCATCTAGATATTTCTTCTAAATCTACGACTTATTGGAAGAATTATCTTCCAATTTTCAAGTTTTATAACATTATTGAATCGCTATCATCAAGCAGTTTAAAGTTGACAAAGCTTATGTTGAACACGAAGTAATAATAAAAATTGTTTGACAGAGCAACAAGAAGAGATGAAAATGTAGCAGTTAAACGTATTCTGGATACAGATTGCACATCTTGCTATCAGTGAAAAGTAAATAAAATGACTTTCCTACGATTTTACGACGAAAGCACTGTAAAAGCTACCAAAACAGCAATTTCGCCGTGTGGTACGCCGAAGAAGCGTTTTTAAATTCAGCGTAGCTTCCCATCTACGTACTCGAAACGTAACAGATGAGTTTCGATAAAGCGATATAGCAAAAATTGGCTCGTAATGACAAGAAACGGCTCGGTATCAGAACCATCATCGCAACCTCGGCGTTATTTAACCAGGCCACGTCCTTGTCGACAATTTTGCGGGTTTAAAATCCTCCTTTAGTTTAGTGATCTCGATATATGAAGGGCCGAATTTATTTCAAATAATTCGTTGCTGATCCCGAAACACGGGAGGACGACCGCGTAGTCCCCCATTTCACCGTAACAGCCTTGCCAAAAAACTTGTTATTCCCGTCTCTTTCTTTCTTTTTTGAATCTATCCACATAAAGGAATACTACTTGATATCTTTATACTTATGTGAAAAAAATCCCCTTGCCAACATATCTCGTATAATTTTATTATGTACAGAAAGCGGAATCTAATGCGACCCGTGCGTGCTTGGCCTCCATAAGGTCCCGTTTCCGGATTCGATCATCCGGAGATCCCCACTCACATAAACAACGGTCTACATGAAAATTAGCTTGAGTTGGGATACACTCTGCAGCATTTCTAATGTTCATTTGCTTTAGTGTATATGATAGTTTGGGAAACCGTGTCGTGTGAAACGAGTTTCAATTACTAAACTACAGCTTTTATGTCGCTTTCCTACTTTAATATCAGCATCTTTTCGAGAACAAACCATATTATTTTTCATTTTTTTATATCCTTAATTGCAAAACGACGTGCTAATATATACCTAATGTAGATTTTAGCATCATATTAACACTATTAGGAGTTTATGTGTTAAATTTGTGTTAAAAAATAAACAGACTTGCCGAATGTGATCAAATTTAACGATCGAGGACAGGCTTTGTGATATTGATATTATTGGTTAACTTTTTTCGCAGTAGTTATGAACTATACAAATAATTACTCATTGTAGGTGGGTCAGTAGTTAGCGATCGTATCAGCGATATTAGAATCTCCCTTAGCGAAGTGCTGAATTGTTTCTGTAATGTAGCAGAAGACAAGGGGGAAGTTCGGACGGTCAGTCGCCGTCTTCTTATCCAAGAACGTTCGCCTGTTTTGCATCTGCCATTGATAGTGATCTTTGAAAAATCTTTTGGGGAATCCATTTTTGCAGAGAAGTGGAAAGTTTCGTGCGATCATAATCTATAAAAGCAGTGACAAAGGTTTAGTAAGTAACTGTAGACCTGCATGCAAACTCAGTATTTTTGGCAATTTTCATAAACACCTTGTTCATGTAAGGCTCATGAATTAAAAACTAGTATTATTCCCGAACAACATGAGTTCCTTAAAGGTAGATCCATTGAATCCAATCTAATCATATAGCCTGAATACACAGGCTACCACAGGATGAGCTTACATCAGAAATTAAGTAGATTCAAATTTTTTTAAATTTTTAGATTGTCTTGTTCAGGGTTAACATTTAGGAAATATCGGCAGGATTATTCAACTTTAGGTTTCAAGAAAAGTAACATACACTTTGTTTTCTTAAATGGACTGTCCTAATTTTTATAAAATAATTGAATTCAGCAGTTAATTTTACGTGAAATCGATATGTGGCCATTTCTTGTATTGTGAGTCAGATATCAAGCGGCAGCAGACTGTGCCATTGTATTTTCTTCCATATTATTACGGAATACGTTTAAATATTTTTACCATTTAAATTTTCATTATGAAAACCACACTGCATTGCCAACTTACTCTGTTTAACTACATGAGAATTTTGAGGATGAACCGTTTTTTCGCAAAAACGCACCCTTCCAAGAAAGTCCTGTGAATGCAAGTGTCGCACCTACGTGTCTCCGCCTATGTCTGCTTTAATACTCTTTGAATAGACATTCGCAAAATCACTAACGTCGTTGCTGTTTCTCATAGACATACAGAGGGCTCCGTATAAAAATGCTCCATAACACCAATTTCCACAATTTCGTCATTAATTAATTAAGCTTTTTATAATTTTTGGGCCAAGTTGTTCATATTCTCTTGGTCTCTTAGTCTTTCCCGAAACAGAGCACACGATTTACTTAAAATTCTTCCAAATTCTCCGTAAATAATCAATAAATTCAAGTAATCGTAGTTTGTCAAAGGTCTCGTTTTCTGGGGAGTTATTAAAAAGTAGATTGGGAAATGTGCTATATGCTAAGCTTTTACTAAGTTTACTAATACAAACTATCATTAAATCGGTGACGAATGCTCACGGACAACTTTCAAAGTTTTCAATACAATGACGTAAACTTGTGACTTCTCCGATACACACAGCAAATGCCTTTATTCAGTACTTCTCCTAATTTCCATATAAGACATCGTATCCATTTCTAGTATGTCTGTCTCAAATCCCCAGCATTTACACGATGTACTTATGGGCCTACTCTGAAAGTGAAATGGTCACTATCTCTGCTAATATTAAAAATTAATTTACTCGGGCATGAATTGGTTACAACAATAACATATTTAATTAACACCCCTTTTGAAACAGGCTCTTTCCTTAAGTTTTTGAAGGTTGCCTCGATTAAACTTATTTTTAAAATAGGGGATCCGACCTCTTTGTAAAATTATAGGCTGATCACCCTATTTCCTTCTTTCAGTAAGCTGTTTAAGTACGCTATGTTCAATAGAATATATTCAATAGAACGAACAGTTCTATTAAGTTTCATTAACATACATAATTTGATTTCCCAATCCCCATACGAGTTTAGAACTAATAAATCCACCATTGCAGCGTTGCTAGATATTCATCAAAATATCCTGCAAAATATCGAACGCAAATTATATCCAGTACCCATAATCGGTGATTTGCAAAAGCTTTAGATTGCGTAAAACACAATCTATTACGCGGAAAATTAAGTTCTTTGGAACTCCGAGGCAAGCTGATTTTTCAGGGAGAATGCAATTCGTCGAGGTATCAATAGAAAACTGCAATACTAAACACACAATTGGATTTGCTTTAATACCGCGTAATATTGGAGTGGCGCCAGGATCGATTCTTGCTCCCATTTTGTTTTTACTTTTTTATTAACGACACTGTTAGTTTCATTTGTGATTACCATCTAGTATGTTGTGCAGAGCATGTTACTCTGCTTTCTACGGGCGACGAGGAACGAACAAAATTTTGGGCTCGTAACATGTTAAGTAGAATGAACCAGTTGTGCTGTGCTAACGGCTTATCTTTGAATATAGAAAAAACTAAATATATGATCTTTTATACCTTACGAAAGAAAATAAATAACGAACTTGCCCCGAAAATAACAATGGCATTTCAGAAACGAAAACATCAAAATTGTTGAATGTTACCTTTTCAGCAACTATGAAGTAGAATGCATATTGTAGCCTATTGGAATACTAATATATTAAAACTACGACAACTAAAGGGTGCTATAAACATGAATACGTTAGGGATACATTCTCAAACAAAGAGCCGCGATCAGAATGATTGCTGGTAACATTTTATCGAAGATACTTCACGAACCTCAAAATTTTAACACTAGTTGACCTGCACATAGAAGCCAGTTACTACATCTATAAAGAAAAGGACAAAATAAGTGCAAAAACAGTAGCCAACATACTTGTATGATACGTGATCCTAAAATAGATTAATTTACAACTATCAGCAGATTCTACATATATAGCATTATACTAACGCTTAATAAAGTAATTAGATTAAGTCAAAAATGTAAAAGAAGTAATGCAACTGTGCACACTACAATCTGTAGGATCACAAACAAGTTAAAAAGTGTTGTACAATAAAATTCTTTGTAAAATTACTAATGCATTTTTACTATGTTTCAACGATAAAATGCAAAAATTGTAGGCTGTGACATCTACAGATTAATAATGAATTCATACGTAGAAGAATTATAGAAACTAACAGCTATATACCACGAACTCAAAGAACTAATGTTTTTTTTGTAAAATTATTATCCTTCGAGCAAAATAAGGAACAATGATGTTGATTCAAATATGAATTGAACATACAGAGAGGAACTTCCAGTCAACTTCAGTTGTTGGAGATTTCTAAACTTTCTATATTATTAAAGGAATAATCCTTTGTTAGCTGTGTGTAGTATTCTGAAACCCGTATTTATATGAAAGGTATGACCCTTATCCATGAGATGTCACGCAAAATGTAAAATACCAGAGGAGGCTGGTTGGATGCATCGTAAATGGTCTTTTATGCGGGTTTCAAAATCTCGAAACGTTCTGCCAAAATAATTGCAATTACAATCCTTATAAATAAGCATACAAACTCCTCTTTTTAATCTGATCGTTGTTATTTTCTAGTATGTTTCGCACAGGATATGGATCTAAGCGCCACCTGGGAATCATCCCTAAATAGGGACCCTACTTTATTAGTAAACCTGCAGAAACGAGTGCCTTCGCGATAGTGTATAGCTCAGTTGCTATCAATATTAAAAATAAAGTATGTGATTACTTGATATTTTAGTGTAATTGTTTTGTTGATGTAGGCTGACGCAAAAATTTGTTGCAGCATTGTATCATTAGTATGGCTTCCATTGATATGATTGATTGAAGAAGTATGAACTGAATACTTCTACGCCGATGTGAAAGTACATATGTTGGAATATTTGGAAAATGAGCGATCTTCGTCTAGTGACGTGATATTCGCGAATTTGAAAAGGTTTGCATTAAACCCGCACTCTAGATATTCACTTGAACTCTTGTCTACACGCACTAAAGTCTGAAAATCCAGATCATCTGCTAGATTGTCTAACGAGGCTTTGAAGTCATCTACTATATTTAGCGCTTCATATAATGAAAGCTTGGCGTTTTCTAATCTGGTAATAGTAATTTAAAAGAAGTAAATAAGTTTCGGAAATTTGCTCTATTTGAGTATGGATTTCGGTATCTCAAAGCAGGCGTTGGCTTGCTGAAATTGCTTGGGCTTTTTACGGATTTAAATTTAAGATATCGTCAATACCTCCTGGGGTGGTCGAGGAACGTCCGGGCAAGCCTGCTTAAACTCACGAATACGTTTCGGAGATTTAATAAAAACTTCTTTGTAGAAACTATTAATTCAGCTATAAGATGACACGAACGGACCAAACAGGTTGCACGAAGCAATTGAAAATGGTACTGTTTTAGTAGCTTTCTCGCTTTAACCATGTTTGAAGCGCATTTGTTGAGTTACCAATATATACAAGTTGAGTTACCGATATATCCAACTTACCAAAGATTCTTATTATAGTTTCTACTATCGTTTTCGCGTTTTCTCTAATATTGTACTACATAAAAGAAGGGGCACGGATGCCACATTACTTTTTAAAGTGTTCACTAACACAATTCTTTCCAGCATCTGTTGTTTCGTAGAGTCATCAGCCATATTTTTTTATTTTTAACTCTGCCTTGACTTGATCTCTTGTTGGCAACCCCCTTTCCGGAATGTATCTCTTTCAAAACTTTCGAAATTCTTCATTGTCTGCGATATTTTGTGGAACGTTGCAAACACTTAACATATAAAAATATAGTCATCATAGTACCTATCATTGGTAGTAAATTGAGTAAATTGGACATTTTAGATTGAAACGTGAGTTTGAGATTGTTAAATCTAGGAAATTTATTTATTTATTTGTTTTTATTTCAAGAGTACGTTTTACGACATTACACGACTTGAAGTGGTGCATAAAAAGGTTGGCTAGAATAGGTAGGATCGGAGAACCCATATCTAGGCCATGAGGTAAATTATATAATAATCTATTATTGAATTGAAAGGATCTCTATTGCAAACAGATGCTCTATAAATTTAAAAAATCTGTTATTTTCGGACAGTTAAAGCTAACTAAAGCATTTCCTTTAGAAATAGTAGATATCATTTCTTAATGAAGCCTTTGAATCTAAATTACTGGATTGCACGGTGGACTCTCTGTTAACCTCTAAAATTTCCAGATCTTTCAGATATTGTGAAAGATTTGATATAATATTAAAATTTAAATTCTTACACTCACTTGCATCAAATTGAGTGCCTGAAAAGTTGACAAATGCTATATAGAATGTGCGCGAAGAGAGATTGTTAATTTGTATGTATGGGTTCAGAATTTTGTTTATATTCTTACTTTTAGCTAAGAATAAGTTTCTAGTTTTTTTTTATTTAATTTACAAATCTTTTGTTGTATTTATGTTGTTAAGTTGAATATGTAAATGTATGTTTATCAAACTGAATTGCTGAAAGCGTTACCTTGAGTACATCGTAGGTGAATTTGAACTGTAAATCTAACTGATATATGCTGCTATAGAGATTCTTGATTTCTTCCTACAAGGTAGCGTCCATGTTTAAAGATTATTTCCAGGAGTTCTTCAAAACGATATAGCCCGTATGAAACATGAAAGTAAATATCAAAGATCAAATTGAAAAGCTGGGCAAAGGAGGAGTTTCTGTGCTTACTTGTAAAGATTGTAGTTACAATTATGTGGATACTTTGAAACCCTTATAAAAGAGCATCTACAATGCATCCAATCTCCTTTGTTATTTCACATTTTCAAATTTCGTAGATAATAGCCATAGCTTTGGTATAAATGCAGGTTTCAGAATACACGGCTAACAAAGGATTATTCCTTAATAATTTAGAAAGTTCATAAATCTAAAGACAACTGCAGTAGAATACAAGTTTCTCTCTGAATATTCTATTATTATATTTGAATCAACACCATTGTTTATTATTTTGTTTGACGAATAACTCATTAATTTCATTTTGTAATTTTTACACAAGCTTCAATGAACCTGTCTTAATATTATCTTTCAGCTTGGCCTGACGATACGTTTGTTAGACATAAAATCGATGGCCTAATTTTAATAAAAGAATTTGTGAAAAAATGTTGGTCGTTTTCTTCCACTTTCCCAACTTAACCATCATCTCACACAGAGTCGCCGTGGATTATTTATATAAGTGATAATTGTTGAGTGACTAATATAGCTTCCAAACTTCTAAATAAATAATAAACCCTTCGGACCAGATAGAAGCTTTTCACGGTAAGCTTTGCAACTTAAACGTTGCCTAAAGCCCGAAAGATTCTATATTGCTTGCACTACATAATTGCTCATTGTTTATTCCTTTTTTTTCTCAGTGAAGGTTGAGATAGGAATCCTAGATCGGTTCTAATTGACATGGATGAAATCTAATGCAGAAACTTTTTATCTGTGGCAAAACTCTAAGCAACTAGTCAATATTTAAATGTTTACAAAAACTTCAACTAAAAAACACCGCTTTCTTATTATGTTTCTTATCATTACCGAATTTTACTCTCAACTGGGAAGTAAAAATATCTATATGGAACGGTAAATGTTATTTTGCGCCGTTACATTTTACGTACACGCCGAGGTTTTTAAGAAATGTAAACTTTGCAACGACGCATATGAGTTGAACTGCTTGTTTTCTTGTTCCAGGTGGCATGGTTACGCGTTGATACGCAAACGATCCTAACAATTCAGAACCACGTGATCACAAAAAATCATCGCATCTCGGTCACGCACAGCGAACACAAAACATGGTATTTACATATACGTGAGGTGAGGGAAACGGACAGGGGCTGGTATATGTGCCAGATAAACACGGATCCAATGAAGAGCCAAGTCGGATATTTGCAGGTTGTCGGTGGGTATTGTTAGACTTTCATTTCGGGTGGAGTATTTAGAGTTGGCCGAAAAAGATATTCAAACGGAAACGGTGAAATTTATATTTTTTTCATGTTACGATTGAATACGGCTTCAATAGAGGCGCCTTTATATAAAAAAAAAAAAAAAAAAAAACGGAAAGATTGTCGGTTTTCATTTGCAACACAATATGCAAAACTTGCGAAGGGAAATTTATAAATCATTCAATATATAAAATTGGAGCAGATGTGGTGGGGAGGAAATGTAGATAGAAACTACCAAATCGTATTTAGAAAAGTAAAGTACTCGACATAGATGGACTTTGAGGAGTACGTCGGAATAATTGAAAAAAGAAATTATACCTGATTAGAGATACCAGAAAACAAAAGATAATGAATAAGCAACAAAGTTGAGACTTACAATTGTTAATGAGCATCATTTCCAAGTGGGTCAAAGATTGTTATCATTGGCTGCGAGAGTCTTCTTAAATAGTAGCGATGTAACAAGTAATCAACATTATCATTTTACAATTGAGTTTTTATTTTATTTGTATTATTTGTACCCTTTGATGTAAAAATATTTCCACAAAATTGGGACGCACCCAAAATCATTGTAGCTTAAGTGAATTGTGTAAATTTTTAGATAATGTCATTTAAATATGGACAACCTCTATAATTGTTATCGTTAGAAATTTTACACTAAAAAAAAGCAAAAGTTAAATTTTGTTGTTAAATTTCTGGCAAGATAAATGATAATAATGCTCATGCGTACGCTTGTTGTGTATATATTTGTTAATTTTGAAAGTAATTATTAGAATTAAATGGAAATGACAAGTGAAGTTGCAATGTAGGGAGAAACGCAGAAACCGGTATTTTAGATAGTTTTTATAAGGTTTGCAAACCAGCCAAGTTTCAATTTCTGGAAGTGGGAGTTGAATACTTTTCCTTGTTATTCGTTCTAATTCTTATAAACGTCGTTAGCGTACAGTATAAATGTCGTACTCTAAATGTCCTGTGCAAATGCAGTGTTCCAAGCTAATGTTATATAAATCCGTATAGCTTTAATGAGATCTGTATAATTTAGGAACGCTGTCGATTGTTGCCGCCGCAATAATTTCATAATGTCTAATGTACATTGCATGTAATCGGCATAGCTCCTATATAACTTGTGCGAACCGTTTTGTTTCAGTGTCGCCCGACATTATCGACTACCAAACTAGTTCGGATTTGGTGGTACAAGAGGGATCCGACGTTAGTCTGAAATGTGTCGCTAAGGGATCACCAGAACCTTCCATTATCTGGAAAAGGGAGAACGGTCAACCAATATATTCCACGATGAATCGCGAAGGTCCGCCCCATTTATCTTTTTTATGTACTTCATTATAAGCGTGTGACTTTTCAGTCAGTACCGTCGAAGGTCCCCTACTGAATATCAATAGGGCGAATAGACATCAGATGGGTCCTTACCTGTGCATCGCGTCCAACGGCGTACCGCCCACGGTCAGCAAGAGAATACACTTGACAGTTCAATGTGAGTTGAATTTTACCTATATATACTGCTTGTATCAGAAATTTGTACATATTGTAACGAGATGAATGTTCTACTGTATCTATTGTAACTTCTTTTTGTTTGAATTAGTGAAGGTGTGAAAATTACTGAATAAATTTCAGGTGAGTACTGAAACTGCTTATACCAATTTAACTTTTAAACCAGTTTGAAATGCATATTGTTTGGTAAGCACGATATTTTGACGATTGTATATGGTATGTTCATACGGCAAATGGAAGCACTTCACGGTTGCCTGCGTAGATAAAATGTCAGGTGACATCTTGCCCCTTCAACCAGTGCGAAATACACCCATCATTGAAATCTTTATTTCATTTTAAAACACTGACAATACCTGGCAGTTGCCAAAAAAAGCTCAATGGGCGTCGTGGAGCGAAGAAAGTACAGTTAAAAGTTGTAGTTCAGCCAAGACGTTCTTGTGGCAACACTAGTAAATTGTTGACTATACATTTACGCAAACTGATAGACAGTAGCTATTATAAAATGTTAGTAGGCGTCACCTGTTTTGTATTTTCTCCATATATGCTCCCCTATATGCCCATATATTTAGTTTTCAGATTGTCTATTTCACTCCTACGGCGGTGTAGTGACTGCTATCTTCATTTAAATAGTAATAATTAACACAAAAGTTGCAATAATCATAATTAAGGTGTCTTGTTCGTATCCTCTTCAGAGAAATAAAGCAACAAAACCAATTCCTATTAAACTAATCACTTTAACTCTTACTCGTTTAATTAAGCGTCAATGCCGGACATTTTGCGTAACGGTTAATGGCTGGACATTTAATCGTAAATATTCTGTTACAAGCAAAAACAGCAACAAACATGACATTAGGTTTGTTTTAATAGTTACCTATTAAGGCTAACCAAAACGTTATGGCTTTAGATCGACACAGTAGTAGCATAATGATTGTTACCACCGATTGAAACAAATAATCAACCATTACGAAACAACGCAGCAGCGAATAAGTAACAAAATTAAAAACTAATTTTTCGACAATTCTGAAAAAATTGTAGGGGCGACAATGAGAGAGCAACCAAATCAATTCTTGGATAAGTAATGAGCATTATTAGACATCAATGGCATCATAAGGTTATCACAAGAATATGCTATCCTTTTCCTTTGGTTCATAGTATTAGTAAGAGTATAGCGAATCTTTAAATATGAAGGCGTTAAAAGAAGCTTAAATCAAGTCAAATATAAACTTAAGGGTAATTTATTATTGTATTTAAAAGGCAAACGTATAGAAAATTAATCTGGATACCTTTGTATGACTTATTCGGCAAATAAGAGATGTAATATACAACAAAGGAAACAATTTTATTAAGTTAAACGAAAATAATAAATTATAAATTTATTGAAATCTAAACGATTCTATTGACTATTTTACTTTAAAATTTACCAAATTCAAATAAACTTTTTATTGGAAACAAAAATGATCAAAGATATCTCCGCTAGTAGATAGATATACAACTAATTACGTGCAATAGACTTATCTTGCCGATGATATTTGGCTCTGCTGGGTTAATATTCTTGGATGTTGGCTGGAGCTTATTTTCCGTCGGACGACGATCCGGATGTGTCCCTCTACAGATGAAACTCGCACTCTTTCCGTAACAACTTAATTTTATTTAGGACCAATCTGCTCCGAGGTAGCGGTGCAATTCTTTTCTCTTTTCTTGTCCCCCTTTTTCGAACAAGCTAATATACTCTTCTTGTAGATAAACTCAATATAAACAAAATGCAAAAAGAAATCTTTCTGTACCGAGCTTGGACGCTTACTCTTCACTTCCCGCGTATCGCTTTCTAACTGGAACTTGTTTCTCTTTCCGTTTTTGTTATTTCTTGTAAAATTGGCTGACATCTTTTCCGGAAATCACGATGCAATTTCCAACGAGAATGCACACTTTACAATTTACCCTCTGTTGGTCGCACAGCGTCTTGATTCATTGATTGTCATATCAACAATGCACAAAAACAAACCGATACAATGTCGTAACAAAGGAATCCTTGTTATGAACTAAAAACTCAAATAAACAGAAAGCAGTTTGTTTTCCTTTTGAAAAAAAAATGGCTGTGGTTACCAAAGGAAGAATCGTGATGTTGCTCCTATTATTTCGCACGAATCAAGAGCCGCACAACAAACCAGATGAGCGAAAAAGAATCAATACCTTAACCAAAGTAGTCATTCCATACCATATATGAATACGGCCGCAAACCATCAAGAAAAATATGGGCTACTTACATTCAAGGGTAAATAAAATAAGAATACATTTAATTAGTTTTATTATATAATTATATAATTAAAATAAATATTTTCTGTAAAATAATCATTCATATTTATTTACATATGTATGTACGTTTGAGTTGAACAAAATGAGTATTGTAACACAATTCTCTCAAAAAAAGGTACCTAATAATAAGAATATACCTTATGTAGTCTTTTGAAATGTCGTCGTTTGTCACCACCTTACGTAAGAATTTGCATTGTTTCGCTAACGACAATTGTGCTTCACAAACTTCAAACATAATTGCCAGACGCTATATAATCTTTTCGAAAACTAATAATTAGAGATGACAAAGGCAGGTGGAATTATTCCTTTTTTGTAGCGACTAGATAGACTCGTGTCTATCCGTCTCATATGAAAGGGTTCGTATTGGTTACTGAGAGAGTTTTCCAGAGAGTCGACAAAACACGAGCCTGTCTAGTCGCTGCAAAACAGATATGATTTTCCTCGCTTTTGTCCTTTCTACTATTAACACACCATATGATTAATAGTTCTGCAAAATTTCAATTTTAAACGCTTTGATAGTCATACATTCATCCGCCGAAAATTGTCAAAAAAGCTAAATCTCGTAAATGCTGTTAGACAAGAAAGAAACTTCAAAATTGGATCAGGAATTTGAAAATATAATAACATATAGATTGTTCTATTTAAAATAATAAAGTTGGTAGCCATTTCCGGTATAACCGGATATAAACGTCAGATTATTAAAATTATTAAAATTATTTTAGCTCAGTAGCACAGGTCAGCTTTAATCTAAAGGCAGGTTTTCAGAGTTTTTTAATGTATAGTCTGCCATATGTATATATGTATATATCGAACCTCGATGTTCCTCCTCTCTTCTTCCGTTAGCTATCTGCTTGTGTGCAAGCACAATGCTAGTGTAACGCACAGAAAAGCCACTTCTACTCCTCACTAAGCCTGAATAAAAATTAAGCCTGAAGAAGCGAGTGGTTTCACAGTAGCGTACGGCTCGGTTATTATCAATATTAAAAATACTATATGTAGTTCTTCTTTCAAAGAATTTGGGTTTCGCTCCCAACTCCCATCTCGTCAATACCGGCTGTGGTGGCTGAGGAATAAGCTATTTAAGGTCATGAATGCGTTTCCGAGATTTAATAGAAACTTTTTTGGAAGAAATTATTAATTGATTCACTGTTGCATAACTGCTTCTAATAAATTCAGCTACAGGATGACAAATATAAAACAAAAAAGGTTACATGAAGCAATTGAGGACGAGCTTGCTTTAGTAACTTTTCTGCTTTAACCATGTTTGAACCCCCATCTGTAACCATCATGACAAGTTGGATTATCTTTATATTTAACTTCGTTTCCGCGTTTTTGTAATATTGTACTATGTAAAAGAAGAGGCACACATCTCTTTCTATATCTACATCTCTTTCTTGCATCAGTCGCTTCATCCACCGTCAGCCATATTTCAGTGGTTTTTAGCTCTGCCTTAATTTGAACCGTTATCGCGTGTCTTAACCGCGGTTAATTAAAATGTTATTTGCAATCTCCATTTCGGAATGTATCTCCCCCAAAACTTCCGAAATTTTTCACAGTCTACATTATTTTGTGAAATATTTGCAAACAAAAATGCTATGCGGTAAAATGTTGATATCGTAAACAACACATTCAATAATAGGGCCAGAGTATTCTAAATGTCGGAAATTGGTTAAAAAATCTATTAGCACTCGTCGAACATAACAAAGCACGCCGTTGATTCACCATCGTCAATCCAACTTGTCATTCATAGACATACTAACCGCACGTATGTCCGACCGCTTTCGAAATATATTGTCGCCGCCGATGAGTGCTCACTTGTTTCTGCAGGGTTACTCATCACTAGAGAGAACAAAGGTGGGTGGAATTGTTGTTCTTTTACGGCGACTAGATAGACTCGTGTCTATTCGTTTCATGAGGAAGGGTTCGTGTGTCTAATAGTTTCCGCGAGAGTCTACAAAACAAGAGTCTGTCTGGTCGCTGCGAAAGAGCGGTGGTTCCATCCGCCTTTGTCTCACTGTTTTGAATCAACCTTCGTCTTGAAGTAAAACATGATATACTGTTTCGACATCTTTAAGTTCTCTTGATTTCATTGGCATTTTTTCATTATCCTTACCTAAATCAAAAATTTATGAAATACTTCAAAAACAATTTCTATTTATCTATGTTGGACATATTGCATTTGATAAAACACACGAGCGCCAATAATATTGAACCTGCAAAATAAATTGGACTTGTTTTATTTTTCCGACGATTTGAATGTCGGCCAGAAAAGAAATCTGTCGTCTGTGCTACGCTTAAAAAGTACGTAATTTTCTACCCAAGCCATAGAAGTAAAATTACTTATTATTACTTATTACTTGTCTTACAGGACGTAGAAAATTGCCGGGATAATTTCCACCCATGGATGTGTATCACTTTTGTCATCTGAAAATGTTTCACCTTGGACATCAACCCATGTAAAATTGTGGCTTTAAATTCTACAAACATGTAGGAAACTTTATCATTTTCTTTTAAACGGCAATAGAACACTTCATATAGAGTTCACATACTCTTAAGTGTGACGAAAAATTATGCATTTCATCTGGCAGCATTTCAATACATAATTGTATGTTTGTTACTATCTTATTTATTTATTATTTTAACCTGTTACTTAATATTACAGGAAAATTAGAAAACAAGAAACAAGGTGAAAGTTACTAAATCCCTCGATCAAAAAAAACGTTGAAATTAGTGAGATTACATTGGTTGCGTTCATCAGAACTAAAGTATTTATGGACACGATTGGTACCTCTGCAACTTGACACCACTATTTTACTTTAAGCACTTGCCAACCAAAGTTTCATTCTCATAAATACCTGTTGTATTGAATAATTACAAATAAAAACATTTTTTTTGCACTTATAAAATATAGCAAATATAGCCACCACTAATTAAACATGATCGCATCACGTTTCACGCATCAGAATTGTTGCCAACCGTTAGAAACAATTGCTTCCGATGAATGTGGCAATTATCATTAATATGGTATTGTGCTGAATTGCCACATATATTTTTGTTGAATACAGAAGTAGACAATGAAATCTTAAAACAAATTCTAACGGGATGCGGTAATACTGGCCTTCAAGATCATACTTTATTATACGTTTCAGCTAACACAGATTTCTTCATTTACCAACATTTCAAACTTCCGTGACTTGGGACGTGTTCGTGGAGGAGTCTTTGTTCAACATTTACTTGTTAAGGAAATGGGCTGAAAAACATTACAAGGTGTCACTTTATGCACATCTATATACGACATCATTTCAACCCTTGGAAAATGAGGCGTACATCTGTATATACTTATTTTTTGCTTTAAAGCCTAGCAAACTATTTTGAGTTAAACTTAATTAACATCGTGTAGTATCTGTACTTATTCGAAAGACGTTTCGAAGCTTTACCACCCGAGCGGAAGTATTGAACAAGATCTAAGAAGCTACCGTAGTAATTAAAAGTTATGTTCAAAGTTGTGCCGATGTGTAAAACTCCCAGATATTGATCACATCTAATAATACCGCACAAGCTCAACTCGTTCGCAACGGCATTAGAGGTTATTTATCAAGACAACGTGAATATTTCATTGGGAGTTAATTGCTTAAACATGCAAATTCTTGTCAACTTTAACAACCACTCTAAAATTACGGGGTATAAATTATATTTTATATTTTCTCTTATTTAACCAGAATGCGCAGTTGCCGCTAATTTATTTTCCCTGTTGATTTGTTACGCTAAGTGTGGAATACGTTAATCGTCGCTTAATTGTGTTTTACTAACAATAAAGTAACGTTCTTAACGGTAGCAATAGAAAAGCTAGCGCAAAATGGTCGTAAAATCAATATCTGCGAGCAATTAAAAGTTGCAGAGAGTGTACACAGCTCAAGTCAAAGCTTTGTAAATTATACTTCTAATTAATTTTCACTAATGTTGACGTAGTAATTATGACAACCTGGGGTACCCAACTTCTTTGTTGTATTTCAGGATAATCCATATTTAAGTTGTCACAAATGGGAAACTCATCAATGGAATAATTCTTATCAGGCACTAATTTGAAATGCGCAAACTTTACGACATTTATCGCAACCATCGACCGTCTATATAGCCTTGTTCAGTTTTTCATGCTTTCATTATGTGTGCCTCCCGAAAAGAATCGGAATCAACTAAATGTTGCGTTGTTGTTATTTGGTCTGTGAGCAGCGCATGTACATGCGTGACTTTAGAATGGCATCCATTAAATTGGCCTAATAAAAAAGCATAAAAATTGTGCGAAAATATAGTCACTAACTTTAGAGTATGATTCCGGGTCAGAAACAGGACAAACAATTTCTGATTGAACAGAGGCGTACATTTACAACAGACCTACCAAGCATCTGTTAAAACAATAGCGGGCCTGCTAACAGGGCACTGTATGCTTAAGAGGCACATGAGCATCCTGAGCCTGACAGATGATACGGCAGAAGATGCGCACAAAATTTCAAAATTTTTCGGTGTGCTTTTTAAGTCTTGTGGACAATCGGCAAGCTATCCTATTAATGATTGCTATATGTAATATCAAGGCTGGGTTTGATATTGATGATGAATCATGGGTAGATGCACATATGATTTGCGCTGTTTTCATTTGCAACTTATGTGAATATAAAATCTTATTAGTGTGTTGGAAACTGATTTCGCCTTGGACCACCTAGAGAACAGCCATGAAATGCGAATGAACCAGATAATTTCCACGGTTTTAACTTAAAACAAAACGCACCTACGCCCATTAACGTTTGGGTACTTCCGCTAAGTTTGCACCAATTAGAAAACTAACCATTTTAGACATTTCCTAGATACAACAAAATATTTAGAGGAAGAATATAAACACATCAAATGCAATAAAGCTGCAATAATGCTTTAAATGATACAATAAGTAAACTAGAAACAACTCCGAAAAATTTTGGTAATCTAATATAAAGGTTCAAGCGGTTTCTAACCGTAATCCAGATTAACAAACATTAGAAAACGTATTGAACGAAGGCTGTGACCACAACGAAAAAGATCGGAGATAAATCGTGCTTCAAGTATGCAGTTCTAACGCATTGTAATGTTGAAATAAGTATTAACTTATATCAACGAGAAAACTTCGCTAAAAATATTAATATACAAATGATGCTTGTATTTAACGTAAACAAATCATGTACAACAGAAACCGTCCAATCTATAGATTTATATGTATTATCTTCTTGACACATGGTCGACAGTAAACTAAAGCGCCCGATGCACAAGTAATTAACTGTAATACGACGAAAAGGACCGTTCTATTGTTGTAAATAATAGTAGTAACAATGATGTTCGTGGACAACTGGAAATCAAATGACTTCCCATTATGAAACACTTCAGGCAATCAGGTGACGCAGTATGTATAGGTATTAGGTAAAGGCGCCTATTGTTTCAAAACCTTACAGCGACTTCTAGAAAATGAAATGTATCAATAGGATTCAGCAACTATCTCGTTCAATCCCATCGTTCTTGAGCAGTCTAAACGTATCCTGACTTGAATTTAATTGAGACACAGCAGTGCAGCTTCCGCTACATGACATCCATGCCTTTAATTAATTTCGGCAGATCAAGCTCTTTTAATTAATAATGTTTCAATTTTATCTTCGTTTTCAGATACCGTAAATCCGCGAAAAAGCAATTAACAGAAATTAAGTGTAATTATCGGGGCCGATACTTTGGAAGTTCAGAATTTTTATTGACTTTTATCTTTTTATTCTTACGCCGCCACCTGCTTTTCCATGATGGAGTTTTATTTCAAGATAAAAGTCGACGGATAAGTCTTCATTTGGGTGTAAAATTTAACGGCAGTCTAGCGTTTAATTGTAAATGTATCTTGGCACGAGTTATACATAACCTACTATATTCTACACAAGTAAGAATTTATCAAGAAACAAAACTACATAAAAGTAGAAGTATTTGTTAGGAAAAAAAAATCGAGAATGTTTTTTTTCAATTATCTCCAGATTACGATATTCGGCTCAGCAGGATGGGTGCCCGGTCCATCTTGGGTTAGTTTTCTTTTTTATTATTATAAAGAAGCGAAATACTCAACAAACGCTCTAAATATAGTTTTGTGTGCAACATTTATTTCTCACCCTACAGCTTTTGTCGAAAATGAATAGGAGAGCAGGAAATCGCCTAAAACTAAATTACAAGTTACAAGTTAAATCGCTCTGCTCTTACCTGACCTTACACAGTTTGCAGTGTTTCAGACACCTTGTCAGATGGACAACCAAAGCCTGAACAACGCAAACAATACACAGCTCCGTCCGGAGAAACATTCACTTCCTTTCTCATTTGATGTCTGCAAAAAGGTGTAACATCCAAGCACAAAAATATTATAAAACGTTTATAAAGGGCGTACTATCGGAAACTGCTATTTAACCGGTACTTACGGATAACAGATCGATACAGATGCATGGTGATGAAAAAATCGCTTCTGGGCTCGTGAATTAAACAAAAACGTTTAAAATGGGCCCACCAGTACATACGTTGGTCTGTGGGGGATTGGAGTAAAATTCTAGAAATACGAATTCACGTTCGAAGTTGCTGGATAACGAACGCGTGTTTTTGTGAAAAGATCTGAAAAAAGGTGCAAAAGAATAACGAATTGTCACTTCAGTCAGATCTGAGATTCCACGAAGTCCAGATTTAAGTCTCGTTGAACTGCTGCAGAAGGAATTTAACCGGAAGGTGCGGGAATCGACACTAGCATAGGTTACTGATATATGAAAGAATTTCCAAGAACCATGCGCCCAAGTAACACCAAGAACTTTATCAAAGATGATTGCAAAGATGCTCCGTTTTTATAATCAACTTTTACGTGCATCGTTTTAATAACCAAATACTCTCACCTACTTTTACGGTATTAAGAAGCATAAATTATAACAACACAGCAATTAAAATTACAACGGAGAAGTAATAATATTCTAATCAAAGGTATCGTTCAACATTTTCACCTATATGAAGTAAGCATAAATTAGTTCTTTCTAAAATGTTGTTTTTTTACTTTTCGGCCATTAATATTCAACAATAAATTTTGCAAAGACTGTTTAAATTTTCAAAATTCTTATGTAGAGATTCATATACTCGGTTTCCAATGTAGCTCAGCAGGAGAAAGTCTTAAAAGGCCAAGTCTGGCGTTATCGTAGGTGAAACAAACTGCCCATAAGTTCCTATCCATTTGCTAGGAAACTGCTCATTTAAAAATCAGTTCGTAGCCCATTACGAGCTAGGACACTATCTTGCTGAAATATATGGTTAGCCTGTTCCTGAAGAGGCATATTATTCAAAATCTCATTGAGTTTCAGTACTAAAAGCTTTAACATTAGTAAAGAAATATCTTATGTTGGAAAATTCTGCGCCAAACATTAAGATAAAAACGAATATCTCGCATAATTAAGAAATATTCTCGTAACCAATAGTGACTATTTTTCCATTTGTTGTATATTCCATTATTTGAATAATTACAATCGTCCCCCCATAATACTCAACACCGAACATTTTGCAGTCGATTCAACAACCAGTTGCAACAATCTAAACGTGCTTGATTGGGCCGATTTAATTTTATAAAGTTTAAATTTGTTTTTCCTAAGATAGTGATACACTGTCCCAATACTTAAAGTTTACTCGCAGCTGCTCTGATTGGTGCCAATACATTAATTTCGATTTCTTAGTTATCTTTGCAATTTATTATTAATTTCATTGACCTTCAGCCTTTGCTTCAACAGTTAAAAGTGTACGATCCTTTTGGATGATGGGACGCCTCTATGGAGCAAATTGTCTATACAAATTTGCAGCTTCCTTTACATATTTATTGCACATTAAATACATTTCTAAAGCACTTGATTTATACTATTATAATATGGAAATAAATGCGATAAAATGTTAATCACCTAACGAAAGTTAACAGCATTAGCTGCTTGCTAAGCTGTGCTTGATGCTCTGAACTCTTTTTTTCACAGTTATGGCATATTATTGTAACCAACTCTTAAAAAAGAAGATGGATGCATTTGTTTTCCAAAATAATATACTCAGATGCAGAGTGACTCGTAAATTCCAAAAATGTAAAACTATACAAAACGATCTATTTAAACACATGTTTGCTATGTTTCCGTTCTCCTTTACTATTTGGTTTTCTTCGAGAAATTTAATAGTGTTAGTGGATCATTACATCGGTAATAATGAAGGATACCTAACTGTACGTAAGGGAATTTCACGTTGTCAGTCTCACACTATATTTCACTACAAAACTAATTGTGTAGTATCCACAAATACAAGTTTACGCGTTTATTTCACTATTTGAACTCGTAACTAGATCTCCAATCCTAATTGTTTGTTACAGTTCCACCCGTGATATGGATACAGTATCAATTAATCGGGGCATACGATGGACAAGAGATCATACTGGAGTGTCAGTCGGAGGCTTTTCCGAAATCGATAAACTACTGGACGAGGGATAAGGGCGAGATTGTTCCGAAAAGTACGTCTGTTGTCCGTAATCACCGTCAATAGCGATTCAAAATTGTGAAAAGAGATTCTCTACAAAACAATAACCTTATTTTGCAGACGAGAAATACGAACCGATCATCAAGTACGATAGCTACAAAGTGCATATGAGATTAATAATACGAAGAATCGATCAAAATACTTACGGCATCTACAAGTGCGTTTCTAAGAATTCACTAGGGGAAACGGACGGCACAATAAACGTATATCGTAAGTAATACTGCCTCATGTTCCTTTTAAGCAGCTCTTCCGGAATTATATAAAGCGAATTATTTGTTCTGCTTTCTCTTCTCTCTAGGTATTCCGAAACCAGCCATTCCCAAACTGACGAACAAAAGTAAGTTATTTATCTAATCTCTACTTTTATCATTTCGGTCGTTTCGACATAATACGATTTGGCTTTTTCTTTCGGTATACGGTCTGCATTCTGTACTACATATATTACGTAGTAGATATAGCGATCACCCCTCACAAAGCAATATTTACCACATAACATTGGAAACCGCAGGGTCTATTGGAACGATTCCTGAACGCAGAAAAAGATATCATAACAGTTATTAATGTCTAATTACACCTAAATACGATTTTGCCATCAACGGTAATGTTAATGGGAGGTAAAAGAGCTTCGATTTCGTATATATCCATTGCATATGGTGTACACCGTAGAAAGAAATACATGTGTAAATTGAAACGTTGTCGTTCACCTTCCATTTACATCGCCACCAGCTGCCACTGTTGTACACTAACTTGTCTTGCATACAACCTTACTAACATTTGAATGACAGATACCTGGCATTTTTTATTTATTTTCTTTTTTAAACTTAATTTTCAAGGAAATATTTCCAATGTGTAAATTCAAACTAGAGGATAGGGTGCTTGCATGACGCAGTGTGAAATTTTAACGCGTCGTGCATTGGAAATGCTGAAAAATTCGAATTCGAATCATCCCAAAAATAAGGTTAAAAGCCCCATCTTAGTCCCCCATTGGTTTAATTATACAGTACAATTGAAAATAACATATTGCTTTTAAAGAATAGTAAAGAACAAACTGAAACATAACTGATGAAATGAAGGAATGTTCATCTATAATGTACATTGTTAGCGTAACGTTTTGTTGTGGCAATGCACATATTCAAAATGTCTCAAATCTTGAAATCTTGAACTTTCTAATTGCGTTGTGTTAATGTTTATGGGGTGAGAACAGAGACATTAATACTAGACAGATCAGCATAAATGTTAAATATTCCTATCGTATTTATTATTACAACCAAGGATTTAAAATCTAATTGAGATGAATCTAAAATTTCCAGACCTCCATCCATTTTTTTGCGGAATTAATTGTGATACCATGTTGACTTGCTTATACCAATAACAAATGACCTAATAGAATGTTTCATTTAGGCAGACTACCTGATAATTTCTGTTTCTAAATATTCCCTTTCAATTAAGGTAGCCCCCATGCAATACGCTAAACTGCATCCTAAAGCAGTTTGCAATTTTTTTTTGTTGTATTGACTTTAAATAATACCCCCGTTTATTTGAAGCCTCATTTCCAGACGCACAACAAAAAATAAAATATGTTTGACTTTGCTTTATGTTACCCAATAACAGCCCCTCTTATTACAAATAATAAAAATGTAATTATTTTTGTTTTAAAATTTGAAATGGAATGCTTTTATTTAGCCCTTTTCTTTAGTAGTAGAAGAAAAATGTGAAATTATTTCTTCGAATGCATTTGTTTTAGTAAGCAGAAACATAAGGACCTGCCGTAATATACCGATGCATTTCCCACCAATGTTCCAAAAATGCGACGATGCTTTCAAAAAACAAATATTGTACATTACCCAAATGCTTCATTTTAACGAGCTCTGGCAGTTGCAACTTTAAATAAAAATGTGGAACTACCAAAATCAGAAATCCACTTACTTCTGAAGAGACCCACTTACAAAATTTTCTGTTAATTCTTTTAATATTGCTTTTATTTAAGTGGTTTGAAAATTAACTTTTAGATTGATTTCTAAACATTTTTTCACAAAAATACCTATTATCTCTGCTTGCTTACTCGTCTTCAGAGAAATCCAAGATCCAAAGACTTCCACATTTTAAAGGTTGGCTTGTTGACGATCGTGTGTGATGTTAAAAAACGGAATTAATGATTTTGATGACTCGACTTCAATATAGATGGTGTTTCGCATGATTTTTTATGTTTTTGACGCACGATATTCAAATCAAGCTGGCAATATATTAATTTGGGTTTCACCAAGGTACTCTAAAACCATTTGCAACCTGTATAAAGCAATTATAAAACTCACTCATAAGAAAAGAGTTATGCAATTCATGTTTGCTTGGCTTTTCTGGTACAATTCAAATTTTTTAAAATATCGACTGCTGTAAGTACTCGAACCTTTCATTCCTTGCTTGCCAGTCGTGCTAACCAGTATACCGAGTATATTATCTAAGATAATGCAATTGTTTTCTTAATAATTACTAACACATTAAAGAAAAATAAATTGTGATAAAAATTCCTTACAGATTCGCCACTTTTTCTAAAAATAATAGCAACATGGATGCAATAGTCGATTAAAGTAACGTGATCATTCTGACGAAATGAGGATAAGCAACCAAAACGTGGACAAACCACTGTCAAAAGTGAAAATATTGTTGAATTTACATCCAGTTCCGTTAAAGATATCCTCAGATTTAAAACTACTAATGTATCAATTAAACATTTTCAAAATTTTTCGAATCACCAAAAGCGATCCCTTGTTAGTAATGAATATTGACAAAATTCAAATTTCTGTAATTTTAAGCAGGTCACAATATACAGATAAAGCATAAAACCTTAACCTCAATCGATTTCAGTAGACAACGAAGTTTCTCAGCGATGAGTATTACGTGTATTAAAAACACATATAGCTAGTGTAAGGATTCGGTAAAGATGACCCTGATCGCTGAACGCAGTTCGCGATATAAAGCAGGATTTTTAGAAGTATAACCCACGCTTCACTTTTCGGATGAAGCATCATTTTTCCTAAGTGAAACCACAAATTAACAGTTTCTGAAGTAGAAGGAATCCTCACTCGTAAAGTTCGGTAAGGCTAGTTGGCAATAAAATTGCTGATTCTTTCTTCTTTGATGAAACTCCTGAAATCCAGATAACGCCGCCATGTAATGTCTAGATTTTTCGACGAATGCATTTGCACCAGGAGATATTTTTCAAGATGAAGATGTTAACTTAGCAAATGGTAACGTTTTGTTTCAGCAAGATGGTGCACCTGCATACTTTGCACATCTTGTTTGCGTGTATTTAAGTAATTGGTTTCCTAGGAGGTGGATCAATAAGCGACGACCAGTAGAGTCGTTCCGCAAGAGGCCAAAACTTACACTCTTTGATTTCGTTCTTATGAAGGTACTTTACATTAAAAATGCATTGTGTCGCGTCACAAAATCCAGAGGATTCGAAAAATAGAATTAGGTATGACATAAATCAAATTAATCCTGACGCCATCAATCACCTGCAATGTGCGAGATGGATGTGTGAACATACAGATTTGTTTATTGTCCAGGGGCTGATGTATGGCACTTTGAACATTTAATTCAAAGCAAACAATTATAATTTCTTGAATTGAACATTTATCTTGACTTTTTGTTTTTAATAAATTTTGTCTTCTACTCCATAAATTATTTCGTTGTGGGAAGTTTTAGCGTTTCGATGATGGAGTTGTCATTGGAAAGGGCTGTCGATGATGTCATTACTTTGAAACAAGAAGCTCCAAAAACCTAACATGTCACAACATTTCTTGGAAAAACAAATTATTCAAAACTGAATAGACTTAATCCATAATTTTGACTCGCAGTATGCAAGTAATATTCGGAAAACTTCAGTCGTTTCAATAAATTAAATTAAATACACGTGATAGCATCCATGTGCAGATCAGAGGCATCAGCTTAACCGTATTGACCCTTTAGCCTTTTCGACCTTAATACCCTTTTTTTCTTTCTTTCCAGCGGTTCCTTTTAACTAACCGCTCAGATTTCCATTGCTTTTCCTTCGCCACTAGTGTAAATAAAGGGCGAAGTCCTCCGTTTGGCGCTGACTGAGCGAAATTAGGAAACCCCGCTGATTCTCTGGTAAATTGCAAAACACTTATTGCCCGATTTCGCAAGAGTTAATTTGGGGAATTGCCTTTGTCTCATTAAACGGGGGACCTTCTGCGGGAGAACTGACTGGGCACGATCTTAATGTATTCGGATAATGAGGATTACTTCTTGCATTTGCTGATTGCCAAATAAGATGACATCAGGCATAGGTACCTAGATTACGTTCTCTTGGAACTCCCGGCGATTTAGGTAAGTTTTTCCGCCCAAGCTAACAAAGATTGCTTCAATATTCATTAAGCTAAAAGCAAGTACATATTCGGATATAATGATAAAGATTATGAAGGGTAGAAGCAAATGGTCATTTTTAATATATTATAAGATTAGAGAAGTTATTCTAATGTCCGGAAAAATGCAGTTATAGCATTAGAATGAGCATTAGGAATAATTAATTACCTGGAGCGACGTCGATGATAGGAACGTTGCTGAGATGCATTTAAGAATGTCAATGAATATGTGAGTATACGAAGAAATAAATAATATACCTGGTTGATGATTATATGCGAGAAGTATCCTATTAATAGACGAAGCAAAATGTTTTTCTTTTAAGAAAAACAATCTATATAATTTCATTTTCTCATATTTTACAATTCTGAAGACGTACAAGTAGTATCACTCATTTCAGATCATTTTAGAGCCGCTTGATGTTCCAGTTTAAGCAGTAAGTAGTCCTGCTATATTCAAATTCATCCTAAACGAATGCTTTACGAGTGTTTAATTACATGGCACACATGTCACACAAATTCGTGTGTAGTACTGGAAAACTACTGCAAAGATTTTGACTTCAAGTACTAGGTTTAGCCTTTCCTTGTATGGTACAATATCATAGAATAGTTTACTTTCAAGAAAAAAATCTAACAATGAATTCGGGATATGCTGATAACAAGAAGTACCAACCGTAACCTGAAAAATTAACAATGCCCAAACAGTATCCTTAATATAACGTCCGTTAATCTAAAGACAAAGAACCATTCCAGTACAATATCTTTAATACCACACAATCTATGTGAAATAGGGAGAATACCCTTCAAGGTCAATAATAAGTATTCATCTATACTAACAAAGTCTATTTTTTATTAATAACTGCTCTTAATCTGGAATATTTCTTGCTGCACTTAAACTTTCTTCAATAACTTCGTCCTTCAAAAAAGGAGATAGATACCCATTGAACAACTATGAACCCATTGCATTAACTTCAAGCATGTCTAAATTCAGTGAATATGCTTTCTTGTAACGACTTCAATCTTATCTGGACAAATATACAAATTGTGTCTCAACAACATTGATTTATCAGAAATAAGTCGACTCATTCTGCTATAACTTTTCTCTACATTGAGACTAACAGTGCTCCCCTTGTTAGTAAACTATAAATTTATGGGATCAGAGAAAACGGCTTCAGAGAATATTCAGAAAATATGCAGGCAATATTCAGACAATATTCAGACAATATTCAGACAATATTCAGATAATATTCAGACAATATTCAGACAATATTCAGACAATATTTAGACAATATTCAGACAATATTCAGACAATATTCAGACAATATTTAGACAATATTCAGACAATATTCAGACAATATTCAGACAATATTCAGACAATATTCAAACCGTATTCAGACAATATTCAGACAATATTCAGACAATATTCAGACAATATTCAGACAATATTCAGACAATATTCAGACAATATTCAGACAATATTCAGACAATATTCAGACAATATTCAGACAATATTCAGACAATATTCAGACAATATTCAGACAATATTCAGACAATATTCAGACAATATTCAGACAATATTTAGACAATATTCAGACAATATTCAGACAATATTCAGACAATAATCTGATTAAGAATGCTATATTTTTTAATTTTTTAAATATTGGTGTTTAGCTCAAGCGAATAAAATTAATTTAATCGTATCGATCACATTACTAACGTTTTCAAGTTACTTAGTGCCTTTCGTAATTCTTATACATCATGAGCTTTTTTCGATGTTTTTGGAAGTTAGCGCAAATAAAGAGACGATCAAGTAGGGAAAGGTTGCAGTTTTACGAACTTAATTGGAGGAGCTTTTTGTTTCTTGGAAAAGTGCATAACTCACTAGATATCTCGAATAGTGATCTTGTTACTTCGTTTGATGACACTCTGGAGCGTTCCAATGAATGAAACTCAAACCAGAAGTGTTTGTTCCAAACGTTCTTTACAATGAAATATATAAAATAAGTTCGTTAAATTTATTAACCCAGCAAGTATGCAAATGCAGTGCTTTTAGCGAACAAAAAGCAAGTGAAATTTGATTTATTCGATTTATCAAACAAAAATTAAATTACTTGAAAACCTGAAATGAAATGAAATAAAAAAAAAACAATCTATTAAGTTAAAGATTGGCATATGGTTGATCGGAAAGTACTTACCTTGTATGAAGATAATCATTATCTTGGAATATTTTGCTGAGGTTTCAAAACAACATTGAGGACAACATGTGTGGTTGGAAGGTAATTACATCTGGTATTGGATGAAAATCTAGTGCGGAAAAAAAAACAAGTGCAAACAAATCCACCCACCACCAAACAAACTTATTGACCAAGTTGAAATTAGCCAAATATAGATTGGCTGAGAGGAAAGAACAAAAAACATAGATCAAACAAAAAGCTCAGTTGCGTTGTTCTATTAACTACACAATTGCCTACAACATTCTCATTCACACGTTTTTTCTCGATAATAAAAGAGTTACAGGTATCGAACCAAATAACAAAAAAGAACACTTTTTTGAAGATATGTGTCTTGAAAAAAAGTTAACCCTTAACTCCTACTAAAAATTAAAGGCTCGTTCAATTGCGGCAGTTTCTTCTCGATTTGATCGTTTCTCTATCTCCGCTAGTTTCCTAGATCCCCATATTAAACATGCGAAGAACCCATTCTGTATAAGACGTTACCTGCTGCTAACTTTTTATTGTACTATACTCAAACTCCGTAAATTATTCACGAAGACGAAAAGAACGGACCTCGTTCAATTTCTGGGAGAAATTTAATCATTCCTACTTCTGAAGAAATCTAGAAATATTAATGCAATATTAAAGGTTGAAATGGTAGCACAGCGCACCGGAAAGTGGAACCGTTTGGGTTACGTTATACAATTTTAATATTCATCTTGAATATTAAGAAGAAGCATGTAATATTTATACCTTATACGCCGCCAGTGATTTCGCTAATGGATACGTTGATATAGAATGTAACCTTTTGTTGAATATTGCGACATTATAACAATTGTATTTACCCATTTCAAGCCAACTAATTTATGTGACATGTTGTTTCCGTTAAATCCCATATATAAACTTAAAGTAAGCTTTTGTGTACATGTTGCATAATACATGTACAACATACACACGTACACATGATGGGTTGTGTTAAGGCGCAGTGACGTTCCATATAGGATTACGTTTTCCGTAATACAGCTACTACCTGTACCCGAATATACCTCCTGCAATATCCACTTAATGGATCTTAAGCGAATATACGCCAGCGAATAATGGAAGAAACTGTAGGTATATCTAAAGTAAAGTAAATTTGTGTATTCTGGTTAATTAATTAAAACTGCAACGTTCATACTGGTCTGTATGGGTAATCATTTAATACCATACTGGGTGATCGAGATCTATTGAATACTGTATAACATTCCTTATAATAACAATAATAATCTTTATACCTATAAAGATTATTCAATTATATTATTATAGTTCAAGAATTATGTTAAACAAAAAAAGAAAATATTTTGAATATTTTTTTGTTTGAATATTCTGCAGTAAATGATTAAATAATATACAACCCATAAAGTGTAGCTCGTTTTGAAGTTAATCTATGTAGAAAAGACAACGGATTGTTTATTATAGTCATATTTTTGGCCTAAGCTGAAATATTGCTGATATTTGTAAAACTTCCAGTATATTGAAGGTATTTCCACAAGATTCTCTGTATTGTAAACCACATATCGTACGCAGAACTTGCACAAATACGCGCAACTTCGAGGCATAATCCCCGATGCATCCTGCTATATCTCATTTTCGGATAGTAAAGGTTTCTTAATACATTAAAACTACAAGTTCCTTTAAGTTGATACAAAGCATAGCAAGCTTTGGGTAATTGATTATGCAAGTTATTTCGTCAAGAGTAATTCCCAAAACTAAATTGTATAATAGAGTAATTCTATCTTCATGTGGAAGATTGAGCAATTTAAATTAAATAAATAAAATAAAATTTTATTTTTTCTCTCAATAGGAAATGTAGAGTCAAACAAATATTTCTTCAGAATTACTGGTAGGTAAACGTATATCTTCGAACGTATTAGTAGAGTTTTTTTAAGACAACATTATGCAAAAGTTAAAGCCTTTTAAAAACCTGAACCCTTGCACAGTGTACCTTGTCCAACGTTTGTTTAATAAATGGATTTCATCTATAGAATGTGAATCTGCAAAGTTTCAAAAACTTCCTTCTACGGCATCTATCACAATAAAGGCCATAAGGATAACATAACTAAGGTTTATTAAACAAAAAGTCATTTACCATCGATGTTGAAAGAACTAATCAACTGCACAATAAAGAATTCGATATTTCTGGAATGCCTAAGTAGAACACTTGTATTAAAGAAAGGAAACACAGTCGCCCTTTAATATTATAGACCAACATGTTTATTATCTGCCTTACCTGAAAGCCTAGAAAAACACTATGAACGCAATTAAGTGAAGATCTATTGCAACATAATATAATATTAGAGAACTACAACAACGATAATTGACCTATTAATTGAAATCAAATTTAAGGCAGATGAAAAGTACTTAGCCGTGGTAATCTTCACAGATATGAAAAAGGCTTTTTATACAATCATCAAAATCAAAATTGATCGGAAAAGTCACCAGACTAGGGATCAAATGCGCTGAAAACAAGTGAATAAAAACACACTTAATGAATAGCGTCCAAACAGTAATAGAAAGTAAAGAATAATAAC
The DNA here is from genome assembly GCA_020654165.1 of Oryctes rhinoceros. Lineage (NCBI taxonomy): Eukaryota > Metazoa > Arthropoda > Insecta > Coleoptera > Scarabaeidae > Oryctes > Oryctes rhinoceros. The sequence goes on from JAIOKQ010001013.1 coordinate 4,612,344, forward strand.
GTGTTTCGGGTTTGGAGCTTGTCATGGTAAAATGTTCCTCCAACGATCACTTTGTGACTGATTAGAAAAAAAAATGTACATATCAACTGATCTCTCATTAAAGCCGATGCTTTTAATAATACTAATTGTAAGTAGTATTTGGTAAATAACCGTATCAAATGTCCTTAAGCAATCTAGTCGTACAAGAATTGTACTTCAGATCCTAATCTAATAAATTTCAGAAACTCAAAGATTTTAATGAGGACTGGTAAGATGCAAATTCAGTTGAAAAATAAACTCCAACAACGAAAGTATAAAAAACAACATACGTATTACAAACAGTTAAACAGAAAAGGATATACAACGCATAAAAAATCAAATATTCAACCACAAGCACGCGACACGACAATCCTCCATCAGAATTGAAAAGTGCTCGTGTGAGAAATACGGGAAAATACTTAGGGTAGAAACTATAACATTAACAATAAAACTAAACAAGGAATTGTACAACAAACAATACGATGAAAATAACTAAATGCTAAAGACAAGATCAAAGCTTTCTCAATTAAAGAGAATGACTTTGAAGTAAGCTATTCAAAAAACCCTATTAAGGTGAAATTGCTTTGTAATATTACTGAACGTTATAAAAATAAGCAGGTGTAAGGAGCATAACGAATACCGAACAAAAACGATATGGAACGACACCAGAAAAGATGATACTATACAGGAATGGAAATTTTACGAAACAGTCTATACGATGAAAGTAAATTAAATAATTATATGCAAGAATATTTGTTGACATTAGTGTTGGTTCACATCGTGGGACCGCCGTTTTATCTTGATGTAAATTAGGCAACTAATTGTTTTATGTTAATTATACGACGTTGATTAGGAAACTGACTTTCGCGCAGTAACATAAATGAGTTTTTAGAATTTGATATAAAAATATACAAAGAAGGAATAAACTATGCAAAAAGAAATTGATAATATCGCCAAAGCTATTGAACAAATTTTCATTTACTTTGAACAACCTTAAGCCAGCAACTCTCGCAAAAAATTCTGTTTCCTCAAAAGTCATGATTAAGTTACTCAAACTTCATTTACAACGTAGAGAATAATCACCAATTAATGAAAATAAAACTAACAAAAATCAATTTATGCCAGTTTTTCAATTCTTGTTGAACTACCGAACCTTATTAACATATTGTAACCAATATAATTTATTCAAACAATTTATTTTAATATATTTATTTTGTATAAATGACCAATTCAACATTGCGTTTAATTGGTTATCGTAAAGATACGATAACTTTGACCAATTGGTTAGTTACATAAACAAGCGAATTTGGGCAGTGAAGTATTTGAAGATATATAAAATTCGTGGTCACTGCGGTCAATCAAAGGCGGTCGTTCAAGTCTTTCTTGGAAGAACGGTACATGCAGCGAGTGGCTACTAGAGCGACTGGTGACACTACCCATTTAAAATTGGGAATGCGCCTTGGTCGTGGAACACAAGGTCTATTCTACAGGTGTTGAATATAGGTCCATTAGAAGGAAGGATTAGGAGGAATAATTTTAATACTGTATACATACAGTGTTAAAATTTTTCATTTTTTGTAATGAGTATTAAGTTATCTATGAATATACCTGCCTATTGTAACATACTTGTCATAGACATAGACAGTCTTGCTATTTTACCGAATCGTCAATGTGAATATCTGAATTAAATAGAAGTTGAAATTGAGCACGCAAGGTGACTTGAAATAACTTTAATTCTTGGTAAAAATTATAAGATGTATCAGGAAGCAACAATGATCTCGATAAGAATATACATTCGAAAACAGTAGCAAATGTCCCAACTAAATTCAAACCTTTCCGAAGTATAGAAAATAACTTCAACAAGAAACGCAAGCCAAAGATTGCAAATGAGGAAACAGTTGAGAAAGTATTGCTGAGTGCCGGAAATGGCGAAAGTTACTGCACAAAAGATCTGCACCGTTTTCAAATAACTGCAACTTTAAGGCTATTAAACGAAAACAAATTTTACACATACATTGGAGCCGGGAGATTTTGATCTACGATTTGAGTTTAGCTGTACAGACAGTTAGAGAATGTGTGAAAAAGTTATTTGCAAAGATGTTTAAAATTATGATCCTATGGCATTTGGCAATACCCAAGGAGATTATAAAATTCATTTCTTACAATTTGGAGAGTTTGACACGTGATCTCGTGTCGAATTCTTTGGTTAAGGTCTTCTAAATTATACGATCAATTCTTATAAACATTATGTGTTAAGTAAATAAAGACAGGAAGAAGTCTTAAAGAATCGAAAAGGAAGACCTAGGCAGAAGTACCATCGGACTTCTTCTTCGAATCCGTCTTCTTGGAAGTACTTGGTCCAAATAGCGTCGAAGAGTATTTGCATAACAAAGCGGAGCACCATCGTATTGTAGCTAAACGCTATTGTTTGGTAGTTCAAGATTGTTTGCTTTGAAAAATAATGCAGCTAATGCAGGTATCAGTTACAACTATAAAAATTGCAGGCATCTTTTTCCAGTTAAATTATTAGCAAAAAAAAGAATGGGCCTATAATTTAGTCGCCAACAATTTTCACCCATACATTAACTTTCCAAGGATACTGAGTATGAATTCCCTGTATTCAATGAGGATTTTCTCTAGTCCAATATCTCCAACTTTGTCTATTGACCGTCCTGTTTATACAAAATGTTACTTCATTCGAAAATAAAACACCCTGTGAAAACATTGGATTACGATTATAGCTTTCTATCATCTGTTCACAGAATTTTTGTTGATAAATGTTGTTGAAATGTGTGAACTTTCAAAAATTTTAAGTGTGGCTTACATTGTAATCGAGAGCAATGTTTCTACTCGTTGAATGTGGATTATTTTCAACTTCTAAAAGGACGTTAAATTGTGAAAGTACATTTAATGCAATTGGACGTTCACTTCTTGGAAGATCCTTAGCATTGCCGTATTTTCTAGATTTGTTTTCGATTCTGCAACGATTGACTTATGGACTGATTTGGATACTTAACCAATCATAATTAACACTTCAATTCTTTACTTCCCGCTTAATCGTGCCATCTTTGCTGATAAAGGAGCGTATGGCAATAATTTTATTGCTTGCTTTTGAGAGATGTAACTAAGGATTCTTGTTTCTTTGATTAATTTTTGATATTCGAACATTGGCGCAGTCTTTATCAGCTTATTTCAAGTGTAACATTGATAATTTTAGACCGTTGAAAACTTAATAAAAAGTACTGCTGAAATTAATAAAAGGTATAAGTTATCATTAAATGACGTCATAATTTTAAAAACAGGTGACGTAAGGTGACGATGTAGTGTAATTAAAAAATTAAATTCGTTAAATCCCTTCGAAATTCTTAAAAAAATAAATATTTACAAAGGCAACGAATTTATCCGTTATTTTCTTTCTATGCTGTATATCAGCAAAAGAAATGTCAAGCAGTACTTACATACATTTTTTAATGGAAAAATAATTGATCGGTTTCCTGACATCTTTTAGCCCGGTAAAAGATATCAGGGCCTTAGTCTACTCGATTACTTTCTATGGGCCTACTTGAAAGCGAAAGTATATTTGCAAACGGTATTTCAAAGTATTGACGATTTGGAGAGAATAACAAAGGAAACAATACAGGGATTAACTCTTGTCATAGTTAGAAATGTACTAAAGGAATTTTCTACAAAAAAAAAATTAAATTAAATATCCGTTAGTGTTTAACTTTATTTTAATCTTTTTAGTTAATGATCATTATAGAGACTGATTGCTTAAAGATATAAACGTTAATTTTTGCAATAAAAAAAAATAATTTAATTCAAACGTATAGCCTAGAAAGTATATTTCAACCGAAATGTACGTCTTTTTTGGTTTTGTATGTTATTCTGAGATAAAAATGAATAGTATGGAATGTCGAATAGCTAAATGTTATTCTTCATCTTCAGCCTCTTTTTAACACCTTTACTTTTTTGCCTTCTACATGTTGCTTATGTGGCAAATTTGTCAAAATCTCGTTCCTTTAGGTTTTTCGAGTCGTCGCATCCGGAAGTTGTGACGGCTACTTTAATACAAACTATTGTGCTGGTTGAAGGCAGCAGTTCAGTTTCAAGTAATGTACGACTTGTGGAGGGCATTGGTGATAAAGAATGAGCCGTTAAAGGTTGATTAGAAATATTTTCATTACAAGCAACCTTTTGCGCAATATCTATCATCATCAATGATGGTAAAAAATCAATATCAGTAAAGATGTCAGGGCTGAAGCGGTAAATTCCTGTGCATTTGAATCCGTTTTGTACTATGTCTAGCCTAGCTGCACTACTAAAATCTTCGCCCACAAGTGCAGCAATATCATAGTTAGTGATTCTAGCCGCAGGATTAAAAGGTTTAAAAGTGTCGTATACAACGGCTGTAACTTATGAATTGTATACGGTGATGTGCTCAGCATATGAATGTGGTACTTACGTAAAGGCCAGGTCTTTATAACTGCCATGACCGTCCAAAATTAAGAGGACGGAATGCGCTTCTACAGGTTGTACATGCTATTGAAAATGCTGCAACCATTTTGCAAGAACACATCACAGTTCATCCACCCACTTTCATGTGGAACAGCAATTTCTTCTGGTTCTTATCCATTTTTTTTTTCAGGGGAGAAATTAAAATATATGTGCCAGTAACGCGCATTGTAAAAGTTGGTGTGATATTTTGACCTCTTTTTGCGGATATTAACCTGCCAACTTGTTTTTTTTCCCTTCTATCAAAATAACTTTATCATTTTTATATACATTTTTTTATATACCCTTGTTTCATCGACGCTGTAAATATGAAAAAGAGGGAATCTATATTTCTCTGAAAGTTGAATAACCAGGTAAAAAAAATGGTCAACTTGTTGTTCATTGAACCCAACAGCCACCTCCATGCTAGTTTTTTCTATAATTGTAAAAGAATCTTTTCTTGTGACTCCTTTCTGTTTATTAAACGTATTGTTTGTTTCAAAAGGGGCTAGATCAAATGTTAATTTCAAAAGCTCCTTCTCAATCGATTGCATCAGACGATTGTCAAGTTCTTTAACGTATTTATAAAGATCTTTAGAAAAATTTCCAGAAAAGGTGGATTAAAAGCGTCCCACCTTCGGTTAAAAAGCAACCTCTTTGCTACTGTTCAAAGCTATCAAGTGATCGTGGAGTGAGCTTCTTGGTACATCATACCTGTTTTTCGCTTGTCCTATTGATAACTTACTTTCCATCACACATTTAACTGCTTTTTTCATTTATTTTCATCCCATTTTCCTCTATTACCAATTCTCCCTCTAAATTTCTGTATATTTCAAACTTTTCTGCAATAATAAAAATAACATTTAATAATACCTTCTATAGATAAAGAAAGTGACAAAACAATTGTAGTTCGTTAAAACAATATTGGGAAATTTAAAATTTAGAACTAGATATGTCCGGCGATAGCGGACATTATCGTTCGCGGGGATCATGCAACAATTTTAGACACAGCTCATAAATTGCACTAGAAATGTAACTAAGTACTATTACAAACTTTAGATATGGCAAATTTCCTTCAACTTTAACTAATACAGAAGTACGCACACTTGCTTATTATACTTGATGATCTCCAACGAAGTTTGATAGTAGCGATAAAAAACTTTCGTCGGTCGGGAGCAACACATACATTCGCGTGTAAACTCAACAACAACGCGATTGCTTTCTTAGAAATCCAAATGTCCACGGTAACCCGCCGTTGCTGGTTATCGTGGCTACCCGTGATCCGGGGCTACCCGACCCTAATTCTCTCTTAACTCAATTTGGATTTGTTTTAATCTTGGATCGCCCTGTAGCTTAATCATAATGTGGTATTTTGAGAAAGCAGAAATTTTTGCTAGAAATAAGTTTTCTCCAGCATAAAAGCTTAATCCGGCCATAGAGACGCCTTAACATCAATAGATCTATCTGCGCTAGTCCTATTAATATTTTATGTTAAGATATACAAATACCTTAATATAAAATATGAAAATAAAATGGATAAAAAAGTAAAAACAAAGAGAAAACCATAGAAGCTTACCTGACAGTGTTTTTCTCGGTCCATATCAACAGTTCCAATCGTGTCTTGACCCGCTTTTACAAACAATGACTTGCGCGAACGCGTCTTCCTCATAAGAAAATTTTCATTTTATGGCGATTTCTATGTTTTCAATAGCTTCCTTTGTTATTTTTATTTATCTCCAGTACACGAAGCTTATGTTATAACGAATTATCCTCTGTTCTTGGTTTTAATTTAGATGGTATACCCAAAATTTGTTTTTAAATGACTCTGCCATTTAAATTTCAGGCAAATATTTAATTATTCCAAGTTTTTAAATCTTTCTTTTTTAAATTAAAGCAATGAAATATTTGATTGCTACTAAGCCGACATTCACAATCAAAATCCTTATCTGTTATGTACCGTAAACTCGGAATTGAAGAAGGTTGATGTTACAAATTACGGCTTTGAATGGGAGTTATAATTTAGCGTGTAATTAGTTCGCTGACACCAGTTACCTCGGCGTACATTGAATTCAAGCCATATTTTATGCAATATCAGACGCAAATCTAATTATAAATTTATGTTGGTGTACACTGCCACCGAAGTTAATATCTCGAGGAGGATGTGGTTTAGTATGTAACATTAAGTCAACTAAGTTCCTAGTCGTAGCAGATGTTACACGGAGTTCAATGTTTTTATTTTATTACAGTGCTACCGTGGGATTTAAAGCTAGTGTAAACAAATTTTATGCTGTATAAAGGGAGTACCAAGCATAAGCACTTTTTAAGCCGAAGCTTCAGAATTTGCGATTTTTATTTTCAGTTTGTTAATTGAGCAAGCTCGACTTTGAGGCCGGAATCTTGGAAATCCTAGAATTTCTGTAACTGTAAAAAATCTATACTAACTGTTAACCCGCACCGCAGAACATTTTCTCATTTATATCAAATATATATGCTCTTCGTTACGTTATGAAAAAAGTTAAAAGAACACTCTCATTATTTGCCATTTATTTTGCTTGCTTATCTAAGCGTAAGTATCACGGTGAAGTCAATATATCTTAGACAAGGTGCTTCAACCATCTGAAATTGTAAAATTGCGCCTATGGTGTAAAGCGTAGAAAACTAAAATCTTTTGATGAGATAATGAGATAATAGATCTTATACAGTATCTTCCAGAAACATTATATATGCAGGGTGATCGACAAATAGCGAGCCACATATTTACTTTGCTATTTCAGATGGAATACATTGTATATTATTACATTTTTAGTTTTATCTTCCACGGATAAATCAACATAATACAGCTTCAAACTTATATGTCGAATAGATTTTGCTGATTGTCTAAATACAGGGATATCCATTTCTTCAATTAAGTTACATACTTGGATCTATCTAGGTATGGTGTCAAAATATAAGGAATATAGAGTACCGAAGATCAAACTTTATCAAATATAAACACCAGAAATGTAATTTTCTTAAATGACAACATATATCTTTTCTGTATCCAATTAGAGGAAGTATATATCACTAATCTGCTTCTACAGTGATGCAAAGGTGTGCCTAACATTTACAAAAACAGAGATATTTGCGGTTAAACGCAAGTTTTAATAATAGTAATAATAGAGCTTTATCTCGCAAACAATATAAGTATGAAACAAGTCAATGAGAACGAGACAAAATTAAATATAAACATGGAAACAAAAGTGGGACATGCAGAAAAACATGCAGGACTATAAGTCCAGTATCGCGAGCATCCAAGCTACACGAACACAGTGAGCCACTACGTATATATGTATATAAGAAAATTATGTATCATTGAAGAACTCTCCTAGCGAGTAAAAGCATTTGGTTAATAGCCAGGACTTCAATATTTTCTTTTTTTTGCATTTAGATATTGCATCGAAGTTTGTGATACTGGCGCTGTTTGGTTATTACAACAACAGTGAACAATAAACACTAACGTTGATATTTTTAAGACATTGAATTAAATATTTTGAGTCCAAGCAGCTCAAGTCAAAATTGAGTCCCAAAATACAACCAATTGGTTTCTACTAGAAAAGATTAAAATACCGGTTTACCTTTATAATCACCTTCCAGAATTTAGTATTTTGATGTAATATTTAAAAGTTTAGGATATAAAACGTGCGTACGTAGAGCAATGTCTCAGGGCTCTCCCAGACTTCCCAATTTCGTCTAGTACACTTATTGAAGAGTTAGTTAGAATCCTGACATGTGCAACGAACTTTGCTGTACACGATACATTGAAGAGCATACTGAGAGCACTTATTTTTTTTCGTTTTTATTTTATCTTCATTCATTCAATTGATCAATAAAAATGTTCTCCGTTATTGAAGATTACATATAGGACGTCAACACTTCTAAAATATTCAATGTATTTTCCTATAACGGACACCCCCATGTGCTCCTGCACAAAAAATGCTCCATACTCGATTCTACTGTCCTTATTCGTGAAACATTAAGAAAAGGGTAGCGATTATATTCTGCAGTCATGAGGAAAAAAAACGACACAAATTATATGTTATACGTTGAAAAGTAAACGAAGACAGAATTGGAGAACTTCACACGTTCGGAACTACCATATAAACACGGCTAACATATATTATTACAATGCTATTAACTTAGTGCGCCTTGACTTGCATTATTCACTTTGATTTATGACTTCCGAGGTGTAAGTGGAGTAATTACCGGCAAGCTATAAAAAATTTACAAGACGCTACTTGCTATTAACGCGTCGAAAGGTACATCTATAAATAGCCGCTCAAAATACGTTGAGATCTATATTTCGACTATTAACACTCTGTTGATTATTGTTGCTGAAGTTTCTTTCCCCTCTTTTAGTTCAGTTTGGTAGTTATTCAATGTCCTAATAAGGTTAACAAGCTTAATAATGTTTTTAACTAAACATTACATGTGCAACAACGAATTCAATTCCAATTCTACGTTTTTCTTTTCCTCTACTTTTAGTAAGAACTTATTCTTAGAGCGGCGCAAAATTCAAAATTAAATTTAAATCTAGACATGCCGCCCGCCAACCGGATTACACAAGCATTCTGGTAACTAATCTATTCATTATATAAATTGAATGAGTTTGATTATTAACAAGCACCGGCAACGCATAAATTTTTCTTATTCTACTCTCAATTCCATCACTCGACCTAGTATCCAATTTGAAGGAGATTGCTTAGTTTCACGTAAAAGGATCGGCACGCCTACGTGCAGCAGATGGGTGGAAGTAGTTTCCTATTTGCATTGGGTTTGAAGATCGGCGATGTAATCTTTGTTCCAGCACTTCCAGAGGTGCTGAGTCAGCCTTTACATTTGTTGGTGATTTTCGGGTATTTCCAACATTTGGGTCCAGTAGACCTGTAATCCCAAGCAAGAAATGTCCGGATGTTACTCACTGTTGCAGCAGAACTTTAGGGGTTGGAATCAGACCTTGAAATTTGACCTTGAAATTTCGTAATATATTCCTACATCCAAAGGCGTATAACTCGGAAACCTTCACATGTAAGCATTTAGTGCCGGGTATAATTTTACTCTGATTTTCAATATGCACAACAATATACGGAGTATCTCATTAGAATAAGGAAGTATGTCAACATGCATAATGTTGTGAACATTCTTTATAGTTAATGTAGATTATCTTTATGTACATTATTTAATGACAGAAAGGGAATTAGAATGTGATTAAAATAAACATATTATAACACCTTGTATATAAATAGCTATAGCAGTCTAAAAGGCTGCATAAACGGTGCAAATCAGCCATTAAAACTTTTTTCTATATTTCGCTGTTTAAATGTTATTGTGGACAGAAATTCAAGTTTCTAAAGTTGAAGTTCCGCCGCAACAGAGAATGTTGTTGATTCCCTCCTCCTCTCCATGCAGTCCATAAAGTAAGTCCATAAGTCCATTCTGATGACAGAATGTCATCAGAATCTGAGGCGATCTAGGTGAAAGAAAGCTCCAAATAATGCTTTCTCGAACAGATGAATCAGAAATAATCACATTTTGTCAGTTCCCTTATTTTTGCCTCTAATTTAGAAAATAAATGCGCGAGACAAAGTTCTAAACGTGGAAGAGTGAACTGCCGTAACGGGGTAAGGATCTCGAAGACAATAATTGAGATTGTATTTGATTTGTATTCCTTTTTACCCGCACAGATTATATACCGTTTTCTTTCTGTTACCTTATCTTTTATAGCGATTCCAAGAATAGTTCTTGAACGCTGTACGCTGCATATTGATTTGTGTAAACGTGCTGTTAGTTCATTTAATCATTGTACTGCCAACGCGTGGCAACAATGGAATACAACAATTGAAGAACAATTTTTCGAGTTTTATGTTGAACTTGTTTCGTTGAACAGCTTCTTCAGATGTTTTCTAGAGCCTTGAATAACGAAACCCAGGAACTATGTGAACTACTAAGAAACTATGTGAATGGAAAGCTTCATTGCTATTGGCACTCAATAAAACAACAGAAACAGTTATTCCTGTTCCGGCGCAACAGTTGTATGCCATTGTAGATGTACAAGAGTTGTTGTAAATATAAAATAAGAGACTATTACATACTATGAACTCTTCTATGCAGGTTGATTAATTTTCAATCCTTATTCAGGGGATCTCGCTCATCATTGCAGATAGATGGTAGGTTTAGATTTTTGCAAAGTTTGTATATTTTACAAACCGTTGAGAATCTTTAACATAGGTTTTATTTATTTATAAAGTTAGGTATTTATAAAGTTGCTGTCCCACAAAACATTGAAGAACTTCAAGGTAGACACCAGAATGTCTTCGATGTAGTTTTATTCAAAATATCTGAAAGCGTGTAATTGCGTATTAATGGAAACGGCCAGTTATTCAAACATTCCCTGTAATTTTTGGTTTATTGTTTTATTTTCTATTATTCTTACTGCTATTATTATTTCCATTTATTGTTACAAAATTTGCATAAATTCTGTAAAAACAATCCTTAAGTAATAACATATCAAGTTGGTCGCCATTCAAATTGCTCTTAAGTATAAACAATCTATAAAAGTGGTACGACATGGCTGTTGTCGTTGTTGATACAATTGCAATTATCTAATGCTCACTATTGTTGTGTTTGATTTAAATGTATTTGTATCTCGTTTCTCTTCGCTGATGGTGTACAATATTTCTCTATTATTAGTGAATAAACTTGCCATGCATGTCACTAAATTAGCAGAAACTAAGACAGACTCACGTTGCCTACTGATTTCCCCGAGAATCGACAAAACACAGGTCTGTCTAGTCTCTGCTGGTTTTATGAAGCGCATGGAAATTGGGGAACTCTGGTAATGAACGATAACTAGAATATTTGATAGTTTGAAATTTCATAACTACCTTATTTAATCTTAAAATGCATTCTTCATCAATCATTCAAATCAAAGATGCCGATGTGGTATAATAGTTCAAATCAGAAACTCTTTCTGTCGGCTCCCAAATTCAATGTGGAGCCAATAAAATGTCATAACGTTGATAATGGCAGAAAATAATCAAAAGATCGAAAAGTCGCGTGAATGTGTTTTCAGTTTTTCTCTTCAAAACTAACTTAGGTGATAGGGGTAAAGGAAGAAAATGAGCATCCTCGAACATCGTTTGTTATGGGCCTATTTTCTCTTGAAATTCATGAAAAATACAAAATGTAACAAATATCAAGTTTAAGCTAAGCTTCTGTTTCCAGTAATAAGTGAGGTTGGAAGATGAATCAACCCGAAAATAAAAATAAATGAAAAACCTTGAAAACCAACACGTCTCCCATGGACCTATCTTTGTCCAACTTGCTTCCACTTTGTTAATAAGAATACGTTGATCCGCTGATTATAATTATGTATTTTCTGATTCCCGACTACGCAGACTAATCCACAAGAAGCTTTTAAATTATTCTCCTAAAATATTTATGTCGGTTACAAGGTACTTCTTAATATCTGCCATTTAACTCTACGGGAATACTACTAGTGCCAAATGATAACAACGAATGCATCAAACTTCACTGGATTGTAGCACAGAAAGCCAATAATATTACATTAATAGTTAATATATGCTTGTCACATACCCGCGTATATGAATGGTAAATTTCAAAAATAGTATTAAACACTTAATTAAATTCATTAGATAACAATCATTTGCGAATCTCACGTTACTTAAGGGCCTCATTGATTTATTAGACAATATACACTCCGCCAAAAAGTATCGCATAATTTAGTTTTGAATCATAAAAGTATCGCATAATCTTTGTTTGTAGCATAAAGTTGTAAATATACTTTAATGCGCTCTAAAATATAATTTCTATGATTGTTTAAATAAAATACAGGCCAAATAAAAACAAGAACTCGTACTTGAGATTTTTATTAAAACAAGAAATTATAATTTTGGAAAGGAAAATGTCATAACAGTAGCTTTTAATACTGAGCATTGCCACCTCTGGCTCTTATGACCGCTCGCATACAGTTCGGCAGAGATTCGATTAACCTCCGTATATAAGCCTGATCCAAATTCTCCCACTCGTCACGGAGAGCATTTTCTAGTCCATGCAGGTCCGCTGGGGCAACATTTTGGGTTCGCATCCGTCTGTGAAGGAGGTCCCACACGTGCTCGATAGCTCAATCTAAAACTGGAATACCAACATCGTTAAGGTATTCCTGGACGATTATTGCAACATAAAATGTCCGTTACATACCTGTGGGCAGTCAGTGTACCTCTGTCTACTGGTACTAACTCTGTACGACCCGTTAAACAGATGCCTCCCCAAACCATAATAGAGCCACCAGCGAAATTCGGTCTAGGTCTGATATTACACTGCGAATAGCGCCCACCGTCTCGTCTGTACACTGAGATACGCCTATCTGAGGTGTAAAGACCAAATCTTGACTCATCTGTGAAGAGTATATTGGCCCAGTCATTAATGTTCCAATTTATATGTTCTCTGGCAAAACTTAAGCGAGCCACTCGGTGTTCCCTAGTGAGACGAGGGGCTGTTACAGCTACTCTAGCTCTTAATCCACTCTATCGTAATCTATTCCGAATAGTTTGAGTACTCACACGAGTATTTCTGACTCTAGCCAAGTCGTTCTGCAATTGTCTCGCAGTTACATGTCTTCGACGTAATGCTTATAGTAGTAAATAGCGGTCATCTTGGCGAGTAGAACATCTTGGACGACCAGGTACAGGTCTTCTACTGTAATTGCCTGTTTCCCTATATCTGGCTACGGCTCTAGAAACACTTGACTGATTGATGTTCATCAAATTAGAAACGTATGCTTGAGATCGTCAATCTTCGATTAAAGCAACTACAGCAGCCACTTGTTCTGAAGTTAAATTGCTCATTTTAGTTTTAAAAGCGTTGGTACAGAACTCTGACTTCGCACTTTAAAATTTGTCCGTATAGGAAGACTTTCAATAAACAACGGAACAAACCTTACACATATGCATTTTTCTAAATGTGTTCTTTTAGAAAAAAAAAAAGTAAAAAGCTATTTTCCATGATGTTGTTAGTGTTTTTATAGTTCACATACACGAGGCAAACTTTTTGTGAACGTATAAAAATATCTTGGTTTATAAATGCCCTTTTTTAGTTTATGCGATACTTTTTTGGCGGAGTGTATTTATCACTTAACAAAAAGAAATAATATGTGCATATTGTTTATGCTTAGAGAAACATATTCTGACACGCACCATTTGGAAAATTTGATTGTTATGGGATCTTCAAAGAAAAGAATATTCTTAATAGTAGTTTATACATTCCCCTAAAATTAAACACATACCGGTGAAATAAATTTGTTTTACGTGGTAGATACGTCTGGAAACCTGATTCTGTGCCTTTATTTTAAAAAGATGTTCAATAACGCTATTAAAAAAGTTGTTTGACATTCTATCAAAATTTAGTCATGTTTGTACCTAAAAAGTTCATAAATGATAGAAATTGACTAAATATTATGTTAATTCAAGTGATTTTTTTTGTTTTTTTTGGTGCAAAGATCATTTTATTATTGCTGGCGCCTAAATTTGCTCAATAGAATAATCTCGTAATAAGAAAAGAACGTTTATTTATATCTACTAGCTAAATTCAAAAAATTAACAATCTCTCACCAGAAATATATTACATTCGTTTTGAAGAAGTTTTTATATCCCAAATAGACCCTTTAGAAGTTGATTCTATCAGAAAATGAATGTTTTGGTAGAAAATGCTCGTAATTTGATAAGTACGTATTAGGTAGTTATATTTATTTTGTCATTATTTCACATTTTTACTGTTTAAATAATGCTAATGTGCTTAAGGGAGAAAAAGGTGGAATTATGTTGTTGTGTTGCGAAAATACTCTACGTAGAGGAATTTCAATTTTAGTTTCAGGGTTAGTTTCATAAGATGATTATTTTTCTTTCTAAAAATGTTGATCTACCTCAGCCAGTAGATTATTTACGAATGCAACAGTAGAATTTGACGCATAACTGTTTTGTTAATAAACATATTTGAATGAAGTCTTAGTTAAAATCGTTTTAGGATCTCCTGAATTCCGAGGTCTAGACTGATTCTTTAATAAGAAATTCGCTAATAAGAACTTTATATAAAATTTTCCAGTTCATAGTGCGTAATACAATTTTGTGTAGAAGCAGACATTTTGATTCTATATATATATATATATACATTTAAAAAAATGATTCTGTTTTAATGTAAAATGTAGGTTTTATAAAAGGGGTATCCCTTTTCTGTTTCAAATGAGTCACAATGTACATATGCTGAGCATTTTCGATTGTTTATATAACGTTGCTGTTAACACACTAACAACTAAATATTGAAGAAAAACGCTTCTTAGTTTCAGAACTAATAGAACAAAATACTGAATTCTAAACGCTTACCTGTTAGCTGCACAATAAGACAAGAATTGCACTTACAGCTTTAGTCACTTTTAGAAAAATCCAATATTTTCTCTTTTTCCATTGTTATGTGAAACATAATAGGGAAAGACACCTAGACGTTTATCGATTATAGAGTAAAGTAATTGAATAAATGTCCGTAGATAAAAATTACTTCTATAAGCCCTTAATAAATTACAGTACCATTTCCTTTAGCAATAGTATCCTCGTAAAACTGTGCAACCTTCTGAAACTATATGTGTTTAAATAGTAGGACCTTAAAATTTGACGATAATATAATAGATGTAATTGAATATGTTCTAAAAGTATTTCAGCATTTACAGCGCGATGGGTAAGTAGAAGTAGAAGAATGCAAGACACTTACTTGATTATTCTAAATGGAATATCCTATACGTTATGACGTTTTTAGTATCTACTTATAAAAATTGATCATGAATAGAGCATAATAGGTCGATTTCCTGACTGAAATAAACGTGCGCCTTATTTAGAACAAAAAGCAATGAGAGAATTTATGAAAACGTAGTAAACAATTTACCAAATATGCTTAGATGGCTGAAAAGAAATCGGCAGATAAGGCCTTCAACATCTGTATCACAGTGTACTGTAGACGAAATAGCCAAATATGACTCGGTGATTTAAGAAAAACCACTTTCGCCTGTGCTATCTGTGCTATTAGATAAACATGTAACGCAGTAGCTCTTTCTTCCCCTAACCTCTCCCATTGGAAAGCAAACCAGATTGTTGCACTTCAATTCTCTATTTTAAGTACTTAAAACACACCTTTGCAAATATTTGTAATTTTGCCTTTAATAGCATGAATGTTTTAGTAATGTACATATGTTTAATATTCAAAGTAAAAGAGATATTTACGATCGAAAGTAAACATTGTCGTTTGGTTACCATGATAACGGTAAAGGAAATACCGACGTTGCCATTCATAAACTGGTTATTCGAGCCAAAATAAATTTCACAGAAAATAATATATATGATTTCTAATTAAAAAGGCTTTTACAAACCATTGCAGATATATATATTGATAGATAAATAAGTAGATAGCTGTTAATTGTAGCAATAAAAAGTACAATAAACGTTATTAAATTTATGCTTAGGTACTTGCATTCACATTACCCATTACCGTTTTGTAAAGAAACTGTTATGTTACTGTTTCCCTTGCATCCTTTCGCTAAAACGATGCATTCATTTTATTTTATTTATACGTTAGTTGAGTAGAACTTCACTGAAACTGTACGTACGTTTCGATAGCTAAGCTATCATCCTCAACTTGCCAATATTACTTTCTCTGAAAATATTTCTAGATGTGCAATACTGAGTCTTAAATAACTTAACGTTTTGCCTATACCTATGTAAATATATTCTAAATTTAATTTTGTTCACAGGTTATCCAAACGACTTGCTGGACAATAATGTTCTCACATATCAGATAGGATCATCACGTAGAGGTAACATAAACATTTTAGCAATTTTTTCGCCAAATTCTACAATCTCGGGGCATTTCAGATTCCCTCTCTCTAGAAGAAGGTTTCAAGAACACATCCCCCCTCTACCCAAAACGGTCTCTACCATATCAACTGTGTCCGCTTCTTTTAACTTGTATATTTTGGCTTGCATAAAACAAGCATTCCAAGTAAGAGAAATAAGATTAAATCGTAAAGATTTTCCTGTACATTAACTTACATATAAAAAAATAATGTATAATGTAGCGCGTTGTATGACGAAATTAATAGCAAGTATAATTTTTTCGAACCAAACTTCTTTCCTCCAACCCTGTTTGTATGATAGTACGTACCATTTAAATGCTATTTTTGTACGCTTTTCAATGTATATTTGGGAAATAAATTATTGGATGAACGTTCTAAGTGTTGGGCTTATTGTGTTTCATTTATAATTCATGACCGTCGGATAATGCATTATCGTCTGTCGAGTAGCCTTAGCCCGGCGGCTTTAGAACGGATTTCTATTGGAATTTAGATGTATGGATGTACTTTATAACCGTCAACAAAATAAACAATCTGGTTCTAATTATTATTCCTGTAGATACCTGAAAGAATGGTAAATATCTTTCAGGAAGCCAGACAGGAAAACCTTAGGTTTCGATTTTATCAGCAAATGAGAGAAACCGTATGATTTTATTCAAAATTCCTTAACCGCAAATAGTACAACTCAGTAATTTAAAATGAACATTTGAGTTAAAGGAATACGTGAGTATAATGCTTAACTAGTAATTGCCTCTGATTAGAAAGATCATGTATATTCAAATAGATGGCTTCAACGCTTTTATAGATAAAGCAAAGCAGTACACACATATATACCACTTATATATTGGTAAGTCTTTTATTGCGATAGGTAGTATATTTGCACAACGGAGCTTGTTATCTCGAACGAACGTATCATATTTTGAATGAAAATTTGGGCCGCGCTTAATCACTTAAGGTCACTTAAGACCAAAAATGCGTTTTAATGAAAATGTCAAAATTATTGTTGAAGCGCTTTAAATCAAATAAGTCTCAGTTTTGGCGTTGACTAATAACTGCAGATGAGGCTTGAATACATCAGTTCACTCCTGCAGCCAAGGCGAAGAAAAGGGCGAAGGCTGTCGCATCAGTCGGGAAGGCGATGGCGATTTCCTACTGGAATAGTCATGTGGTTAGCTTAATCGATTACGCTGGAAAAGGAAAACCAATAACAGAGGTATACTTAATAATCTAAAGACAGAAATTATGAGAGAACGGCAGCATTTGAGAAAAAGGACGGCTCTATTCCATCAAGACAATTTTCAGACTTTATTGGTCGCCACAGAAAAAAATTCTCAAATCTAACCCCAACATTTTTTTTGGTTCTCAGGTCCAAAATCTCATTTAAAAGACAAAGATTTTTGAACGAAAAATAGACCATCACATTTGTAAACGCCTATTTTGTGGAATAAGCTCCAACTACTATTTGTACGAATTAAAAAGAAGCATCCGCATTTCTTTGTCACGTTGGAACGTATCCTCGTACATGATCCTTTAGTAAAATTGTAGCATCAAGGAAAGGATAAATAAACGTAGAAACTTGCCTAGATCTATTTACAAGTATAAAATAGAAATAACATGGGGTACCACAGTTTAATTTAGTTTAGAATATTGAAATTTATTGTGCTTTTATTTTATTTCCATTGTACACACATATACTTTTATTTGTGGCAATCATTCTAACCAGGTCAGAATAACCACAGCACGGATTATTGTACCGCATTGCCCGCGGACATTCTCTACTACCAAGCGTTAAGAATATCTAGAACCAATCAAACTTTATACGAGAACGAATGAATACTCGCTACAAATATGAATGAAAATTCAGGCAATCGCGATCTTGTTCGCTGTAATACTCCAAAAATTACGTTAAGTTTGCGACGTTGGGTAAAGTACAAGTTTCATCAATGTACTTGTTTCCGATCTAACTTTAACTTTATTATTGTGAGGTGTTTTAATAAGAGAAATATACGTATATTTCATGTAACATTTTATATATTAGTACATATCTGGCTTGCACTTGAGAATTTGGAGCTACCTTATTTAGTATTACCAATACCTATAAACTCACTTGTTTAGGAAACATTTACGAAAGGTGTATTTTGATGCTCTCCAGAAATACCTATTTGCACAATATTTGATATTTAATTTTTCACGTTGGTTACTAATCCACCTCTAGGGAGACCGGAAACATGCCTTGCCCTACAAATTGAATAAGGAAGCTTCTTAAGCATAAGCCACACAGAAGATGTTTATCATTGTTATTATCATGTTTATCAGACGATATTTGCAATTATAGCACCCTAAACATTCACAACTTTGGAAAGTTTCATTTGTAATGGATTAAAGGTTACGTTGGGAATAAACGTAAAGATTATTTACGTTCACACAACCATTTTTATGAATCATTGTCATCGCCACTTTATAGCGACTTTATATAGATTGAACACTGATATTCATTCTTTCGTTAATTTGACTACATGAGACGCACATGTTTTTCGGAAAAGTACAAATTGACTAAGACGTGTTAATTATCATTTTACTAGTGGGTTTCTAGTATTTTGTACTTCTATTCTCTTCAAACCTACCCATTAAGCGTTGAGACGCTACTGAAGTTGATTTTTTTTCCAACTGGATACCGTTGGATATCCATATAAGGGTGAAGTCAACAAAGGATTTTTTGTTATGTTCCCTTAGACTGTCGATCATATACAGGGTTACCTGTAAATAGCACTTAAGCTACCGAAATCTGAAGACTACCTATCAATGTGTTACTGAAAATTTAAAAAGAAATTTATTTGTAACATATACATTTTGTTCAAATTTTAGGGCCCAAAATGCAGGTAAAGCCGGTCCATATCTTCGTTTCTCCTATATTATACAAATACCGCTGATGAATCAAAGTTAACCCAGATGCAAATAAAAATCGATAAAGCATTGTAGATGCTATGAACAGTGAATAGTCTATTGAAATGCATTAGTCTGTCGTACAGCTGATGTCGAAGTGTTTATGTGTTTACATTGAATATGCCGATAACCATATGATTTGCGTTCTTAATGTTTAAAGTTAATGCATCCGAAATGTCGGGCTTTGAGTTATTTGTAGTTATACATTCTTTTTCTTTTTATGAAATTTGTGGTGGTCCTAACAAGGACCGATCTAGGCGAAACAGGACGAAATAATTTATTAATGCAAAAAAATGTTCGAAATGTCCACCGTGAGCTCTAATACAGGCATCAATTCGGCGACGAAAGTTATTATGGACACGAGTAAAATTTACCATGTCTTCGCGAATGCATTGAGCTGCAACATAAATGCGATTTCGCAGATCTTCGACATTTTCAATATCAGGGCGACGATCATATACCAAGCTTTCATGTATCCCCACAGAAAAAAGTCTAATGGATTCAGATCGGGACTACGAGGTGGCCATGGAGTACGACTTCCACGTCCAATCCATTGTGGAAATCTTTGGTTCAAAAATGCTTGAATTACTCGACTACTATGCGCGGGTGCTCCGTCATGCATAAACCACAATTGTTGCCGTATCGCTAGTGGTATCTCATCCAAATACTCGGGTAATTCATCTCGGAGGAACTGTAAATAGGATTCTGTATTTAATCGTTGTGGGAGCACATGTGGTCCAAGTAGGTAATCGCCTACTAAACCCGCCCAAACATTGACAGATATCCTAACTTGCAAGGCGCCTTGGTGTATCTCGTGTGGGTTTTCGTCTGCCCGGTGGTGAATATTATGGTAATTCAAAATACCATCTCTTGTAAACGTGGATTCGTCGGTAAAGAGAATTACTGACGCAAGACGTGGTTGACGAACTTCGGTGCGTTGAAACCACTCGCAGAAGGCAAGACGGCGAGGATAATCTAATTCCGTTAATCTTTGCACGCGCTGGATGTGATACGGATGAAGTAAATTATTTTTCAAAATTCGATGCACCGTCGTTCGGGACACATTTACTTGCTGGGCTAAAGTTGTAGTACTTATGCCTGGTTCCGCCTCAACGATGTTTAAAATATGCTCTTCTGCTTGCTGAACTCTACGTGATATATGACGGCCACGACCTTCGAAACGTGGAATTACTGATCCTGTTTCTCGAAGTCGATACACGGTTCTCACAATTGTCTCGGATGATGGATGCCGCCGATTGGGAAACCGTTCCGCGTACAAATTTTCTGCCGCAAGACTATTTTGTCCTGTTTCACCGTAAATCAAAATCATATCGGTGTATTCGATATTCGTATAGGATGCCATTGCAATTGCGTGTAATGACGGTGAATACTATGTGCATACTAAATGGATATCCGAACGCTGCTTCAGCGACTGCCGGAGATTCCCATATGTTAACTAAGACAGAGTCGGACTCGAATAAAGAAAAATCATTTTCTCGTTACTACGTGCACATAGAACCATAATATTTTGTATTTAGGCATTACTCATGCGTTTCTTTCACCTATTTTTTTTTTCGTACTATATCCGAATAAGACTGTATAAGCATTCTTCCCTATAAGAAAATTTGTTCTTGTAGCTCTTTATACTTTCTATACTAGTAATTATGAATGAAAGGAACATTTGTTTTTGAGTCGTAAGGCTACTACAAATTAAAACAATGGCACAGAACTTCATTAATTGAATATAAATTGTAAGTGGTTTCAATCTTGCAACGGGTGCGTTCAGAACTTATGTACTAACAGGTGAGCGCGTGATAATTGCTACCCAAACATAACTGACTCAATACCTAAGTTAGTAAAATAAACAATAAAGTATTTGTATATAAAATGCTTTATTGACACATTAAGATTGGAAATATTCAAAGTATTAAACTTAAAGAATAAAACAGTGGAATTTGTCTCAAGAAGTCGGCTTCGTAATATACTGAGTGTTCGATTTAATTAATTTCTTTATTTTTGCTTTATTCCTAGTACCTATTTATCTCTTAATTTCGAATAATATTTTAGTTACTTACGAAGATATTGAACTAACTACAGGAAATAATGCCATTAAATTAAAGATCGATCTATTAAATATTAAAAATAGCTTGTAGGTTACCTTCGCACAATATGCATTCTCTATTTTGCAGAAGATTGTATAGCAAGTGTACCTTTCTTGTGCGTGGAACTTGCTGTTTGTCGTAAATCTAATTGAGTTATAGCAGCAGCTTTGAGAGAGAAACAGAATTATGAAATGCAATATGGGTGACACACGTCTCTGAGATATTGCAACTGCTACAAAATTAATTTGAAATTTGATGCTAGGTAAGTACTAAATCCTTGTTCTGTTTCCTACATATTTTATCACGCCCTGAGCATCTTTCCCCTTACGTGCCGCAATATCTACAACTACAACTGGACTAAAACAATGGGAAGAGTTCAGATTTTGAAATGAAGTAAGTAATGATGATTGAATTTTTAAATAGATTTGGTTGTTGCGTAGCGTAAACGAATTGTACAGTCAGAATCGCAAAAGAAGAGCTTTGTTCATCAATAGACCAACCTACGAATTAAATTAGTACTTCAGTGTTGTTTCTTCCAAATTAAGCCGGAAGAAACGAGTTGAGCTGCATGAAATTATCAAAGACTAGACTCATCATCGTTCATGTTGCCTACTTGTTTCCCCGAGAATCGACAAAATACGAGTCCGTCTAGCCTCTGCTAATTTCGTGAAGCGTAATCGTTTCTGCAGGCTTACTCTAAATTTACGTAATTATTTTTTGTTGTTCTTTCTTTTGGAATATGTCTTCACTCACATCTTCCATTAAATTTGTAATTGCTCCTTTGTTTGTGAAACACTATTGCTCTCTACCATGCTTCGTTGTAAAACCGTTGTTACGATCACATAGCTGCACCTAGGAGCGGCAACATAGTTTGTTAATGTTACAATTAGCAAAGAATCTATAATCTACTTCCAATGAATTTGATTTATTCGAATTTTGAAAATAGCAATAAATTTAACCAATAGTATTCTACAAAGCGTCATATTGCTAGAAATAGCGCATTGTGAGTAACACAGGTTAGCAGCAGCATTTTGAAATAAGATAAAATCAGTCTCGTTAGCGTACTCTTCAAAGCAGTGTCATCTACAACACCGAATTCACTGCGAGATTAGTTCATAGATATCATAAGGCTTATGTAGGCTGAATTGTAAATATTTTATTAAAATACCTTGAGTACACTAAGTCTTTTGCTTAAGAAAACAGGTCTTTAGTCGTAGTAAAAATTTATTTCACGACCGTAATCCATAGTAGAAACTTCCTTCGGGTTTTGTCCCGTAATTAATATTTTTCTTGACGTTTCGCTGACTATGTTGTCAGCTTCTTCAGAAGATTTCTAAAAACTGTCTTTAGAAGCCTTCAGAAGGAATCTTTAGAGATCTTCTGAAGAAGCTGACAACATAGTTAGCGAAACGTCAAGAAAAATATTAATTACACGACAAAACCCGAAGGAAGTTTCTACTATGGATTACGGTCGTGAAAGCCCACACTCAACTAGTAGGTCGCTAATCTTTTGGCAACAACTGAATAAAATTAGTGTTGAAGCAGTCACTTTTACAGTCCATCGAGCAAAGGTTTCCAGTTCCATTACGTATCACCAACCAAATTTATATCTCTCATTATTGCAAAATACTTGAACCATTAACTACTTACATTCTTTTAGAGTATAACACTTCCTGCTTGCAAAACTAAAGCTTGAAACAGCAGATACTTCTTAATTAGTTAGGGAATAATTAAAAAAAACGAATGCGATACTTTTATTGCAATTTGAGCAATTTCATGTTACGAGCAAAAAGTATATTTAATAGAAAAGCAGTAAATTGAAAATTACCTTAAACAGATAACAATTTTCTTTGTTTTACCATCTCTTACGATTTTGTCAGTAGTGTACGTTAGCCACTTACTTTTAATTAAATCGGAAAAAAAATTAAAGGATATTAATTTAAAATTCTACTTAAAAGTTTGTATAATGCTTTAAAACCACATAAAATCGCCATATTATCTTATGTGTTGTCGAAATCCTTACATATAATTAATGTTAATTGTAAGCTACCGTCGTATTTCACAAATTGGCTTAATTCGATTTAATGATATGTAAAACAATTAAGGGACTCCCGTTGAAGCGTCACATATATCGCCGCAAGACTTATTGTTGCCTGAGCGTAAATGGTTGAACGGCGTTAATTACAGCTTCAATGACAGCGGTTCTAATAGGAACTTTTTTAACATTGCAATATATGAATCATCCTACTTATGCGATTCGGAATTGGTTCGGGAGTTACTAACGTAAAAAGCTTCATAATAACAATATCGGTGAGAAATCTGCGAGAAATCGGCAAGAAATCCGACTCATATCAAGCTACAAATGATTCTACAGCACAATTCCCTAAAATTGGGTTCTTTAATACATGGACGCATATCTTCGAAGCAGTTAATTAAATCTAACATCTACATTTAAAAATATATTCATACTTTCGGTATATGGATATTTTTCGTTATAGCTTTATAGTCGCATTTGTAATCCGAAAACGTTCATTCTCCAAAAGAAAAACAATTTAGCTGTTAATTTCCTTTGATTTGAAAACGCAGCAGCTCGGAAACTGTGAACTGTAGGCAGGAAATTACAGGCTTAAACTTAGTGGAATATCGTTGATAAGGGCGCAGCCATTAGAGCCATTATAAGAGGTTGACCCTATTCGCACACAGTTTATCGGAACTTAAATCTGCATGCGATTTAAGTTAGGAAAATAGTAGAGTCGACTAAAATCCAAACAGTCTAGTTCATTAATTAAGCTCGTACCAGTTTAAAGACATATGATGTAGTAACATTTGTTACACTCCAGTATTGTTCTTAATTGTTTTAAATAAATCGGTCGTTCACCAGTTATGGATAGGGTGATTTTCAAACTCGAAAAGTGAAATTAGGAATTCGTAAAAATCAAATCAGAGAAGAAACAAAATGGGCTTCTTCAATTGATGAATACCCGAAATATAAAACTTTTCGATCAATACTTGGAGAAAACATCCAATTTATTTCCGCGATATCCTTGAATCGCGTTAAAAAATTGATTAATTTACAACATTCTATAACGATTTCTCTTTTTTCCATCATCGCATTTTCTAATGCAAAATTCGCACAATTTCCCTACCGGCTCGATACCATCTTTCATTAGTGCGTCTTATTGGTTGTGTTTATTTATTGCCTCTGAAATGGTATAAGAATATGTAAATGAATTTAATTTAATTCAGGAGACAAGCGTGAAATATCCTTATAAGTAAAATTTTCCTCGGGGCCAACATTTTACTGTTGGTAAAAAAAAAATCGAATTTATGTAAAATACATTTTGCTCGGGGTGAATTGAAAACCAAAGCAAATGGGATAAGTTTGAAATCGACGTTTCAATCACTTCCTGGAAATATTCCTCGAGAATGTGAAAATAGAATAAGGACGACATAGCAACAGGAAGCAGAAAAATCCTATTTATGAAGAGTCCTTTAATGTTAAAAAGGATGATATGGGAATTGGCAAAATTTAAAGATAGATGACATAGTGCAAATGCATTTTTATAATTATCATGTTTTATTAACTAATCACTAATTATCTTTTACAATTAGTAGGAAAATACGTTTTTCGCCAATATAATACGTCGATTAACTAACCGCTGTTTAAGCATTTCGAAGAGATGGTTGGTAATCCTACTGTTAGAGTATTTGCTCTAAAGTACAGTGGACAAAATAAGTAATGTCTTCTCCTTTGAACATACCGACATCAATATCACTTGAATAGTGAGCTACAAAAATACTACAAAAAGTGTGCATTAATACACTCATAATAATAATTTCGATGCCCATCATTGGTATCTCAGTTTTTTGTCTTTGTCTTAAAGAGTGTCTGAATAATGAAAAACTAGAGGCCAGATTAAGCATTATTCAGTTATTGAGAAGTAAAGAAATCGACAAATTTTTGATTTTCTAAAATATTTAAAAATGGAAAAATTGGGTCAAATTTGAAATAAGATTAGTTGGAAGCATTGAATTCTGCAAAACTTTCCCCATTTAACCGTTGCTCTATGTATTCTCCGAGATACCGATGGTCAGCATTGAAATTGTAACAGAGTATATACACTCCGCCAAAAAAGTATCGCATAATCTTTGTTTGTGGCATAAAGTTGTAAATATACTTTAATGCGCTCTAAGATATAATTTCTATGATTGTTTAAATAAAATACAGGCCAAATAAAAACAAGAACTCATACTTGAGATTTTTATTAAAACAAGAAATTATAATTTTGGAAAGAAAAATGTCATAACAGTAGCTTTTAATACCGAGTATTGCCACCTCTGGCTCTTATGACCGCTCGCATACGGTTCCGCAGAGATTCGATTAACCTCCGTATATAAGCCTGATCCAAATTCTCCCACTCGTCACGGAGAGCATTTTCTAGTCCATGCAGGTCCG
This sequence comes from Oryctes rhinoceros, assembly GCA_020654165.1. Taxonomy (NCBI): domain Eukaryota; kingdom Metazoa; phylum Arthropoda; class Insecta; order Coleoptera; family Scarabaeidae; genus Oryctes; species Oryctes rhinoceros. The sequence continues at coordinate 4,638,301 of JAIOKQ010001013.1, forward strand.
CCGGGGCAACATTTTGGGTTCATGTCCGGACTTACCGCAGGCCAATCTAAAACTGGAATACCAACATCGTTAAGGTATTCCTGGACGATTATTGCAACATGCGGTCGTGCATTATCGTGCATTAACATGAATTCGTTTCCTATAATTAGCGCATATGGTACTACATGTTCTTGTAAAATGTCCGTTATATACCTGTGGGCAGTCAGTGTACCTCTGTCTACTGGTACTAACTCTGTACGACCTGTTAAACAGATGCCTCCCCAAACCATAATAGAGCCACCAACGAAATTAGGTCTAGGTCTGATATTACACCGCGAATAGCGCTCACCGTCTCGTTTGTACACTGAGATACGCCTATCTGAGGTGTAAAGACCAAATCTTGATTCATCGGTGAAGAGTATATTGGCCCAGTCATTAATGTTCCAATTTACATGTTCTCTGGCAAACCTTAAGCAAGCCACTCGGTGGTTCCTAGTGAGACGAGGGGCTGTTACAGCTACTCTAGCTCTTAATCCACTCTGTCGTAACCTATTCCGAATAGTTTGAGTATTCACACGAGTATTTCTGACTCTAGCCAAGTCGTTCTGCAATTGTCTCGCAGTTACATGTCTTCGACGTAACGCTTGTAGTAGTAAATAGCGGTCATCTTGGCGAGTAGAACATCTTGGACGACCTGGTACAGGTCTTCTACCGTAATTGCCTGTTTCCCTATGTCTTGCTACGGCTCTAGAAACACTTGACTGATTGATGTTCATCAAATTAGCAACGTATGCTTGAGATCGTCCATCTTCGATTGAAGCAACTACAGCAGCCACTTGTTCTGAAGTTAAACTGCTCATTTTAGTTTTAAAAGCGTTGGTACAGAACTCTGACTTCGCATTTTAAAATTTGTCCGTATAGGAAGACTTTCAATAAACAACTGAACAAACCTTACACATATGCATTTTTCTAAATGTGTTCTTTTAGAGAAAAAAAAGTAAAAAAGCTATGTTCTATGATTTTGTTAGTGTTTTTATAGTTCACATACACGAGGCAAACTTTTTGTGAACGTATAAAAATATCTTGGTTTATAAATGCTCTTTTTTAGTTTATGCGATACTTTTTTGGCGGAGTGTATGTGAGTGTAATAAAATAGACCCTAATTAAGATCTTATGGTTCTTTGCTTATCATGGTTGTTCATTGTGTTAATCTACTAATAAAACTTCAATTTCATTTTGTTTGCAATGAAGGTGTTGGAATCAATATCTGAAGTTATTTCTAGTTTTGGTTAACCTACAAATAAACTAAAGTATAAAGTATATAAGTATATATAAAGGTATAACAAAGACAAACATTTGTATTTGATTTCTAATTTTTCTGTAGATCGTATCTTGAAAGGTGTTTTCGATCGGCACGAAGGAGCTGTCAGTACAGCAAAAATACATATGTTACGATGTCTATTTGCATATTTGCCGTGCTGGTAATATTTCTCCGAAAATCAAGCCAGGCAACAACATGCCACTTAAGGTAAAAACTTAAAATTATAAAGTAATAACATACTTTGGTAGATGAAAACAAGATTCACTACTATTGTTGGACTTTGTTCGAAACTAACAATAAATAAAATAACAAAATAGAAATAAAACCATTTAAAATAAAGGTAAAAGTGCTTAAATTGTGAACAAATAAAATATTAACGGAAAATAATGACTAGATAATTACCATTCTGAATATTGATGTAGAATGGAATATAATAATTTACTTATGCAATTTATAGGATAGTATTCATAATCTGGAAAATAAAGTATTATGTTTTCTTTACTGTTTTCATGGTGACTAAATAACACCAGCAACGGAAACCGTTTGGGTAAATATCTAAATGCAGAATTTGCATTTAACTATAAATATCCCGTTTACTTCCAATATTAGCCATAGCATTAATTATAGAAAAATGTTAGATATAAATTTCCTATCTAGGAGGATCCGAAGAAATATATATGGTGCTTTTAAAATGATGACGTTTCTGATTGATGTTGGTAGAACATGGAAGGTAAACGTTTACCTTACGCCCAATGGCATTTGCCCATAAATCCCTGCAGCTTCACTACCCAATCTCCGATTCACAGAGTAACATAGAGTGAACATTGCGAAGAAAGCAGCTTCCAGCACCGGCCCTAACCTCACTGGTTGAAAAAGCCCTTGAATTAATGTTAGGAACTCCTTACCTAGACACTAAGAGCTGGAGATATCCGTCGTAGTTTGACTCAATCTTAGATTTCTTGATAATGAACATCCCGGCAAGAACAACTTGGCTTGGGCTTTGGCCCAATCATTCCCGCTGTACAGGCTTGAATCGGACGGTCCGATTATATGTTACATCTGTTCCGTTTACGTTGTGATCGACAGTTTTCAGTGCTTAGGAGCCTAGTCGGATAGTTGTCACCTGGGCGGTCTAGGTTTCAACCGCCCAATAGCTGAACATATGAGATAAGTTTCGGGAAATCGCTACGGACCATTATCCATCAAAGGTTGAGGAGAACTTTTCTAATATGGAGAGCATGGAGCAAGGAGGGCTCACCGACGACTAACAGGTCTCTTTCCACTGATTTTTCGGAGTCGTACGAGCAATTCTTGGTTGGTTAATAGGAACCGGCTGTATGCGTAAGTTAGTCAGCCTTTCCACGCCTTTTTCGGAGTGATATACTACGTCTAAGCAAAGCTAGATATGTAACTTAATTAGAAAATTAAGCTAAAATGCATTCACATTCTAGACTTTTTGGACATATCCTCATTTAGGTAATTGGGGATAAAATTATAAATATCTGGAAATATGCTAGTAATAGGCATATGAAACCCGTATTATATTCGTTTATTTCTAGATAAAGAACTAAAAATATAACAAAATACTGGGTGTTCTACTTAAAATAACAAAATAGGCTCTGGGTTCGTTACATACTGATTAGTCTGTTTTTCTTGAGATATCTTCGAAAGATAGTCACGGTAATTACATTAGAAATGTTAACCTTCTACCGTTTACGTAACAATTGTACAGGTTCAGAAGATTGGAATAGATTGTCGATTGTGAAGTGAGCATTGGATTTCGTATTGAAACTGGGTTAAATTTTACGGAAATCCGTACTTTAAAGCATACCATAAGCAATCTTAATCACCTCAAACGCAAAAGATTAAGTGCATATATGTACGTGTAAAGTTTGACTTTACACGTCAATAAAAAAAATCAAAAAATATATTACACTGACTTCCCTTAGTTAATTTTTACTGTTGACATGTTATCCTACTAACATATTAGTAGTCTACATATATACATAACTTCAAAATTGACTAAATAAATAAACAAGGAAAAAGTAGTGCATCAATTACTAAATCATAACTTATAACAAAATAAAAAAGGAGTATTAAAAAGACCCAAGATTCTCCTTTTAAGTTGTGTATATAGTACCTTATGTGTGTATGTCTGTTCTTTTCTCGAGTTTCACAAGGATATGCATCCGGTTCCTCTGAGAACCAACGCCGAACGCACGATGAAACCCAAGAAAAGAACAGGACTTCTTTTACCTACGAAAGCATCCATTAAAATATACCTTATATATACATATATCAAAAAGCATAAATAATATATGCAGAAAATATAATAAAGTTAACAATAAAAAACAGTAAATCGTGTCCCTTTTAAAGTGATTGCAGTAGTATATCCATTAATTGACTATTTTATCCTGCATTTATATAATCTACATATTAGTTGTAGCTTTTAGTCGTAGTTTAGCTTTGCATGTTTGTTATAAAATAATATTTCTGAAAATCGAGCACCAACTATTATATAATTCCTTCGCTAAATTCTACATGTATATGATTTATCTAAAGTCTATTTAAAGTATCAATGTAACGTTGCGTTCATTAAATTATAAGTGATTCCAAGCTTACAGCCTGCAGTATATGTTGTGTCGGCTTCGATCAAATTTTCATACGAGCACACATTCAAACGGAAACAGATATATGGTATCCGCCTTTAAAAGGCACTCCTAAAGTTAATCTTGGCATCCCGTATATCAGTTCACGTAAAACATTCGACCCAACATACTAGTACTGAGAGTGATTGTATTTAAATTTTAGACAATATGTATTTATTATTCGATTTTACCCGTACGTATACGATTGACTACAACTTGGTCAAAGCCTACTACTTGATTGTAGTTAGCGGATTAAATACATTGTTGTTGTAAAGATTTAGTAAATGTGTATAGTTATTACGGCTGCTACTATAATTGTTCCATAGAATATTGTTTTAAAGATTGCTACATTTGTCTAAGAAATATCAGAAATGATCCCTCCCATTTTATGATAAATAAATGATAAAGTACTGTAATTTTATAATAAGTAGTACCATAAGTTATATCAAAGAAGAACATTTATTATCTAATGCAGTTTTATTTTTATATGAAATAATGATGATTGTACTATAACATACACAAATAAACACTTTGTTTTTAATAAACTGGTTGTTTATGTATAATATTAATAACGTACCGGATTAATTCCTTGAATTTGGCTTGAACAGTATAACGTTCCCTATATATATATATAAGTTCCATAATCTCTTAAATAATTGAGACATTCTTTATTTGTTTCGTTATCTAAAATAAAAATTAATTAAGTGTAGATAATAGAAGTAAGCTTTTGTCGTCAGATGAACGAAAAACGCGTAGAAATTATATTGGTAAGTATTGCTAAGAAGTATCGTTAGTACGATATGAGTTACTATCGACTATATATGCAAAAATAATTTCTTTTGTTTCCACTATTGTAGCTTATCTATAATAGCCTCGCTTATAATCTTTATCGGAAAACACCCCAAATTATATTTAATAAGAGTACAAGTGTGCTATACTAAACTGAGTAAAAACCAGATGTTATTTAAAAGTTAGTTAAAAAACGCCCAGTGAAGATTACAGAAAATGAATGTACACACAGTCTACGTATTACTTTATTAACTCTTTCTGCCCTAATTGGCATTGGTGTATTTGGCTGAAATTACCTATTTGGAAACAAAAATATTGAAAAAAGGCGGGGATTTTTGTGCCAAAACTTGTCACGGTCATATCCTGTACCTTTAAGCACAAACTTTGTTGCGAGAAATGTTACATTTATGTAAAACAACACAGCGCAAAATTAACTACTTAACTTCTCTGTCATAACCATATACAATAGTTAACAGAAATTTGCCTGAACATATGATTGTTACATTATTGTCTCTAATTGACATCTAATTGACATATGATTGTTACATTATTGTCTTTAATTTTCGTAAATTTTTTCTAGTAATTTTCTTTCTTTTGTGACGATATAAGTTACTAGTCGTAGTAAGATTGAATTTACGTTGACAATATTGAAATTCCACAACCTGTAGAGACAAATAATTTTCAATAAATCATTGAAGTGAATCTATGTGCATTACACGTTTTTAACATTACTAGACCGTTATTTCGAATTTATTAAATGGAATCGGTATTCAGCAAATGAAGTTGGAGAGAGGGGGAACGGGCCCGGAGGACGAAAAGCTGTTTATACGAAACTGTGGCAGTGGTGACAGCTGGTAGATAGCGTGTTATCACGCAATAATCCCACGGAATCCTTCACAACCAGCTTAATCGAAGCATGTTGTTAGGAGCTACGCCTCGCAGGACGGATACGTGTGGGGAAGTCATTGTATGAGAATAGCATCACGATTTTTGTATCCGATATATATCAATAGAAAGGAAGGTGAAAATAAAAGTGAGTATTCTGAACTAATTCGTGAATAATTTATAGCGCTCGCGCTATGGTACGATTTTACGAAGATTTAAATAACCGAATGATTCGGTAACATTCCCTAATACGATTCGAAGATGTAAGTTATTTTTGAAACGATAATTTGTAAGGAGAAAGGTATTATAGGCAACAAATATGTTTGGGTGTAGGTTCCCTATGATGTTGTGCGGTTGAATTTATTCATATTGTCAGCTTTTTTATAAGGTCACAATGGCTAATATCGTTGAAAAATCGGTTTTTCGTTGGTTTCTGATTTTGTTGCTTTATACTTTTCATTATGTGTAAACATTATTTCAATTCTGATGCTCTGTTGATCAGTATTCGTTCCGGACTGATCACTAGAGCTCCCCAAAGTGCGTGGCAAGTCAGAAGGCGTACCGCCGGGCGTGGCCGGGGGGATATGTAATGTAATATATAAGCAAATAACTCCCATCGCATTTCGGTAGTTTATTACCGTATGCGATCGGGTTGTGACGGTATGGCGGACGCGCGTAGTAAGAAACGCCCACAAGCCGACAAAGTGAAAAAGTTCTGTGGAGAATTTCCTGACTTAATATATAACGGAAGTAAGATTATATGTAAAATTTGTAATATACCTCTGATGTGCAATGATAAATATGGCTGTAGAAGACATGTAAATAGTCAGCAACACAAAAATAAAAAACTGGGTGTATCACCGACTGAGGCAACTCAATTTATAATTGATTTATTTTATATGCTGACTGCGTGTAATTTACCGTTTTCCTTACTCAGGAAGAAACCATTCCGTGAATTTTGGAATAAATATAATCCAGACTTTGAGTTACCGTCGGAAACAAGCTTAAGGAGATGTGTGCCAAGTGTACGTACCGAAATTGAAAACAGGATCAGATCTGCAATAAAAAATAAACTACTGTGGTTATGTATTGACGAAACGACAGACCGTAAAAAACATTCTATTTTGAATGTGATTGTACGTATACTGGAACCTCGTCAACCTACAAAGGGAATTTTATTAGCTAGTAAAAGACTAAAATCGTGTACTGCTGACGCTATCGAGATCGTCGTCGTTGATACTTTACAAACATTTGAAATTGCCACTACTCAAGTATTAATTTTCATGACCGATGGTGCCGCGACAATGCGTTGTGTAGGTCGTTCTCTTCAAGAACATTATGGGATGATGTTACATATTACTTGTAAACTTCATGCTCTGCATATTGTGGCCGAAACTATTCGTGCAAATTTTCCTGAGATAAATGCATTAATAACAAATACGAAACGAGTGTTTCTCAAATCTCCCAAGCGTAGCAGTGAATTTCATAAACAGTGTCCCGGTATTCCCGAACCACCAGAGCCGATTCTTACGCGTTGGGGACATGGCTGAAGGCAGCGTTTTATTATTTTAAATACTTCCGGCAAATAAAATCAGTCGTCTTATAATTCAATCCCACCGAATCTGCGGCTATTAAGGACAGCCAGGATAAATTCCAAGATATTTCCGTTGAAGCAGATTTACAAACCGTTTACAACAATTATAGAGAAGTACTTGAGGCAATAAATAAATTACAAAATAGTGCACTGTCCCTGACGGAGTCAGTACAAATATTAGATGACGTTAATACACTCCTACACTGTATAAATAACAAAAAAAATGATATCGTTACAAGAAATTTTGAAAGTGTTATGAAGAAAGATACAAATTTTAGCAGGTTAAGACAAGTTTGGGAAGGTAACTCTACTGATCCGGTGACTAAATTCAAAGATTATTTTCATTACGCGTGTATTACGTCATTAGACGTCGAGCGTTCATTTTCAAGATATAAAAACATTTTTTCAGAACGACGAACATCCTTGAAAGAAACGACTGTGGAAACATTCCCAATGCTTCAGATGTTTGAGAAATCGGATTGCGCTTACGGTAGCAGTTTTAATGTGCCTACCTCCTCGTGTGCTGGCTAATACTATTTTCCTTGTGCATTAACACCCACTATATTGGATACGGCTAATTACAAAAGTAAGCGTTTTAAAATTCTTTATTTCTTTTGTTTTTATGTACTTTACTTATGTTCCTTATCGACGCCTATGGTGCGCCACGCAGTTGAGGAGCTCTACTGATCAGGCACTTCCGACATATTCGATAAATTTTACAAAAATATAACGATATTTTTGTAAAATTTAAAAATACACATGCTTAAAAAGTATCGTAATACAAATTAATAAATTTAATTAGAAACGTAAATGGCATGTACAATTATATTGTCATGCAGGCATGGAAATTTATAAAAGAAAACAGATTTTAATGAATTCAGATATATGTAGATTTCCTAAATTCTAGTCTTTGCTAATAATATTTATTTCAGAAACGATACAAAAAAGCGAACAAAAGAAGGTAGTTTTTGACAAGGAATCAATTATTAAAAAAATGTTCATAGATTCGGTTACGTACTAGGTCCAGCAACAGCATATATTCTATTCAACAATTAATATTTAGTAAATATTTGTTCTAAGTTGAATTAAAACTATTGGGACTTCTTAGATGGGGCGGTGAACTGTTGTAAAATTTACAAAACAAAACATTTCAAATATATGCAAACCATAATAATAACGATAATAAGATTTTGTCGCTTTTTCGTAATCTTGCAAAAGTAAACGTTAAAGAAAATACAGGATTACATTTTAAACAAAAGGAATATAGAAAACAATGCGTTCGTCTACCCAGTAGTCGCAAGTGTATAAATCCTTCTATGCTATAAGGTTCTGTGTTTAATAACAATTCGTGGATAAATTTTCTAAACAGATGAATTCTGCTCAAGTGCTGTATTATACGAAGTAAACTATCGAAAAACTTTAGACTTACATAACCAACACTCCGTTCAGCCGACAGTGATCGGCGTTTAAGGTAGCAGTAATTTGTATTAACTAAGATAAGCATTATGCTTAAATAAATGTTCATGTTTAAATAAGCGTTAAAGACATGAATTGCAAACATCGTCAAAAATCTCTTAGTCTCAAAGTGTCCTCCGCAAGATTGATTGCAACATTAAGCGCAGAATCTTTTTGATTTTCCAAAACACAATCAGTTTTCTACTGTATCCTCAAAAGATGACCTCAAAGCTTAAATCCGGATAGGTAGAAAAGTAAACCACTCGTTGTACTTCAGCGCTGTCCATATGACGTAGTATTTTTATATTGTAACAACAAAGACCAAAAGACATGCTGAATGTTGTGTCATCGTAGTCATGGTAATTGAGAGGCAAAAAAACTCAGGATAATTCATTTCTTTCGCTTTTAAAAGCATAAAGCTGTTTCACTGTGATTAAGAATTAAGCTATTAGAAATTAACCATTGTTCTATATAAGGCCAAGTACCTGGAACCATTGTCGATGATCTACCTGAAATATAGATCCCCACTATCAAAGTATCAAAGAAGTGTTAACGCAGCATAAACATCATTAAAATAAATGACAAGAAGTAATGGCCCTAAGATATTCCTGCGGGTACAAATGGAATTTGAATGAACACGGACACAATTAGATTTAGTTTCAACGGTCTACTGTCTATGGCTTAAGTAAGATTTAAACCATGATAAAGCTGTTCACTTAGCATCTGCGCTGCGCCTATAAATTACTTTAGAATGGTCTATACTGTTAAACACTTCGATAGATCAAGTAGAATACAATATGGTAAGTTTTTACGCTCCAAGGCGGTAACAATAAAATTCATTAGATCGAAAACGGCAGTTTCAATATTGTTTCCTTAAGGAACCCATGCTAACGATAGCTGATTTCAGTTGAGCTGAAAGTTGTACTTGGTAAAAAGGTTGTATTCCAGCTATGATGTCAAGGGTAACCATCTTTATGATTTAAATAGTTGGGGCGTTTAAAAATTTCCATAGACTCATTGTAGAATTAAATTGAATTTGGCGGCAGGTTTCTAACCTACGTTCAGCCAGTACGTTGCTGATTACATGTAACAATCACATACAATGTCCGTGCTCAGCAACACAAGTGCTGACCAATCACTGGAGAGGACAAAGGCGGATCAAATAATTACTTTTTTGCAGAGAATAAACGGACTCGTGTTTTGTCGACTCTCGGAGATACCGATAGGCAACACGAATCCATTCTCATGAATCGAATAGACACCAGTCTATCTAGTCGTTGCAAAAAAGGAATAATTTCATCTGCCTTTGTCATCTCCACTCGTCAGTAGAGGGGGCAAAGGCGGATGAAATTATTACTTTTTTTGCAGAGACTAGACAGACTCGTGTTTTGTCGACTCTCGGGGACACCAATAAGCAACACGAACTCATTCTCATGAGGCGAATAGACACGAGTCTATCTAGTCGCTGCAAAAAAGGAATAATTCCACCTGCCTTTGTCATCTCTACCAATCATTTGTTCACACAACGTCCTTATTTTTACGTTGACTAGATGGTCACTATGGTTGCTTATTTCTGTGATAGCTCTATTTTATTGTGAAAATACATGAACTTTGTTTTTGTCTTTTTATTCAAAATTAAACAGTTAATTGGTATCCAAGTCTTACCATTAATGAAGATATTTTCGGATTTGTAGATCACAGCGTGTAAATTATGTTATTAATTATATTAACATCATCGGCGTTGCGCTTGAGATAAATTTCAAGGCATTTACATAGGAAAAAATGTGGCACAGATAGTCTAGAGATACCCCAATTTCAACATTTAAGAAAGAAGTTTGGCATCTATCAACTATTAAACTTTGTTTTCTATGCTAAGAGAGGATTTAAATAATTTTTAAAATTGTTATTTATTCCGTAGTGCTTCAGTTTATGTAGCAAAATATCATCAACCAAATCAACTGGTTTTGATAAATCCATGAATATTCCTAAAGCCTAGCCGAAACCTAGTATGCTTGCAGAGGTCGATATAGTTATTAATGTCGGTGATTAGAAAATCTTTGATTAGATACTTTCATATGTTAATATAACTACTAAAAAAATTGAAAAATGCTGTATTTGTGGATGTATTCAGGCAGAATCCATGTTGGTTAGGCGATAATAAAGTAGCTAATTAGTTTTTGATTCATAAAAGTTAACATGAATGAGCATAAATGATAGGCTCATAATATACAAATAGGACAATAGAGAAACCCTTTCTTTTCTCGGGTAAAGGTTTTACTAATAACAGCTTAAGTTTAGATGGAAGGAAGTACTACATTAAAAGAATTAAATTAGATAGCTCACTCAATTAATTGTTTTTTAATCTGCATTTGTCCCCGGCATATTGCGATATGCATGTCTATACATGAGCAATAACAAGAGAATTCAACATTTTCGATTTTTATTTATCATTTCCCTACTTGAATTCCAAGCAATAACCTAAAGTAAGCAATGTTAATAGAACATTGACACTCAAAAAGCGAACAAGAAAATCTGAAATGTTTAAACGACATCAACGCAATTAACGTCTTTGACCTAGAATATGAGAAAATTTAATAATTAACTGTGTGGTAAAAGCACGATAACTTTAAGCGAACACTAATTTTGGACAGTTGCGATTATGGAAAAGTGAAAATAAAGTTAATATTAACAAAGTTTTCCATCGTCCTGTAATATCGAATAGTATACGCCGAAATGCCCTGCTTTATTAAAAGTCAAATTAAATGCCCTAGGGGTTGACAATTTCATTTAGAGATAACGGGCGAGGCAGCACTTCTGGTAAGCAAATATGTAAGCGTTTCTGATGCTTGTTATGTAACCTGAGCGGAAGCTACAATTATCAAGGTTGCAGATGAATTGCTGTCGTCGTTTGAGTATATTCGTATTACATGGAAAGCTTTTAAAATTTGTAAATTGAAATAAAGATGAATAAAAACAGGTACTGTTTTCAGCGAAGACTACGACTACGAAGACTGTCCATATTTTCAGAATTTTAAGAAATACCCCAGTTTATATACCTAAATCTGGTACATTTCTAAGAGACATCTTAAAAATATGTTGCATGCTCTCTATAGATTTTCAGAATTGGACAAATTGTCTAGTCACACCAAAAAAGTTTCCCTGAAAGTTAGTACAAGAGTTGGTTTATATAAATAAAATAGCTAGCACCTTCCTTATCTCCGTCTCCAGCTATAACAGAATGGGAGACGTGGCTAGAAGCGTCTTGATTCTATTCAGACAAATTGCAAACAATTTAAATAAGGATATACATAAAATATAAGCAAATGTAAAACATTGTTACAAAATCTAATTTTACAAAGTAATTTATATCTTATTAGTAAGCATCTTCGTGATACACCTCAAAAAAAAAGATACTAATCAAAAATCAATGCAATTTTTACCCGCAACTCTAATAAGTGGAAGAATACACGGCACAACCGAAAATTTGGAATATATTTCAGTAATAAATGTCAATAAAACACTTCTAACATTTATAAAACATTATCTTTGAAATTATTTACTTGCGTTATGCCTTGCGTTAGATTCATCTATGGCAGTGACATTTTGCATTTTTGCATTTGGATTAAGAACCCTTAGCCAAACAAACACACAGAAGTAGTATCGTTCAAGCGTGCGCCGTTTTTTCTAACGTGCGATGGAGGCGGTTGCTAGTCTGTTGTGATGTTGAATTAATCTGTAAAGATATTAATGTAAATATTAATACATCAAATATCTTAATATATGCCACTTAAAAGGCAAATAGAAACATATCTTCAAGTAAATTTGAAAAAGAAACCATTAAGACCATATATAAAATTGTATTGTCGAATAAAATCCGCTGGGAGTCGCCACTTGTATTACTAAATTGCATCCACTTTCTTTCATTTCTCGACCAATAGAATAAAGATAATTAGGCAATAATTAGGAAAATTGCCTCTTTATAGCTGAGATTATAATAAAATTGGTTTCTTAAGCAAGTTAACAAGGAACAAATAGATCAGGATGCTAAATGTATTAAATCTCTGTATGAAATAGCATTTTCAACAATGGGGATTTGGTTTGAAGTATTGGCACAACACTATATTTCGTACGTATAAGAAAATAACATATATCTACATCACTGCGTGGATCTGGCTGGCCAAATATGGATTCGCGAAGAAAATTACACGAGGCAGTGTGATCCCGCAAGATCATTTTGGAAAAGACACCATCATAATTACAGAACTGATGTTTGCAACATTAATGTACGATATAAACATTGCATTTGCGTAAAGAAGTTTAAATTGGAGGTTTCTCATATAACATAGCCAACGTTCATAATTCGATACCGCAGGAAGTCCGGCAACTGTCTCCTCTTAATTTTAAGAAGAAAATTAAGCGGCACAAGATGTGTTAAGATAAGATGCCCAGGCCGTCTGTCGGATCAAATCCCTTAAATTACCTTCGTTGGTGATATTTACACAAATGTAGTTTATGATACTCCCTTGTCTACAAAGCTACAAGGTCAGAAACCTTTCAAAGCGTAAGAACTGCAGCGTCAATTTCGCGTATTGAAAAATGCATTTAATTGCTAAGTTTTATAGCCTACAAGGAAGGCAATAGGTTAGGTAGCTATAGATAACACTAAACTCAATTTACTAATTCTAAGCTTTCGCAATACTTTGTTGCTTCCTCACAGAACTAACTAGATTAAGTGTATAGCATTATAAGCATGCGAGTCTACATTGGCAGAATAACAAGAAATAAGTCGACTAAAAGGGTGACTCATTGCATGCAAAGGTAAGACCTAGACGTTGTAGATATCAGCTGGCAATTTGAAAAAGAACCAAGCAGTGGAAACCGATACTTACAGTTCCGTTTAAAGCTATTAAGGTGATGATTTGGAAACATATTGTTTGAATGAAAAGTATTTGGGTCTCTTTGTTACAGAATAAAAAACGAAGTCTGCAGTGTCAGCATTAAAACTTTTATTAACATTATTTAAAATATGTTACATGATTAATTTTTTGTAATTTAATTGGTCTACATACATTTTATACGTTATGAAATAAAATGCAATTGTGGTCGTTGACTGTGAGAATGGTAATTGTACAAATTATGGTCAATATGAGACAAGAAGTAAAGGATGTTGTTGAGGTTATTTATATCCTTTCGAAAATTGACGGAGATAGGACAATATATCTCCAAAAAAAGCGTTTTTCTTGTAAATTGCTCAGCGATCAATACAGACACGTTGTCGAAATCAAAATGATGTACAATGGTCCGGGAGCACCGTTCTGCCACTATTGTCATGTAGATGATTACAATCGTTTTTTGTTGCCTCATTCTGTTTTTAAACGTAATCCCGTTTATCCCAGCTTATTCTCTGATGAAGCAATAAATTCTCAAAATAATGATTTACAGCTGCCTAACTCATTACCATCTCTGTAGACCATCTTTGATATTACATCTAAAGATATAATCGACATTTTTATGCGATGCTTTTATTGTTATCTAATATTTATCTGTACTGCCCGTTTTTTTACTAAAAATTCTAGTATTGGTAAATTTGGATTTGACCGATATGATTCTGTTTAAAAAAAAATATTCGTCCTCTAATCCTCCCGCTAACTAATTGCGGCACTCCAACTTAAATTACCACCTGACTATGGTTAACATGTTAAGCGGTTTAAATTTTCGATGCAAAGTTGTCCGTGCTCGAGTCTGTGGCAAATTTAATTCTGACGACACTACGCATTTACATGTTGATGGTGCGTTATTACTTATAAGGACAGTACAGGATTTGCATAACCTATGAAGTTAACATACATTCAATTTGCCATTTATAAAATATCCTGTTAATTTCCATTGAAATTTCTGTTAACATAAGTATTGTGTTCGGTATTGTGTTTCGGTTCAATGAATAAAAAATGCCTAACATATCTCGTTTCCCTTTGTCGGTACACACCGAGTTTTCAGTTACTAATGGATGATAATTCAAGTCCTTGTCAGTTTGCTGTGTTCCTTCGTACATTAAAGATGGACCCAAACACGTTTTATGCGATCACCGTGTGACCTTTCGTAACATATCTTTCGGCCAAACTAATCGCCTAATCAACGTGTTTTTGCGATTCGATGGTTTGTTTGCATTTAGATTTGATAGACGTGTAAACGTTGACACCTCTCAAAAAATAGGAACGATCAAATCAAGTTCAAACACAGATGTATACTTACCATAGGATCATGTTTGAATCATTTGACGTTATCAACAAAAGAAATGGTCGAAATTTGAAAATGGCTATTTCTGACGATCTCAAAATCTATTTCGCCGACAAGAAATGAAAAAGTTGATAATGATAAGAAAAAAGCGAAACATCATAAAAATTTCGACTGCATCGTTAGATAGAAGATCGTGACCTTGAATATCTGTTAGAGGCAAGAGAAGAAAATTACCTTTTTTTGTTTTTGCCTTTTGCCATTTGCCTTTGGAATTAGTAACAAGCCCAAATTTAACAATTTTCCTAAAAAAAAATTAAAAATTACTCTGTTTCCTAATAATTGTGGTCCCCATGATGAGAGTTGAAGATAAATGAACATGTATGTTGAATTTTAATTTAATCATTTTTGGCAAGTAAATGCGCTTGACAAGAATTAAATCATTCACACTTTAAAATTCGGTAGCGCGTGTTCTGCTGCTGGAGACTATAGTATACACATTGTATATACCAAAGTATATAATACGAAAACCAGTAAAAGAACTGATCACATACACACATTCATTTAAAGAAAGCATAAAAGTTATACGAACAAAATTAGCTGTAGCGCTCGCTATGAACTGAAATCTAGGGCAAATGCTTGTAGCGTCTTTCAATTACCTCCACAATAACGTAGCTTCTAAACGCAACTGAAGTGTTGCTTGTTAAATACAGCTCAAGCAGTTGTATGATTCTCAGCGTCTAAATTCCATAAATTATGGTTTATTACTCGCTGAATGTTGAAATCCCAGCCGATGTCCGAAACTACAAGCACGTACGTAGAATTTGTACTAAATCAATTCAAACCAACTCCTCTGCTAAGTGAGCGAGAATATCCATTGAAAAGTTTCCTTCCATCGTTGTGTATTCAACAATTTTCTCACAAAAGCGAATTTACATAGTCGTCGGTACTTACCTTTGCTCATATTGCTTTCTACAATTAAAAGATTTTAGTTTCGTCCTGTTCAAAACCTTGCATACATGATTTATGTAGATAGAAATGCCATTCATCTCATTTTGTATGTATTCTCTTTGTTAGATTATTCATTTCTAATGAATGTGTTTTCATACTCGATTATGAGCCCCCGTTATTCTTAATAACCTTATTATTAAAACTAAAACAACAAAAATAATTTAATATTGTATTTCCGGAATACTGAGTGAAATAATTTTTTGAAATGACAAACAATAATATCAACGACAAAACTCATTCATAAAATAAATTATATTAGCCAGAGAGATGTTTAAATTTCATGGATAAGTAATGCATAATTTGTGCTTAAACTTATTTTGAACTTCCATTAAATTTTGAGATTGATTATTACAAGCTCTAGAAAAAAAAATCTCTGATGTGTTCGTCATGGGAACTGAAGAATGCAGTACTTCAGATATGAAATCAATCGATATAAATGTAATATTATTTGACACGATAAATAGGTTTTGAAAAGAATTTTATTTCTAATAGTTAATAAATGCTTGGTAAAGTAACGCTACTTCTTCCAACTGTAACCGTTTGCATGTTCTTCTTTCATGTAATCCTTTTGTAACTTCTCATACAAGCAAGAATAGGAGTTTCATGCTTCAAATACAAACATCTTTCATCTTTAACAACAAAAGTTATAAACAAACGTTTGGTGCGAGTATAAAGCCCCTATTTCAACTGTTATCAGGATCTTGCCTATCTATGGAAAAATTAGGAACAGAAGCTTTAAATAACATCAAAATATACTTCATTTTTAAAAAGATACGTAGATAATTGCTTTTTTACAGACCCTATAAAACAACAAAACGAAATATTAGACGCCTTCAACGCATTCCACCCTCGAATACGGTCCCCAATTGAAATTGAATATAATAACAACAGCATTGGCTTTTAAGTGTTCTATTAATTGGAAAGTACCCAAGCATTCAAATCTTAAAATACTATTTTTAAGAACACTCGCTCCGAAAGATACTACATATAAAATATAAAATAGGTATCATTAGTAATTTAGTAGATCCATGTTATGCCTGCTTTGAAAAATCAAGGCAATCAGAATAATTATGTTGCTCTGAAACAAGAACGGTAGATTTTTGGATTGGAGATTGTCGTTAAAAAAATATTCAACTTAAAAAAAACGCAATAAATCACATTGAAGATATTAACGCCCTAAGCAAGATGTATAACTATTTTTATGTTTAGCCTATATGTTTGTATCCCGCTGATATGTTTTCACGTGGTTCGTCTTTTACGTTTCAATACTTTAAATAGCAGCCACTAATGAAATAATGACAAAAAGAAACAGGTAACAGTAATACTAAATATATTGTAGATTGAGTAAACTAATGTAAGTAAGTTAATAAAAAGTATATTCCGCTTTATACATCATGCATTTGTAAAACGTTTATTCTAATATGCCAGTAACAGAAATATAGGTAACACATTAAATGAAGATCAAAGAAAAGAATTGTTTTCTTTTCCCAGACAAGTTAAAAATAATTTTGAGGCTTGAATACAAATATAAATAACTGTTAGGAATTTCCGCTGAGACTTAATACAACTCTAGAACTTGCTTCTTTCAATTAGTAACTGTTAGGAATGGGATTCTAAAATAATGTCATTTGTAGTTGTCGGCAATATATTTGCGTTGAATGTGTTTCGCCATCAGCAGATTGTCTTAACACAATTACTCCAGAACTTGTCACTAAGCATGCTCATTTTGTCTTGGTAAGCCTTCTTAGCACAAGCTATTTCGATTTAATTTCCAAATCTCCTGTTTTGCTTTGCCCTAGACTATCCAAGAAACCATCATAAAGTAACATGGTTTTATACCACAATCGTCTTGGGTTCCATACACATACGTGTATGTACGAATCAGAAGTGTATAGCATTTCAGAGCCTTTAGCACTACGTAAACGATACGATTAATACCGCACAGCTATCTAACAATGCGGATTTCCTTTTTTTATATATTTTTTTATCTAGATATCGATTTGTTTCCTCCGGATATCGTGCGAACGTCATCATCACAACAATTTGGCCTCACAAATGGTAACAATAATGAAATTCCTCACGTAGTCCCAATAAAATTCAGAGTGAATATCGCTTATAAGCGAACATTAAGCGAAACAACAAAAAAGAAACACCCCGAAATCGTCTGCCAGGCTATTGTACGGGATATCTGTCTTAAATGCGAGGATAAAGTTCAACCTAGTGTGTAAGTCAATTATCTGCCTCTCTCATTTTTTTATTCGATACAACTTACCGGGTATTCTTCGTTTATTGTTAGGTTATTTGTTCTTTCCTCTTTCTTTTCACATGGTTCCGTTGCCGTTTACTATCGTACCTAAGAAGGATACGGTAAGAGTTTCCAGCACGTCCGCATTTGTATTAATGGTAGGTACAACCCTACAATAAACCAATTTATATGTAAAGGTTAAGAGGGGCGGATAAATTTCATTAGCACTTTTGCAAATGTCCCACTTGCAACCCTCGGCACGCTCATAATCCAAAGCCAAAGGGAGATAACGACTCGACGGTTGGCCACAACGCGGAGCCGGCACCGAGAGACAATAGCGGGTCGAGAGACTTTTTGTTTTGTTTTCAGATACTCCTCGGGATCTCCTGTTGATCGTGTGCTTTTAAAGCGACAACAACGACGACGACATGGAGGACGAAACTTCAGCGGAATTCGAACCGGATGTTAGCGAGACGCTAATTTGTAAGTTCCATTCTTCTATACGGTCAATGGAACAAAGGGCGATCTTTTTCTGGCTTAGTTTTATATCGTCTTATCGAGCGGTCGAAGTAATTTGGAAGTTCCATTATAATTACGTCGATGCAAGGAACTTTTATGTGGAAGAAATTAAGTAGACTGATGCAATAGTGGATTGTTTTCTAAAAGCGAGTGCCATATCGAAAATTAGTTAAAGACACGTTAATTTGATACGACCGAGTTCTTTGTTTCATTCATACAAAACTTTTAATTAAATTTAAAGCATTTCGCTATTATAATTATTTTGCCCCAAATGGGGAGGGGGAGGGAGAATATGAAAAGCGTAATGTATTCACGATAAAAAGGAAGTCAATCACAAGAAGAGAAAATAACAAGAATTATCAAATTAGGGAAGGAACCAGGATACAACGAAGTTACAGTAGAAATTACTAAATATTCGATCTAGAAGAGGAAATATGAATTTCGAAATACACTCTGCCAAAAAAGTATCGCATAATTTAGTTTTGAATCATAAAAGTATCGCATAATCTTTGTTTGTAGCATAAAGTTGTAAATATACTTTAATGCGCTCTAAGACATAATTTCTATGATTGTTTAAATAAAATACAGGCCAAATAAAAACAAGAACTCATACTTGAGATTTATTAAAACAAGAAATTATAATTTTGGAAAGAAAAATGTCATAACAGTAGCTTTCAATACTGAGTATTGCCACCTCTGGCTCTTATGACCGCTCGCATACGCTTTGGCAGAGATTCGATTAACCTCCGTATATAAGCCTGATCCAAATTTTCCCACTCGTCACGGAGAGCATTTTCTAGTCCATGCAGGTCCGCTGGGGCAACATTTTGGGTTCATGTCCGGACTTACCGCAGGCCAATCTAAAACTGGAATACCAACATCGTTAAGGTATTCCTGGACGATTATTGCAACATGCGGTCGTGCATTATCGTGCATTAACATGAATTCGTTTCCTAAAATTGGCGCATATGGTACTACATGTTCTTCTAAAATGTCCGTTATATACCTGTCAGGCATATAGCCATCAGGCATATACCTGTCTGGCAGTCAGTGTACCTCTGTCTACTGGTACTAACTCTGTACGACCTGTTAAACAGATGCCTCCCCAAACCATAATAGAGCCACCAGCGAAATTAGGTCTAGGTCTGATATTACACTGCGAATAGCGCTCACCGTCTCGTCTGTACACTGAGATACGCCTATCTGAGGTGTAAAGACCAAATCTTGACTCATCTGTGAAGAGTATATTGGCCCAGTCATTAATGTTCCAATTTACATGTTCTCTGGCAAACCTTAAGCGAGCCACTCGGTGGTTCCTAGTGAGACGAGGGGCTGTTACAGCTACTCTAGGTCTTAATCCACTCTGTCGTAACCTATTCCGAATAGTTTGAGTACTCACATGAGTATTTCTGACTCTAGCCAAGTCGTTCTGCAATTGTCTCGCAGTTACATGTCTTCGACGTAATGCTTGTAGTAGTAAATAGCGGTCATCTTAGCGAGTAGAACATCTTGGACGACCTGGTACAGGTCTTCTACTGTAATTGCCTGTTTCCCTATATCTGGCTACGGCTCTAGAAACACTTGACTGATTGATGTTCATCAAATTAGCAACATATGCTTGAGATCGTCCATCTTCGATTAAAGCAACTATAGCAGCCACTTGTTCTGAAGTTAAATTGCTCATTTTAGTTTTAAAAGCGTTGGTGCAGAACTCTGACTTCGCACTTTAAAATTTGTCCATATAGGAAGACTTTCAATAAACAACTGAACAAACCTTACGCATATGCATTTTTCTAAATGTGTTCTTTTAGAAAAAAAAAGTAAAAAAGCTATGTTCCATGATTTTGTTAGTGTTTTTATAGTTCACATACACAAGGCAAACTTTTTGCGAACGTATAAAAGTATCTTGGTTTATAAATGCCCTTTTTTAGTTTATGCGATACTTTTTTGGCGGAGTGTATATTTAATCAAGCAATGGAGGAAGGGCTCTACACAATATCAAATCAAATCAAAATCTACACAAATCGCAAGTACTTCACCTATATACAAAAATAAGAATATAAAAATGTTTTACCTGTAGAGGTATTATTTTAGAAGAAAGCCAAAATAATTTCACAAAAAAGAAAAACACGAAAATAGTGAACCAACTCTTCACAGTACTTGAGGAAGCCATAAAAGTGGAAAGACAGATACACAAGACGTTTGACAGTATACAAAGAAAAACGTTCGAAGCCTATAAAAGAAGAAAAAGCTAGGACCACGCATATACAAAAATAGCGAAGATTACTAAATAAAATTTGAAAAGCTCGTAAAATATGCCTGAAAGAAGTGAGCACTCTAAACCCACTTCTCTTCAAGTTGGTGCTGGATGACGTAGTCAAAAAATGTCAAGATAGATTGAGTAGATATAAAATAAAATACTGGAAAGGAACTACAAATATGGCACCGATATTTGTATGTGTTAGGCGCATTCGGGCTCTTTTTCACTCTTATTAACCCTTTCTGGTATTGATTTGAGGTTCAAACTTAAATAATCGATAAAAATAGATAAAAACCAATTATCTAATAATCAACGCTTTTGCAATTAGAATAAAACTGGGTCAAATATCCTGTTAAGTGATATCAAATGTTGTATTTAGTTTCTAACAGCTTTTCATGCGATATACGCTTGTGTTAGGTACGTTATCTTATTAGAAACTTCGAGTAAGTAATGTTTAACACATGTCGACTTCTAGTAGTCTCTTGAAAACTTCTGCACCTGTTGCCGCATCAAGCGATATTCGAAAAGAATGGTAACAGGCGCTTTAATAATAAACAGAGGCCCTAATAAGCGCAAAAGGATATTAGTAATGCAGCTTTGTCCTTGCTATATTTTTATAGCACTCCTTCCAACTAAAACAATTGAAACTTTCTGTAACAAAAAATGTTTAGTTTCACACAATACAACCTAGACTATAACTAGAACGCACTTTTTGGCATAATTCCAAACGCAGAATTTATTTTTTATGTTCGTTTGGTAATCTTAAAGAAAAAAGTTTCTTTACTAGTATTTCCCATCTTGCACAATATAATAGCATATACAAAAGTTTAAGTCCTAGTTTTATGTAGGATATGGCCACTTAATCTATATTTGTAGAATACACACAACACAAAAACTTTTTTATTATTATTTCGTTACTTTAAACAGCTTGCTCTGATAAAACAACTGAAGAAGCGGTCAAATTCCAAATAAGATAGATATAGAATAAACTTTTCAAACTTTATTCCATCTTATCTTTCTCTGTATAACGCTAATCAGAGAGAATATATATATACCAACATCAAAGATTGTATTTGTTGTAGTGTATTCTCTATAGCTCAAAACTAACATGTATTTTAAAATACGGTAGTTTCCCTATTTGAAAAACAATTGCGATGAGGGACTTTATCGTCTTAAGATGTTCGAGGAGCAAACGTTTTTCTTAGAAATCATAAAGTGCATGTATCTAGACGCTTTGTAAATAAAACGTAATATGGAGGCATGTAGGTACACACCAAGTACATTTCTCAATACAGAAAGCCCAAGAGTAAACAATATTCCAAAGAGTATGTAGAAGCAATCTTACGTGGCAATATCATATGCTTGTCGGTACATTTGACGTCTCTCCTGAAAGATTTTACAGGAGGAGTCACTGGTTTAGGAAATTTCGTTTATTTTTAGGCGAGGACAAACTGAAAATTGACGTATATAAATACATACAGTGTGTCCCCGGATTGACTTTAAAAGAGGAAAAAAATTATTTTTGATTTCTCAGAAAATTTCACTCTTGTTGATTCGCCCTGTTTGTTTTCAAACAACGAGATAATATCATTTTTCTTCAAAATTTGGACTTGTAATTTTTAGAAATAACTCTTGACTTCTTGTAATTTCTAGAAATAACTCTAGAATGCGGATTTCATTGAAAAATCGCTAATTTAAAAAATATATACGCTATAGTGTTGACTTTACAACAAAGAATTTATCTAATTCAATGTTACGGAACTGGGGAAGAGTGCTACCGAGTTGTTATCAGAAAATTCAGCCAAAAATACCGGGAAGTTACCATTTCAAATTCCGGTGCAAAATACTTGGTGACCAAATTCCTTAGAACAGGCTCGATTTCAAACATTAAGAAGTCAAGGAAGTTGTTCAATGAATACAATGCTGGCATTACGGCAAAAACGGAAGCGTTTTTGCCGTTCATTCCGCAAGAGAAGCTTCAAGGTTGTCTTTAAGAAGGAGAGACACACAAACTGGGAAAAATAAATCTCGTTTACAAAAAATTTTCAAGGAGAACAAAATCTAACCATTTAAACCGCAATTTAGGCAAACTTTAGAAAATTGTGATGAAGCCAAACGTATGTATTTTTGAAATTAAACGTTTTCCGGGTTCGAACCGTGTCATGTCGTTAAAAATAATAATAATAATAATAAAAATAAACTCGACGTTTCGCCCGCCATCGTATGGGGCTTCTTCAGGAGAAAAATAGGCACCAGTTAGCACAGTAACTCAACGTGTAAGCCACGCCAGAGGCGAAACTAGCTGAGCGAGAAGCAGTTGATCGCGGTAACTCAGCATGGTTCACATGCTACGTGGTTTACACGTTGAGTTACCGTGCTAACTGGTCCCTATCTTCCTCCTGAAGAAGCCCCATGTGATTGTAGGCGAAACGTCTAGTTTATTATTATTTTCAACGGCATGACACGGTTCGAACCCGGAAAACGTTTAGTTTCAACAGGCTCCGGCCGTGGAAGCCTACGTTTTTATGTCTGGATTTTTGTTTGGAAATAGCCTACAGAGTTTTGGAATATTCAAGTTTTCATAAACGAATTATGTTCTCTGATGAATCAGACTGTTCGACTAACGGAATCGTTTTATCTCAACATTGCTGGTATTGGAGTAGGACAAATCCAAAGTTCATGATTTCTTGTCGCAAACGATATTCTAAAAAAAGTTAGTATGTGGTGTGCGGTTTCGTACTATGGCATCATTGACCCATATTTTTCTGATCAAAATTTAAACCATAATTCATATTTGGAAATGTTTTTCAGCAAAATTTTTTAGCTGATAAACTGGATAAATTGCCGCTAAACTACCGAATGTAAATGTTTTTTCCAGCACGATGGATGCCCCATCATGCTCATTGTTAGCCAGTGGCTCAATACAGTGTTCCATGGTAACCGGATAGGGAGAGACGGTAGCATTTTATGGCCACCGAGAAGTCCTGATCTCACAATAATGAAGTTTTGTCTTTGGTGTCGTTTAAAACAAATTGTGTACAGTGAGCCACTAGACAATGATGTAGAGCAATTAGAAAATGCTTAGTCCTTATCAATCTTAGAAACAAGACGCAGTTTCAATGAATTTAGAGCTCGCATTGAAATTTGTTCAGAAAAAGAAGGAGCATTATTTGAATAGAAAATTAATAGTGTAGTTTTTTGAGAATTTTATTTCATTTTACCATTTGTTAAATTTGCTAAATAAAACTCGAGTCGATTCGAATATTTTCTAGCAATAAAATGATATTATCTCGAGAATCGTTCTAGTTAAATAAAAAATAATTGATATTTTGGGGGTTTCAAAACAAGCAGGGCAAATCAACAAAATTTTCGGAGAAATCAAAAGTATTTTATTTTCTTTTTTAAAGTCGATCCGGAGACATTCTGTCGTACGAAACTATCTAGTCGCTGCGGAAAAAAAATCATTTCACCTGCCTTTGTCATCTTCAATAATCAGTGCACAATTTCGGATAATACAAAAATATTGTTGCCTATTATGTATAACTAATTTACTTGTTATTTATCTATTAAGGATCATAAAATAAACATCAGTAAAACGACCACCAAATGTGCAATGACATTGTTTATTTATATTTCCAAAATAAATCGGGGTTCCAATTTGGTTAACATCAATCGCAGAGCAAAACGTTCAAGGATTCACCTTGCTTGCATATTCCCCTACTTAGACAGTAAACTACACTGTAGCCCGATCTACAGCTGTTAGTGCGCTCCACTAGGACATAGGGTGTTGTCTTCTTAGATCTCCATGATGAAGTTAATGTTTACATCTTGTCTGTTGATAGCTTACAGGAATTCATTTAAAGTTTTTGGTCCATACGGCCATACGACAAAGAAAATCTGCATATCTGTACCAGCATTTAGATTTCATCCTGCCAGATTCGATGACTGCTTCTTTGAACGCTTCCATAAAGATGTTGGCGATGATAGGTGACAGAGGAAATCCCATTGCAGCACCACTTGCTCGTTCGTAGAATTCTCCGATCCACAAGAAACAAATTGAAGTAAGGCAGAATCTTGCCAAATTAATCAGATCCGGTTAGGATCCTTTTCGTATTAGTTGTTACCTAATAATCTCTAGTGTTTCTTCTACTGGTATCTTGATGAGGAGTGATTCGACGTCGAATCTTCCTTTGATATTTCTTGTTCTTGTAGGATCTCGATGAAATGTTCGGAATTCTTCACAAAGCTCTTTGTGTTCCTGGAGTATTGTAGCAGTTGTTTTGCGACATATTTAGCTCACTTGTAGATAGGTGGATCACACGTACTAAGTTTTGTGAAGAACTCCGAACGTTTCATCGAGATAGTCATCGCCAACATCTTTATGGAAGCGTTCGAACAAGAAGCCATTGAATCTAGCAGGATGAAACCTAAATGCTGGTGTAGACATGTAGATGACATCTGTGTAATATGGCCGCACGGACCAAGAATTCTACAGGAATTCCTACAACATATAAATCAAAACACGCAAGAATTAACTTTACCATTGAGATCGAAGAAGACGGCACCTTACCAATCCTGGATGTCTTAATGGATCGCACTGACAGCAACAGATTAGGCCAGAGTGTACCGTAAGAAGACTCACACAGACAGGTACTTGCATGCAACTTCTCACCACCATCCACAACGGAAGAGAGCCTTCGACACACTATTAAATAACATATGGAAGTTAGCATTGCAGAGTCCCCATATGGCGATTCATCGAAGCGGAACGGTTATGGTTCGGTAAACAGGAATTGTTATGGCTCACCAGAGCGGAACAGAGATGGCATATATAACGAGAAGCAAGAGACAACACTGCATAGAAATTGGATTAGGCAATGAAATGCAAAACAATATTGTTCCTTTTTTTACATTGAGTGTTTTTTGTGAGTGAAATTTTAATAAAATATATACAACAGTTTTGGTTTATCCTTTATAATTTTGTTCTTCCACGTACGTCCAAAGGACATTGTCTGTGCGATATTGTGTTAAACGGTAGCTATTTTAAGTCAATACCGGTAGGTACCGCTAGCACGGCTGTTAGTCTGCGACCCGAATTGATTAATGTTTCTCAACAATGATCATCGTTATTCGCGCGAGAATTATTTATGAAATCACAGTATGATATTCTTTGCATTAAAAAAAAAAAACGATTTATTTTATTTAACGGTAGATTTAGTTTTAGAAGCTGTCAGAATATTTAAACGAACACACCAGATTCTTATCTCGGTGTTAAATTAATGTCTTAAAAAATTAAAATTTTCCGGCTTATCAATGAACGAACGTAGAGGGGTAATTTATCTCTGTAAGACTATTTTTTTGTATTTATACACCGCAAGGCTCTACGAAAATAACGCTTTGTGTATATCATAAAGTTATTTCAAATTTGGTTTCTTATAGCGTATACAAATAGGTAATGGAAATTCTTTTGTATCGTTCCTCGGCATTATTTCATCAAGCAGTATATCTGCCTTTCCTCCCTTAGAAAAATAAATTTGTCTTGCTATCGCGTAACGTAGTAGCTTCTAAAACAAAACGTTTTTTTTTCACGAGCTTCATTTTACTATCTTCGCCTCTGTCTTGAATCTTCGAAAATAGAACAATGAAAAGACACGTTGAATTTTAGTTTTTCCATTTCTCCGATCCATATAACGGAATAATCCAATGGTATGTGGTTTTAATGCCGACTCGGTGGGCATTTGGTTCATTAGTGCAGTTTATCGTACCCTAGATGCTTATGTACAATGCGCAGAAGTGTGTTGTATGTAAGTTAGGGAGACGTTGCGGTCGAATAATGATGTTATACGTTCTATTTGCCGTCATGTATTTTCATTAGGGTAACTGATATATTTAACGAACACTACTTCTCCGACGGTTAAACAGTCCCATTTATCATGCTAGTTAGCGTAAATTATTTGGTATTATCTTTTCCGGAGGTGCAATCAATGTGTTTTAGGTTTGTTGATTCAACCTCAACAAATCTAAAAAATCAAATTATTTTCGATTCGCTGTATGGCAGTATATCAGGAATAACCTATAAGCAAGGCGGACGAAATTCCAACCCTGGTGGTAAATCTCTCAATTGGGAGCAGTACCAATAACTCAAAGGTTCAAATAGTCCACATTTAGTTTAATGCGTAGCTCTTAAATGATAAAAGTTGGTTTCTTGTTTGTTGAGAGTAATTTTGCAGAAATATCCAGTTGAAGTTGCAAAAATAAGCCTGATGTTTTTTTTTACATTCGTGGTAACTTCATAGTTTGTTAAGGATATGTGTTTTGCATATTTCAAAGAAAACTTGGACATCAGGATGAATTCTGGGCAACGCACATTGCTTATAATATTTGCAGAGTCTACTACTTGGTCTTGGTCTACTACTAAGCTTAGTCTACTACTGGATTAAAGAAATAAGGAAAGCTCTATCCTTTGGAATACTCATGGTATGAAGGGAACCCATACCGACGATCGATACTTTTGCATTTGCAACGCCAAAAATCATAACACAAATAGTTTAAAACGCAACATGTTTTAAAATTTTGGCTCGCTAACAAAACGAGCCTCTGCCCCAATACATATCCTTTGTATCTGCTTTGAGGGGTGACTGATAATGAGGAAGATGACGAAACCTTAGCCAATGCGACGACTGATTATTTTCATCTTCAAAACAAAATGTATCTGAATTGTTTTCGCGTGAGAAGCTGAATAATTTAGTTAGGAATCTAAGATTTTGCAAATATTTCTCCATGGACTACTAGCATATTGTAAAAATATTGCTGATTTAGTTATTTCGCTTGGTGCCTTAATATACCGTTGAATTTTCTCAGACTTGTTAGAAATAAGTCTTAAATGTTTTTTACGTTATAGCAACATTTATGCTTCTTGGCTTGTTGACCATTCAATCCAATTAAAAGGAGTTATTTGTCGGTTAGCAATCTGGACGCATATATCTAGCTTTTTCGTGTGGGTGGGGTAAGAGAGCTAGCGATCAATATTGTATAAAAAAAATTGGTCGACAGTAGAGCATTTAACTGACAACAAGAATGTGTTCCGTGATAATCTAGTTGAGGCTAGAAAAGTGTCATTACCTCCATTCCAAAATAAACTTGATCTAATAAAGCAATTCGTTAAAGCGTTGATCGATGTTCCCAATTCTTGAAAGTGAAAAAATTCTAGCTTTCTCATAAACTACGGTTAAAGATTGTGTCCTTGTTGGTCTTCAAATTAGAACCTTAATGGAAACCGATGAATTGAAAGGGAACAAAAAAAAGCATAGCAAGCTTTTTAGACATCTGTTTAGAGGTATTCGGGAAATGATAAACACCCAAATTACGCAGAAATTGTGAGAAAGATGCAAAATAAATGTAAAGCATGGAGTTGTAATATAAACATTCAAGTTCAATCTTTACATGAACATTTGGAATATTTCCTGCTAACTTTGGTGATGCCAGTAAAAAGCAACGAGAGATTCCACCAGGATACTAAAAAAATTAAGAAAAGACGTCAGAGACGATGTCGACCTTCTGTTGATAAAAAATCTTACGTCATAAGCCAAAACACAGAATTGAAATCAGTCACAACAAATGCCCAAATTCGGCAAAAAACAATATCTCATAGTAATAGTATAGGCATGGGTTATGGAAGACAAATAAAATACAGATGATTCTATGGTCGATTATGAAAGTATAATATACTGTAATGGATGAATAAGTAAGTTTATTAACCTTTCAGGAGTAATCCAATCATAACCAAAAACTAGCGGGATAATACAACATTTTTTTCCAAGGAATACTTTGTTTCTTTATGTAAGATATACAAGGGTAAGTTGAAGGCTTCAAGCTTTCACATGAAGATGGCGCTACTCGTCCAAGGTATTTTAGTAAGCGCTGAAAGATGCTTTTAAATGTTTCAGACATGTTGGATGCGCAGTTGTTGTTTAACTGTTATTTGTGTCCGAGCCTTCATAAATTTTTTTATTTAAAGGGCGATACGCCTGCACAAATTGAAACTGAAGACAACGTTGTTTACGACGACCTTGCAACATTATGTTTCGTATTGACATTTCGCCCATCTGAAATCAAACATGGTCGTACCAGTTTGCTACACGATAATGGCCAAAAAGCTGCAACCACTACCGATCAGAAAAGGTTCAGTAAATAGTGCTAGGTGACAGTCGAATCAAGAATAAAGGCAATCGCCCGTTACATGGCGAGTTTGATCCGTACGAACCAAAAACGAATTTCCTAGACCTTGCTGAAGCAGTTTAAACAAAATATATCGCAATATCAGTGTCGGTCAGTGAATGAAACTTGAGTACACGAATACATATCTGAGGCCAAGGCACAATCGGAACAGTGGACTGTAATGGTTAAATAGGCTCCGAAAAACGCGAAGTCTATACCATTGGCCCGGGAATGATGACGATTGCTTTTTGGAACTGTGTCAATCGGCTATCTCAAAAGAAGAAAAGCGATAATGTGAAAGCTGAATGGAGAAATTGCAGGTACTTGAAAAAATGTATCCTTTCTCCCACCACACCGGCTCACACGTTAACGATTGTCATGGCAAAATTTCAAGAATTGAGGTTCGATTTGTTAAACCGCCACAGCAAATTTCGCATCCAACGACGTTTTTTGTTTCCTGAACTCGATGTTTTACTCCCAGAACATAAATTTTCCTCGAATGGCGAGGCCATCATATTTGTAAGAGCCTACTTTGCGGGGGCTGCCAGTTACTATTTTGACGGATTAAAGAGCAAATGGCAGCATCGTTGGGGAAAGTGTTTAGATTTACAGGAGGACTCTGTTATGTTAAATAAAATTGAATTTGACAGAAAAGCATTTGTTTCGTTATATTGTACATGTTAGTACATTTCATAAACTTTATAAAATTATATCCCGTTATAAAATGTGACAGCATCACCGTTACCAGATCGACAGAAAAAAAGATTTTATCTTTATTCTTTTTACTGTTATATCATAGTTTTAATACAAAAATCTCTCTTCGCTACATTTTCTCAGAGGAAAGACCTAAAGCAGGAGCCTCTACTGATATATTTTGAGGGATTTCAAATATAAATAAGGAGCCCGCCACACATGTATATTCTTGTTTGGTATAATAAATAAAACACATATTTGTATAAAAAACTATTTATTTTAGCATTATTATTTTATCTTTACAAAATGGAATGTAAAATTATTGATATACCAGGAACAATAAAATTTGGACCTATGTATAGTATTTACGAATATCCAGCACATAAATAGGTACACAGGGGAGAGTATGGAACCGTAACACATTGCCATAATAAATTACATATTACTACGTACACAACTGCAATTAAATTTGGGTCGAGTATTGATTGATGGCCATCCGCCAACAATGTTAAAATAATCGCATAGTAATTGTGTCACGCGTAAATGTGTCCGCCAAATAAGCGTGACAAATTGTTACAAGTAAATTAACATCGTCGGACACATGTACGTGTGTCTATGACTATACATGGTACTCGATAGTACAGGAGAAAAAAACATTTCCTACATATGTACGAACAATTGCAATTAATGGTGGCAAACAAAAAAAAACCGATTCAATAACGTCACGGGTGAACGGAAATGTAGTTAGACAAGATGTTTGGACCCATTTTATATTGTTTCTTTCAATAGCGTGTGCGTTTTTGGCAGACAAATTTAATTACAATTCCACGAAGCAATGGGGAAATGAAAATCAATTGTACGGAGTGAGTATTTGGAATGTTGTTAACCGCCTCTCTGCTTGTACATTGTCAAATAGAGAGCGAATTTCTGAACCGGGGAGTAGTGACACGAAATGTGCACACCATGAGCCTCTCGTAAAAGTACTAGAAGGTGGCTCTAGGTACTGCTGTCGCTATATATATCTTCTTAACTGTTTACTCAAAGTGGTAAAAGTTTCATTCAAAATTCAATAACTCTTATTAGTTTTCTCTTTAACTAGATCCCTTTTTATTATCGTTGGTTCGCTTTCCAAATTTGATCACGAGTAATAATTTGCAGCAACCGTAAAAGGCGTTACCAATACAGTTTCATTCGAACACATTAACATTGTTATAAACAGGCATTTGTTTTACCTACGCCTACTTCAATTCCTTTATATAGCTTTATATATCGGTGATCCATTAATAATGACGACAACTACGTCTCGGTTACTGTTCTTCGTACTTACTTAACTTCCATCTTTTTTTACTTTTTTATTATTTTTCTATTATTAAGAAGGATGAAAAGTAACGCAAAAGAAGCCACTAACGATTTTGGTTAATGACATTTTATGATCGTGTCTTCTATAAAATGCTGGAAAAACAAGTAAGTAAAGGAAGTTACTAAGTGCTTACTTTGTTTCTTTAAATGGGAACTAGATAGTGTTGTGTGTCAACTTGTTCCATTCATGATTTTCTAGAAAAATTAAAATAAGATGGCATAATTATAATCAGTCCATAAAAATGAGAATGTAATCCCCGATTAACCCGTTGAAACTGCAAATTGATATCTTTTGTTCGTACAAAGGTATTTTCATTTTTGTAATATTCCTTAACTTTTGTTAAATGATACATACAGAAATTGACAAAATTAATTTTCTCTTGTTACCCTTCCCATTCTTCGTACTTGAACAAGTCACATCGTCTAGCCGCAAAGGTACATGTGCGAGCTCGTCCTATAACATTTGTCTTTGCGAATGGAAGAATTCATTCTTCCATTATAGCTTCAGCTCTGCTTTTCCAGTAATCCATCCTGTGGAGTACCTCTCTCAGGATATATTCCATCAATCCTGTATGGGAGATATTTAAGAAATTGTCGATGGATTTAAAAAATCACAAAACAAAAACAAAAAATAACAAAACATTGTTA
This sequence comes from Oryctes rhinoceros, assembly GCA_020654165.1. Taxonomy (NCBI): domain Eukaryota; kingdom Metazoa; phylum Arthropoda; class Insecta; order Coleoptera; family Scarabaeidae; genus Oryctes; species Oryctes rhinoceros. Next base: position 4,670,158 of record JAIOKQ010001013.1, read on the forward strand.
ATATGTGATTTAAACGTGAGAATAGTCTCAAAAAGTACACCCAGGTCTTTATATTCAAGATTACATGTGATAAATTGGCACCACTGATTTCGTATAGGAATATAAAAGATGAAGAAGAACGGAAATACTTTCACACTATTCTACCAGCATACCAAGACCACCTTGAAATTTGTCCATGTCATCAACTGAAGATATTTCCGAGAAGATTTTAATATCATCTACGTAAGCAAAGGATGTAAGATTGATGTTCAGGAGCATCATTAATATGACGTACAAACAATAATGAGCCCAGATTCGATCCCTGCGGCATGAGAGGCATGAGCAAAGTTATAAGTAACACGACACTTTCTTTTTTTCAAATATGATTTCAGAAGATTAACCACAGATGGAACAAAACCATAAGAATACAGTTTCAACAATAGCAACTCATGATTGATCATATCGAACGCCTTAGACAGATGTACATAGATCGCATCAACTTGGCTATGCCCATCTAAAATTTCAGCGGTAAATTGCAATATTGCAACGATTGCCAAATTCGTAACCGTGAATCTTCCAGAGATGAAGCTTTATTGATTTGAGGCAATAAAAGATCAAGTCTGATATAAACGGCAGCATATGCTTTTAACATTTCTTTTAACCAATTGCAAGACTTTCTCGTAAAGTTTTGCAAAATTAGATAGCATATAAAAAGTTATAAGGGTTTCACTAACATCAACATAGTAAGTCTATTCTTAATGAAGTTTACACTTCTAGCAATAAAAGTACTTCTAGTTGTCGCCAGAATTTTTTGTTTCTTCGGTGATTAATTCCTCAGTAAAAATCCAGGGAATTTTTTTTTTCACTACAAATTCTAGAGCTTTCCTCGATTTTATATGTAGCATCCAGATCATTGCTTAACATTTCTTTTAGCCAGTTGCAATGGTCCAGTCGTTGATCAACATTTGTTTCTTTTAATTCTTGATGTAGACTGATATGCATTTTGTGCTCTTCTTGATTCCTGATTGAAGAAATCAGAGAATAATTTAATCCTAAATCTGTTAATGTCTGAATATAGACCAACAGTATGCGCCAAAATATGAACAAGATAACTTTTGTATCTACGTGCCATATCTTTTACTCGCGCGAATTGAACACTGCCAGTTGCTCGGAATCACCCGAATCTTCCAAATAGTTTCTTCAATGGTACCGCTATTCAGAGTGTTGTAGATAATACTCTTTCTTTCAGTAGTAACAGCATTTTGTAAACTTTTAAAGTACAAACCAGCATACCATACTCTGCTTGATTATTGAATAATAATTACTGCAAAGATTGTAAATCATTTTGACAGAAGCAACGAGTTAAAAATGGTCAATGATTATAAAGAACGTCGGTCACTGGATGGATAATACGTAATAAAAATATCTTCTAAGAAAGAGGTATGTGTTTTGACATATGATTTACAAATAAATTTCATAGAAACTGATAATTTAGGACTAAGTTTTTTGTTTCCAACCTATTGGAAGAATAAGTCACTTTCGTTTGTTTCTCTTCGAAATTTTTGTAAGAATCAACTAAATAGTTTTTTTTTTAAATAGTCGTACATATATATCCGCCATAATTAAAAACTGGTGGTACTCAATGCACTATATAACAATTTCTTGAACTGAGAGGAACATACCTGAAAGTAGCAGAGGCAAGAAGTTCAAGACTTAGGATCTCATCTGTATTCATTTTACGCTACATACTCCTCTTAAAAAGGAACTGTCATTTAGCACAAAAGTATGCCAGATAGAAACAAATCGAAAACAAATTGAAAATCAATGGAAATATAGTAATAAGTATCGATCCTTCGTTCCTATTTAATGAGCAAACGCTCAAATTTTGTTTTGGTTATGTTGATGGAAAACAAGTGCACTAAGTATCCTCTCTATGCTGGGGAACCTTCTAGACCGTCCACCAACCCACTGCTTTGGCATATTTAAATTAACACGTTGCCTAAAGGAATCGCCCTAATAACCCAGCTAATTCTTCCTAAGTGACGTCTTCGGTTAATCCCATCATGTGGAGACGTGCATTTCCCAACAGCCATGTGAAGGTCTCTTTCGGACAGTCTCAGGGATCTTAACGCTACATACGCTAGGCTGTCTCTAACGCTACATCATTCATATAGCGCATACACAGGCGCTGAAATGCAGGTCTCCATAATCATGCTAGAACTCCCTGGCTGATCTGTCTGCTTCTTTATTGCTAGGTTTTTCATTGTGGCCATTCAATCACATTACTTTGATATCAAACAGGACACATCGGAAAATGGCTAGAAACAATAAGATCTAAGGGCACCTAGAAATATCGAGTTTGTCGTTTTGAAAGTTCATTAACTATGAAACAACAGCGAGAGAAGGTAGAGATAAAAAAAATTCTCTCGAAACCACGCCGATGACGCCGAGTAGGCAGAAACATGTCCGTGTGCTAGTGTACTTTTTTCCTCTCCATTTGTTGCGTTTACCGTGAATTGTTCCAACAATACCACGAGGAGCTAAGCTATCTTAGCATTATATATTTTTGGTTACGTTGATATTGTTTATTTGATAGACTAAGAACTCTATGGCAACCTATTAGCAGATTCGATGTAATTGCTCGCTTCAATGCTAATAGTGTTATTTAAGCAACACATGAGTATGGTATAGAAATGATTTTGTCATTGCCTTCGTAATCAGATTATCGTGCGCTTATCTACCGTATGTATCGTTCATGGACAAGTTTTACAGAACAACTAACAACTATACGCGAAACCGAAACCAATTCTTCTTTGGCGTTATTAGGTCATCTTTTCTCATCTCAAAAACGTTTAGAACAGTATACTTTTAACGAGCACTAAATTAGTTACTACAAACAAAAACTACGTTGTTTAGTATAGATCCGACTCCAAATCAGTTATCTTATACATCATTTTATCTTTATTTTATTCTATATTTTATTCTTTACTTTCTTCACACAACGCATCACGAAAAGAAAATATTATTTTCTTGTTTTGTTTATTTTCAATTTAAATCGTGCTATGGTTCGTTTCTATATTTCGTGATCTTTTTACTACGCTTTCCGACACACGAACCTAACGCACTTTAACAAAGTTAGGAAAAACATCTTTCAGTAAATATTGATTAATTCTAGTTGTAAGTTTGCGAAAACAAACTTTCGTTAAAGAGAAATTTAATTAACTAACGAACATGTACGAAATTAATCTACGGCTAATATTTCAAAGTTTTCGCAACTGACCACAGGGAGTTTTCTGTTATTTTCGTTTGACTAGTGCACGATGTGTAATTTTAACGTTCGGAAGCAACGGTGTCCAATGTAATTAATTTGCATAAATTGAAATTTGAGCGAGAGGTAAGCGGTAGTTGAATCGCGAATTAGAATTAAGCCTAGTCTATCTCCATACTTACATTTGTGTACTTAGCACTGCCAAATCGTTTTAGTTTGTTTCTAAATGCGATTTCGCGGAAGGAATTTTACTGTGTCTGCCAAACTAGCACGAACGCTTCTATTTGTCTGTCCTCTTATTTCTTATTTCGAATGTTATTAGACTGCGAAATGCAGCATTTTGAAACCGGATCGGATCGATATTCGCGTCGGTGAAAACAAGTTTGAACGTTCAATCTCAGTCACGAACAAAGACCCATCACATTCCATATTAAGTCATTTAATTATAAGTCAGATTTTACTGATTTCTATTTGGACTGTGGAGACAGCAATGACGTCAGTTACCCAAGGTAGATTACTATCGATATAGGTCGTTACAATTGCTATCAAATGTTGCATACAATTAAATATCTAAATTTACTAACCTATTATAAATGGCTACAAGTTAGCTATACTTATTCGAAATAAAAAATCAAACGATTAAGCTTGCAATAGCTATTATGTGTTTAATAATTATTGCAGCCTAATAAATAAGCTAGGAACATATACGTCAATTTTCTAAAAAGTGGAAAAGCATTTAAGCTTCTCGAAAGCAACACTTATTAAAGCATAGCTTCGCTGTTAATTTGGAGAATGACGCGTTTGAGGTTTAACGAAAACTTTTTAACAGTTTACATAGTCGAATTGAGATGGATATAAATAATAATAATCCTACACCAGAATTGGGAAAAAAGCTGACATTTTAAGTTGTCATGTTGATCTTTCACGTTGATTCAATATAAGTAAATAAGATACACCAATCAGCAGGAACATTCAAAATTTTAGCGATTACGATTACCATGCAACAGAAGACAAGTAAATAATATCCATAAACTTAATACTACATTTCAATCAATTTTCGCAATTTTTTTATCAATTCTATGGTTGGCTTAACTGGTTGGCTATGCCTCTTGTTAATTATTTATGAGCTCCAGATTTTACATGTGTTCTATATAACATATAGAACATATGTAATTTTAGAAAAAGAATTTTATTCATAATCCTTTCGTGTAATGTAATATTATATATTGCGACACGTTGACAAGAAGAAATCTTTTTCGGAGTTATATTTAAAAATTCACAAGATTTGTTCGAATCTATAAAAACGTTTAAATAACCGACAAGCGTAAATATACCTTATTCATAACTAGAGATACTCTCTAGCAGACGATGCTTGGAACCCGTACTCCGTTGAAACGGAGAAAATTACAGAAGAGCTATTCCACCACTCTGGTGTTTTAATATACATTTTACCATTCTAGGCATTCGTTTTAATAGAGAACTTCGTTAAATGCTGTTTCTTTTCCTTTCTTTGCAAGTGGAAATACCAAACAAGGCGAGTAGAGGATGGCAATGAAAGGCTTCGCTGTCAGGATTTCACGAGACATCTGAATCATAGAGTAATGCACCGTGTCCCGGTCGGAGATCTGCGCCGGAAATCTGTCAAGCGCTGACAAGGGAAAATAGATATCGGGCGGTTCATTGGAGGATAATGCATAACAAGCAGAGTGGTGTCAGAGACCTTAGCTGAATTGATCTAATAAAATCAACTCGCCTGAAAGGTATTTGACTCCACCAACGTCGCACAAGAGAATAAGATGTAAGAATAATATGCAATAAGCAAACGGATCTATTCGGTTTTTATTTAACAGCGCCGATGCAGTCTTCAAGATGCGTTTGTATACTTCAAGGAAAATATTAATACTGATAATTTTGGTAATGTTCAAAAGCGTACATTTGATCGTTTTGAGAGAGAAACGAGAAGAGAAGAATCAGAATAAATTACATGGTTTAGCAAATTGTGCCTTATTACACAGTTGGACGTATACCGTAGGGCCTGTGTCTCTACGTCAATATTGAAAAGGGAGGATATAAGCGGAATGGCACGCTTGCACCAATATTCTCCGGCTCACGAGAGCACCTCGTACGAGGTGTTCTCAAAGTGGACAGACGTCTATTACCTTTAATAATTCATTGCTGATAGGTTCACAATACGCCAAAGTCTTGAAAGCTCTCCAATGTCAATAAACTACAGGGATTTTAAAGAAACATTAGAAAGTAAAATTAACCAACGGGTACGACTTTTCCAAAAAATTTCAATAAGTAGCTCTATTTTGAGATATATAGTACGTAACATAGCAACAAGCGTTTTCATTGTATCATAGAAATAATAATTGTATAACGTATTAAAATGTACCGCCAAAGTTATTCGAATTGAAATCCATCCGCACAGCGTGCACAGTTTCGACCTTTGCGTAATGTATATTATCGAAATATCCATTAAATATATATACAAATTCATAATAGTAATAGTTATTTTAATGCAACATTTATTAAATAAACAAAAACACATAAAACATACTAATTGGGTGAAAATAACTAATGAATAATCACAAAAACACGGAATGGATAGAAAACAAAATTACCCGATTGGAACTAATTTGACGAATGCGATTGTGGAAGTCAATAAAATTGCAGCTTCTAACAGAAAAAGTTTTATCCTTTCTGTTGGGATTATGTAAAGAAGCAAGCAATCCCGCAACTACCTATGTATTTATTCTGACGCCATTTGCTGCTTCCATTTCCTTAAATTTTGCTTTTTATACAAGCAATATATAATAAACTAAGCGGAAGTATGTAAATCTTTTCGTGAAGTTCAAAATCTACATTACATTACGTACATATACTCTTACAAATATACAATTACAAAATAGTTAAATACGACACATTTCTAACATGAATACACTTAGATGTACATATTATGTACATACGTAGATACACGCTGTACACTTATGCAATCACATATACGTTGTCAGGACAATATACACGTGTCATCCCTACAGATAGTAAGAAAAAAGAAAGAGGGAAGAGAACCCACATCAGTCGGCCGCGTAAATACACACAGAATAACGTATTAAGAGGGCACATGGAAACACAGAACCACTTGTAGCAGAGAAAGCATATAAAAATACCGGGAGCGTACGGATTCTCCTTGTAGTTACAGGCATTCAGCGCGACGCAGACCTCAGGATTTATTGTAGAATGAAAGGCAGCACAGTAAAGAAAGCAATGGTAACGAGAGGATTTCTCTTACGGTCACTTGAATTCAAGTAGCCCTCCTCTTGGAACAAAGAATCCGGTTGATCGTCGGAACCTGGAAAAGAAAAAGAAATAATCAATATTCGAATTACCGTTAGACAAAAGACGCATAATTATTATAATTATCGACATGAAGTTAGACGGGCTGCAAATAAAATGAAAAGATGGAAGGAAGTTTATGTTGATACAGATAGTAAAAGAAGATTTTTGTTTCAATACCTGTTTACCTGTTTTTAAATATTTAACATTTTGTCTTGTATATCTACTGAACGAAGCCCATGTATGTATGCGCCCGCTTGTTTTCATCCAAACGCAATGACGCAATTACGTAAGCTTCGAAACGATGATACAATATAATCAAACGAAAGATATACTTGCGGCCAAGTAATAAAGACTAATTTATGGAAAATAATAGGGTGCAGGGGTTATTTTTTTTTTAGTTGGATAATATATAAGACCCTTTAGTGTAATTAAAAAAGTCAAGTCAATAAATGTTGTCTACGAAAGAACATCAGTCTGTCTCGTATGATGGCAAATTGATCTAAAGATCTCGTGGCTGGGCAATATAATGACGGTCAAATCTCAATTCGGAAAACGCAAAGCAGACGCATTATATTTTTGTTCATTGTTCTCGATAATATAGAAAAAAAAGAAAATATTAGGCTGTCATGTATTTTTATATTTTTTTTCTGCAATTGGGTGTTTAATAAGCAATATGCTTATTTTTATTTTTTTTGCTGTTGTTCGTTTTTCAATAGCCTCCGCATGGACCATGTCATTTTAATACTCGGTCGATTTAGCAACAATTACCATGAACTGCACATAGTAAACGTTGCCCCTCCTTTGCGCTAAGTCAGCCAGGAGAGAGCGGACGAAATCTACAGAAAACTGGTTTAACAGAAGAAAATAATATTTATTATTATAGAACAATTTGTTGGGCAGCCCAAATAAGCAGATAATTGTTGCCAGATTCACATAATGTTGACCCAGCAATTTCGCATAATTTACGCCAAAACGAAAAAAAATCTGAAACAGGAACGTATTGTTTATCAGAAACTGATGAACTTGAAGGAACCTGTATTACCAGTTAATACGAGCGATTATTTGGCCCTTTTTCCTAGCCAACCGTACATAACAATAAAAACAGATTACCGAAACAATTATTGCCGCATATGGACGAATAGCTGTTAATTTTTGAACGCTTGAACTGGTTTGTAATTTTCTGTTTCAATTTGGTATTTGGTAAGGATCAATAACAAATGATGTTAAGGTTCACGTACGGTAGTTTCCGCAATCTTGCACAAGTTGACAACAAACGGTAAAGCATTCTCTATTCTCCAGTGTTACCTTAAAGAAAAGTTTCCGGATGGAAAACGGTGAATTGTTGAATTGAGCTTCATGTGTAAACTCTTTGTGTTGTAAGTTCTATATATTGTACACGTCATGACATTGCCTTGGGCGTGCGGCCCCCATTATTTATCAAAATTTCTTAGTTCTCAAAACTAGTAATAGCTATCTCGACACGCATTTTGAATTGGCAACAACGAAAATTTCGTTGTGTGAATTTGGTTTTGTATTGCAGTCAAAGCAACTGCCGGATAAAGCCGAAGTCTCTTCGGGACTCTTCGCGGACGACACGAAAAATTAATTGAACTCCTACTTAGCACATGCCTGTACTTCAGGGTATAATAAAATAAGAAAATCACCATTTATATCATGATTAGAGATAGTGGAAACTCGTAGTGTAGTCGTCAGCCCGTAAATAAGGCTTCAGAATAGAGCTGCCTATAAAACTGGTCGGTCCGACCTATTCGCATCCCTATTCTTTACATAACCGCATCGTGTGTTCCATGTAGAACCGTATAATTCGGCACCTTTTTACTTAGTAAGTCAGGAACTGTGCCTAACAAAATATAATTCCACTATCTCAATCATGACACTTATATACATGAGTCCATTTATTCCGCGATAGAAGAAAAGCAAAGGTATTGTGGTCAGCATAAATCCTTTCTGCATATACATTATTGGCAGGATACTTAAGAATGTACTTTTTTAACTAATTCTAAGTATTACGTAGCGGTAATCAGAGAAGTAGGTATCGTGTGTAGAATAGCTAACGTCCGATAAAATATTTGTAAAACCGTTATGTTACTTGAGAAGAACTATGTATCACTAAACGAAGTCAAAACTTTGACTAGCCGCTCCATTCGACCGATTATAAAGTTTACATTGAAGTCGCCACAGATTTATTATGACGAAAAATTATATACAGTGACTATTTCTACGAAATTCTGTAATGACAAAAATACCGACAAATTCTATAATTTAGTTAATGTTTTTCTTCCCACTTGATGATGTTAACAGCGTTATAATCAATAACACGAATGTATTATTATTAACAATAATAAAAAGCATAAAGATTCTACAAAATGGATTTAAACGTTATGAATGATTAAATAATATAGTCGCAACCGGTTTGACGGACGTGTTGTATTGCGGTTCTAAATCCCTCTGCTGCTCCATATTTAAAATTTATCGACAAACCCCAATTAGGTCACACTCCTCTGTGGATTTCCGTTCAACGCATAGTCCAGCGGTAGTATGCATTGCATCAATACCACGAGCAGATTTCAACGGATGACAAATAACGAATGACAACAGCGTTCTCACTGCTAATCTCATTCTTTCGAAATTTCGTGTTTTTAATATGAAAAGCCCAACGGATATAGGCGCCCCGGATGTATTCGCAGATAAATGTGGTGATATAAATAATGGAAAACGAATATAGAATGCTAATTAATAGTACTAGCAGAACGAGCAATGTTTTGCAATTGGAACCAACACTGCGAAATGCCATAAAGGTAAACAGCTGGAATAATTGGAAATGCATTTTTTGGATTTCCGTAATAATTACGGTTATCTAACTGCGTTTTACGTTAATAACTTCAACGAACAACAAAACATATAACTAATGCGTAAGACGTGTGACAGATGGAATAGAAGGAGATCCTATCTGTGATTCTTCTAGTCCAATATTAGATCTCCGTTGCAGCAATCCGACAGCGCTAGTAGTAACCTATCTAACTTAACGTCCTCATTGTTCCTGAAATCAATTGTGTTTTATTACCATACAGAGCTAATTTTAACCTCCTACGGAGCTTTTCATGTTCAATAAGAGATGAGTAGAGATGACAAAGGCAGGTGAAATTATTACTTTTTTGCAGCAAATAGACAGACTCGTATGTTGTCGACTCTCAAGCCAACACGAACCCTCTCTTATGAGACGAATAGAAAGGAGTCTGCCTAGTCGCTGCAAAAAAGTAATAATTTCACCTGCCTTGGTTATTTCTGCTCATGAACAGCTGGGTTAGCAAAGGTTGTACATCATTCGTTACGTATTTTTTTTATAAAAATATGTTTAAGATATGGTCCGTTTCTAAAGTTATTTCTGCCAAACGCGTCCGCTGTGGGAAAAATATGTTTTTGTATAAAGAAACAACTTAATGTATCTGTAGACGAACTTTTACAAATTTTGTCTAAGTGTGGCGCCATCTGAATCTTTGACTAAAACACTTGATTAAAACACACTCATTCTTGCGTCCTCTACCGAATAAAGCCGTGCGTGTACATCTTTCACATTTGGCAATGAGGAATCATTGCCAAAACGACAGTGAATAATTTTGTAATTTTTCTATTGCTTGAACCACTCCGATGTAATTGTTCTGAATAGTTTATAAATCACTTTTAACCTAACTTCAAATTTTTTTCTGGCTTGTTTTGGTAGCTGCACATTCTTTCGAATTGAATAATAGAACCGCCTTCCTTATACTCTAAAAATATTTTTTTTAGCACAGCTTTTCGTTTTTCAATTTTTCAGCCTTAATTTTATTTTCTAAATGTACACGCGCAGATGGTAACTAATTTCGTAACGTGATCCTCGGTGATGTAATATTGAAGTGAATCATCATTATATATAAATCAATAATTGTTCGTATTTTGCGGTTTTGACCCGGATACCGGTTTTGATATAATTATGGTTTGCATTTTGCACGGGCCGTTTACAATGTGTTTGTAACCAACACGTTATATACAGGTTGAGTCGTGAGGAATGAACTAAACTCTAGGAGTGTATTCTACAAGTGAAAATAATGTAAAAAACTCATGTTGTTATCCGATATTTATTTGTTTTCGAGTGATTGTGTAATTAAGAATGTCGATTTAGTAAATCATGTTTATGGATGTGTTCGTAGTAGTGATACTGAAAGCAGTCGAGAAATAGTGTATAGTGTTTTGTATGGCTAATACGTCTGATGTCACTACCTCCAGGTCATTGTTGACATAATGAGGGCGCTGCCAATATAAAAAAAGGTTCCCCATACCTAAACGTGTGGTATAATCTGATGGATGGTTTTTTAATTGGTCCTTACATTTTTGAGAATCGCCTCGCGGGAGACACCTGTTTATATTTTTTGGAAAATGAACTGCACGGACTGCTAGAGGACGTTCCCATAAACATCAGAATTCAAAAGTTCTACCAGCACGATGGAGCGTCTGCACATTGCGCTCGTGCGGCCAGGCAACATTTGGATGAGAGGTTTCCAGAATTGGTCGTGGTAGTCACCCGTGGTAGTGGGGAGGCCAACCAGAATTGATTGGCCTTCTAGGTCTCCAGACCTTACGCCACTTGATTATTGCTTATGGGGCTGGTTAAAAAATGAAATATATCAAGTAAAAGTGGATGTACTAATTCAATACTGCTGACAATATCAAACATCAACCTGACGTAATCAGGAACGCAACCAGCGCCTTTGGTAGACGACGTAGAAAATGTTTACAAATGAATAGCGGTAGTTTTGAAAATATATTGTAAAGAACGATAATACCAATAGATTACCAAAACTTTAATGTATGAAATTTTGTTTATTTTTAATTACGCTATAACTCGAAAACAAATAAAAATCGGATAACAATATTTCAGTTTTTGTACATTATTTTCGCCTGTAGAATACAGTCCTAGAGTACGACTCACCCTGTATATATGAGACACTAAATATTTAATCTTTATGCCGTCGCAAATCAAATCCGTATAATCCTTAACAAACCTATTCAAGTCTTTAATGATAGCGGTTTTCGCGATCTATATACCGTCGCCATTATTGAAAACAGAAGATGGAGTACTTCGCTGCTACTTATTACTTACGCTCCAGATGGCAGCGAACTAGATACTGACTAGTGTTTTGTATGCGGGAGTCCATTAGCTGCACCAATAATGCGCACCCGAATTTGCCCACTGTACTCATAATATACATTTATATAATATATACAATGAAGAATATAAAACACAAAGCCCTAATACAAGCGGAAACTTTGATTTATCAATCGGAATTACGTAATTAATACGGAATTATTAAATTAGCAGATGTCATCGCACTCCAAAATATTTAGAATGTTAAATGTATCAACATAATATTCTTGAGAAAATAATAATAAACTTGGTCAGTACTTTTTACTGCAACAGCACTGTTTTACACATTAGGTTGAAGTTGCTATTGCAAACATTCAAGTAAATATCTAAAAGTTCGTTCCATAATGGCCCTACTTCACAGTTAATTTTTAATTAATGTGTATAATTTTCTACGTTAAACTGTCACTTGTCCATTTCTATCCGTAAAAAATTTAAAAAACGTAAATCTACCTGTAGGAAATAAATGTAATCCATTAAGAGGCAGCTATTGTCTATTTTAATATTCGCCACATTATAGAACGAATGTCCGACTCCATTTTTCGTATACGAGACCTTTCGGTGATGTATTACCCTTTAATTATTTATGATCACGAGTGTAATCACTTCCTTCAGCTTTCTCATCTAAGTAAATTAAGTGGTAACTTCTGCATATTTGTCTTGTTTAAGATTTCGCTTTCTAAACTAACCAGATCTGTATATATGTACATAAGAGTTTCTGCAATAATATACCTGTATGCCTGCTTCCAATGAGAAAACACTTTATTTTATATATAAAAAATTTTACCTTGAATATTTTGCATTAACTATTGTCGTCATTAAACGGTACGAGAGAGAACTAAGTGCAAGTAAACAGTTCATTTGTGGTAGCTAACCCACTTACTTGAAACTAATCGATTTCCGTGATTTGTCGTAAAATCTTGTAAGGGCGGTCTTGCCACTGGTACATTATGCATGACATGGTTCGTTCGTTTTGTCTTGTTTAACGTGTGATTATATTGTCTCGTCACTATTGTATTTGCATTGCGCAGTTCCAGTTGATTTATCACAACAATACAGCAGCTGTTGCAACAATGGGATTTGAGAGAATATTGGCCTGTCTTTGAGGGTAAGTAAAATGCGGTCTTTGTCTTCTGATATTGAAAGAAGCATAGCGGAAAATTCATTTTAATGACTTTAATAAAAGTCCAAATAAAAGAACCAAATGTCAATACAGAGCGATCTTAGAAATTATGCAATCTATAACAGCCATCTGAAAGTATCGAAAATTGGACCTAGTACAAAGTAAAAACCTTTGCTTAATTGAGGTAAATAAGCAGTTTACTTGCGCTCTTCTTTTTAAACTTTTTACTTAGAGTTATTAGGGTCAACGAACATCTTCCTCGATGCGGCTGTTGAAACTCTTTTATTTTTTTTCTATGAAAACGACTAGCCTCTTCGTAAAAACAACTTTACTATAAGAACATTTGCTCTAAGGTAAATTGTTCATTATTTGTCACAGGCCTCTGTTTCTAAACGATAAATTGCTGACCGATTACTGACAGCTACAAAGCTTTGGTAATTATGAATATCGCCGTTTCTATTCACAATTTTCCAGATACTTAATGCACATGTGTGTAATGTAAATTAAATAGGAATATTTTCAGGCATTTTTTATTCGTCATAAGTAACTTGGTGTATCATTTGAATAAATAATAATTTTCATTTTAAAAATAACTTTCGTAATGTGTAATACGTAATGCTAAAGAAGTAAAATAAAAGACAAAATGTGTTGGAAGTAAAATGCTTATTAAGATTGGGAATTATGATCATTATTAGCAGTTTTATGTAAAGTATTCACATTTCTGTATGAGTCAAAAATTACCACATATTATCGTTAATTTAATCCTGTTGGCCTGACAATCCTGACAGCACGATTCAAGCGTCCTCGCAAAATGACTAGAACACACGGCACCGTATTGTTTATAGGAAGTTAAATATATTTTTCGCTGTTTGCATGTGCGAGGATAGTTGAAACTTCCAAAGAAAAATCGCAGATTTAAATTCCGATCGGGCCTCAACTTTCGAAGCTTCCGTGATTGATATCCGTTGGAACCGAAACCTCGGATACTATGTAAAAGCAATCACGTAACTGCTAACCCACCTACTAAAACACCTTCAGACATGATTCCGCTCCCTTCGCCTCTGCCTTTGTCCTTCCCTCTAAATCAAAAAAGTAGCTAATAAATTTTCGGTAGACTCCCCTATCTTAAAAACGAGGCGACATACTAAAATAAGAACAAAGACGCTACCAAATTGCATTTTAAAAGAGACCGCGACATATTTAACCAGCAGTTTTAGCTGGGTGCTCTCGCGGAGACTGATGAAACTTTCTACGATGGTAGAATCTTCTAACGTAAGAATATATACAGAGCGCGGAAGGCACCTAAAATCAGATGCCAGGGCATGATATTAGCGTCACAGAGGAAGAAGGTTCCGGGAGCGGTATAGTAAAATCACCCTATCAGTTGCAGTTCGTAAGAATGTACTGCGCTATCGCTTTTGGCGTGAAAAATTTATTTCGCATAGGATCTTACTTGTTAGATTACGAACCTTCCTGTTTAGACAGTTAATACACAGGTACGATTTTATTCTGCCTACGTACTAGCTCTTAAGCAATAGAGGCGTCTTTTGTAAACTAACTTTTAGCGTTTTAGTAATTCAATTTGACCGTGTCATGTGTTAATAATAATAATAAACTCGACGTTTCGCCCACAAACGTATGGGGCTTCTTCAGGAGAAAGATAGGCACCAGTTAGCACGGTAACTCAACGTGCAAACCACGCCAGAGGCGAAAGTAAAGCGGAACAGGAAAAGGGGATACAACAAAGAGCGAGATAACAACATCAGTCTTTAGAAATCATCTGAAGATAACTTCTAAAGGCTGATAGGATGTTCAACGAATGTCAAACATCCAGTAATCGACACCAGCCGAAAGACATTTTTACTATGAATTACGGTTGTGAAAGCCTACACTCATTTAGAAGTACGAATAGTTAATGGATATGAACTACCTTGCCTAGGCACGAAAAACAATGATCTCTCTACACCTTAAGAAACCTTAAACCGTACACAGAGCAGTCAGTCGTTAAAGATTGCATATTGAACATAATTAGTAGCTGCTCCTACACGTAATCATATTCAGGATCCCCGGATAGGGTTCACAATAGGTATGATGGACCAAAAATTTTCCACCCAGCTTGGTCTGGAATTTGTTTCTAGTTTGCTCTCAATTTTTTTTTTTAATCAAGTAGTTCTTTGCAGTTAGGCAAAAACTATTTTCGTTTCTAGTAAAGTACCTTTTCTCTCCGTATCTTCGTATCTAACTAATTGCAACTTTTTTATGGGACACCTTAAAAGTAAAATTTACTTCAGAAAATACAGAAATGTTGGTTTATTAGAACCTCATTTTGTAGTAGATTTCATTGTTGTCTTGCTGAAGATGATGGATTATTCGAACATCTATTCCAATTCGTTAATTATTGTCCGGGTTATTTTGTTAGAGTAAATTCCGTTCTTCCGCTGTGTTGTTACGTTTTGTATTATTATTATTATGCTTATTTTATTATATTTATTAATTTCTTTTACTTTACGTTAGCTGTAATCTCATAGTTTTGAAATTGTTGATACAGTAAAAATTGCTTTGTTTTCATATTAGTTCATCTGGTTAGATTCATGGTCGACGTTTATGAAAAAGGAACAAAAGTCACGGCTATTTCGGAATTAACAAAAGATTAAATTTCCTTTTCATATTGTGAAGGGACCAAAAACTTTATCAAAAATATATATAAATAGCATTATAAGTAGAGGCGACAAAGGCAAGTGGAAATATTCCTTTTTTGCAACGACTAGATAGAGTGGTGTCTATTCGGCTCATAACGAAAGGTTCGTGTTGCCTACTGGTGTCTCCGAGAGTCGACAAAACAGCCTTTGTCCTCTCTAATTATAAGAAACCATAGTTTGTGACACCTGTACCAGGCTAACACGAATAATAAAGATTATTATTTATTTATTTGTTATCAAATATCGCTTGTTTTTACAACTAAACCGTTTTGGAGATAAGTTCATAAGAATTTTTATCTCAATGAATCAGTTCTTACAGAGTGCCGCATATATTTAAAATCACCCGGTGTACTTAAAAAACCTAAATTGAATTATATTTGTATTTATAGCATTATGTCAATTTTTAATGGGAAACCATTTTCTTTTTATTGATTCGAAAATTATATTCACAATAGGGGTGCAGAAAATAATTACCCCTGCTTGAAACTTTTTAAGCCAAGGAAACCTCTCGCTATTCCGCATTATAATCAGGCCTTTGTTTTTCGTAAATTCCATTGGGGAACGAGGAAGCAAAAAGGAATTAAACTCACTTCCGATCCTTGACAAATCCTCGCCGTCTAGGATGTCGTTCAGTTTTTTTTTTTTCTGAACTTGCCTGTAACAGAAGAAAAACGCAACAAATGATACACGTTCTCCAGTTGTAAATAATTTAGTCGGCTGGGATTTTACGGCCGCGTAACAAGTGAATTAGTGGAGCGTATGAATTGTATATTAACGTTGAGTGTAATTTATGGTTTCGGATGCAATAAAAATGGTGGGGAGATAACGTTCAGGCGGTCTCGGTCTTTTTTCAAGTGTTGTAGTTCGCATTAGGCGAGGCAGTAATTTTAAATTTACTACAGAGATTATTGGGAAATTTATATCCAAGAGCAGATTTCGTAATTTCCGAAACCAAACTATCAATTTTGTTTGCGAATGTTATACAAGCCATCCCAAAGCTACGAATTTATCCTTTGTATCTATACCAAGCAAAAATATCGAAAAGAGCTCATATATTTGATATTCTGTCGCTTCTAACATTTGTATTTGCCATCGTGCGTCGTTATAAAACCTTTTAAATTCGTATTACTTTCCTCACAAAGCTTTTAAGTGTCATTTGGTGATCACACTTTCGATTTAATATTGGATATCTGTTTCGGGTAAGACAAATCGTGCAAACTAGAAAATATTACTTTTCCAATAAAGATAGATATCGAACCTAACGATGGTATTAACGATTGTCATCTGTGTAGCTGCGTCAACTATTCCATGTCAAACATAGCCCTATATAACATGTCTTATCTTCAGGTAATGCCAAAAATTCGAAGTGAACCTTGAAGAAAACTAAACGCAAGAATAAATAACAATAAAACGAAGATGATTTAATACTTAAATATTGTCTTTGGAGTCGAAAAATACAAGAAAATTCCATATTAGTAAATGGTATCTAAGCATGTATTTTTACTGGATCTTCATGTGTTGGGGTTACTGTAGAACCAAAATGTAGATTTCGAAGAAGCTTTTATAGTAGACTGCTGTAGCGTGTTAATAGCTTCAGGTTCTTTGGATTAGTCCTAAATAGATCTCATTTAACATTTTAGTCTCGTAGGTGAACTCGTCCCTACTAGACTACTTTAAATGGAAGTCCCTGTATATTACTTAATTCTTTGATTCTATGCTTAAAGATAACTACACTCCAAATAAGAATTCCATTCACTAATATTCTTAGTGTTAACGGCGCTACAAACTTCAAATTTAACGAATGCTGGGGTGAATATCTTTGGCAGAAAACATTACATCCATTTTAACGTTACAAAGTATTGAAGTTTTAGGCGAAAAGGTATTGGTAATGCAGGAAATATCGCCCCCAGCCACACCTATAGTGAAAGATAGAAGGACGAAACGTCCGGTAAGAAGGAATCTGACCGGGTAATTAGTAGTTTTTGGTAAACCTGGCAAATTTTAATTTTGCATTTTGGAACTATGCTACACTGTTTCATTTCGTACTTCGTCTCTCCTTATATGCCATTGCTCTTTCTACGCTACTTCAATCAGATTATTTTGTTTATTGTTATCTTCATCCAACTGTAGAACCTCTTCTTGTGAAAGATCGTGTCTATGAAAAGTTGCTTCGAAACACTCCCTTAAATGTCACATCGGCTAATTGGAATAGATCATACATTCCTCATTACCCTCTGATTTAATCTGAAATCTGCTCTGAAAAAGTAACAAATGAAGATATAAAAATATATTCCAAATAATAAAAAGATCACTTTCTTTATTCTTCTTGTTTTTCAATCAGTTTCTCAATCAAAGCTTCAACAGCAATTTCATGGAAAGCTATTTTGTTTTTCTTTACACTAAACACTAAAAACACTATTTTTTGTTCTTCTAAAGGTTTCGAAAATTAGGTAACTTAAAATAGCTATGCAATGTTGATTAATGCAAACAAACACTGTTTAGAACCGATGAAGACGCCAAATTTCACCTACCTTTAAATAATAAATGAAGTTTTTAGCACTCCTTTAACAAATAATCACTTAGTAGGCTATTTCACAAGGTTATTTAATATTTTAACTGATTTTAAAGTTACAAAATACCAAAATAATTTAAAGGACCTTAAATTTTTAAAAGTTTCTAAAATTTTGCGGAAAACCTTACAAAATATTTCTGTTTTCACTAGTTTGCACCATGCGCAAACCCAAAGATGGAACATTCCATTTTAAGAAAATAATGTAATTTAGTAACAAGTACAATAAGCCATCGCCGATTTCTAAATTGTCGAAGTACAAAATATGTTGAAAAGAACAAATATTTAAAAATGTTCCTTTCTTGCTTAATAATGACTTTTCTTACCAGACGTACATGAATATTATAAAAAAATAAGTAAAGTATCATGTTGCAGACCTTCGCGGTCGTTGCTTTCTCTTATAGAGTTCAGGTTTCCAGATTGAAACCATGCGATAATTGCACGAGTCTATCGACGTTTCGCTCTTAGCTGCATCTAACTTCCTCTGGGCTGCTGCATGTTGTACCGCTGCTATGAGAAAATAGTCATTGAATGGGGTCGAATATGTAAACGTTACATGTCACCATCGTCTCTATTGAAACTGCTGGAATGCATTTCGATAGCTTCTCGGCTTTTTCTAGAATAGCAGTAGAGTTCATAGAATAGAAGATTGTTATCGTTAAATAGAATCTGATGCCCGGTTTCTAGATTATACGAGCACTAATCGACTGCTTTGTTTGTTTGATGTACACACAAAAACAAGGGATTCGGTAAACAACCTGGATGCGGTGATTTGTCTTTGACTGACGGTAATAAATAGCAAATTTTTGGCGGGAGTTAAAAAATTGTTTTAATGTTGTGCTTATTTTATGGACAACACCTTGAATATGCGGTAAAAAATCGGTGCTGATAGTAGGACCTTGGTTAGAACCGGTCTGTTTGGGAGTACGATAACGGTGTCTGGCTTCTCGGATTGCCAAAGAAAGTCGCCTCAAAGAAACGCCTCAAGAGCGAGAGCGTCGGACTGAGAAATTGAAAGACCCGTTCCACTTATATGTTTACGACTTCCTGCTTTTGTGACGAATGATGATGCCAAAGAGCGTTCAGATAGTGGTCTATGTGGGTCGAGGTTCGATATACTGCGTTTCCTAGTACCCCATTGGGGGTAACGAGATACGAGGACATCTCGCAACTCCATCTGGGAGTCATCTATCTGATTCAACCTCAGTGTTTAGGAAGGTTCAGGAATGGTAAAAGGTGTCATCCAGATCAATCAACATTTCGATTTGAAATAGTACGACGATATGATATGTTGTTCGGACGACGACTGGAATGTAGGTAAACCCGCGGCAGCGCAAGAAACTTGTTCATAAAACTTACCACGGAGTTGGAAATATGTAAAGGTTAGACATGCATTTACCAATTGGGTTGTGTTTGTAGCCTTGTTGTGGTTTTATAAAATATTCAGGATAATTTGGATGGTGTCAAGAAAATATGGAAATATTCCGTTAAAAATGTCTTTTACTTAGACACCGAAGGCTAGCTTTAATTATTTCTACACACCTTCCTCCAAAGAGACAAACCTGGAACATATTTCATTTTCTCTGTTCAAATTGTAACCATCACGTTTACCGCTTCCATTTAAATAAGTTTAATAGATATTGTTAAAAAATTCCTTTTAAAGGCTATTTATGTACACAAACATTTATTTGATACTGCTACGTTGACTTTATTACGTGAAACTTTGGAGTTGTCTAATTTTAATCATGGTGACGTTATCTATAACCATGACGTCACAAGTCGATTCCAAGCATATGCAGCGTGTTCCAAATTCATCTTTTACAATGATTTATGGTATACATAGAGATGGAAATACGTCATACACTTTGAAACGACATCATATTCTGCACACGAAGAACAGACGTCCGCTTCACTGTGCACTTTCTTACTCTTAAGTAGTTCGAACTAAGAAGCCTCCCTACGATTTTGCTACCGGCATCAATATCATGATGACAACATACGTCTTCGTAATTATTTAACGACTTCCAAACACAGAAATGATTACTTTGAACATAATTTCTCTTGTAATGTTGCAAATACTTTAAATAAATACGACTTTCCTAACCCGCATGGTTTCAATTTATATTATTTTGGTTATTCTTATTTTTTAAGCAATTAGAAGAACGCTAAACGCTAAAAAATATTATTTGAAAGTTCAACTTCTTACCTATGTTTCCTAACATTGTTTTCTTCTAACAGATTTCCACAGTTATTAATCTGAGTATTATTGTATCAGGTCGAAAGGGATAGCTTATATTCTGGTATTGCAATAATTTGTAGTTGGTAGTAACTTGTACAGTTAAGGATAATATTAAAATTTGTTTGAGATTGAGTTCTTAAGCACGAATTTTTGACATTGATTAAAGTTGAAAAAAAATGCACTAATATTGGAATCAATACAAGACTTGTTTACTACTATTGTCATCTTTTATTGAACCAAAAAAGAAATGCACGTTAGCTGTCAAAGAACTTTCTCGTTTCGTACTTATTTTGCGATTTTTCCCATCATTGTCGTAATAGTAACTATTCGTAGTACTTGTGTCAATTATCAGTTTCTTTGTTAGCGATATTAACTGATATGGCCTGTATTATGGCACAATATACACATCCAGTTTACCAGAGAGACATGCTCAGAGAGATCACATGAACGTTTTTCGGATGACACTTTGGCTTTTAGCAATTTTAACTTGATTTTAGATGGTAAAAACCAGAGAAAGAGAAACTTAAACACAATGCATATCGACCACTTATTGGTTTATATCTAAGTAAGAACCGGAACAAAACTAATGACTTTTATGATGAGGTGTTGCGTGAGATTTATATTTTGTATTTTCTATTCAACCTTAAAATTATAAAGATTAAATCCATGCCGCATTCAAATGTTCTTGATTATTTCCTGTTACTACCCAAAAAGTCATGATCAGAACAAAATAGAAACACATTTTACCCTTGGTATCGACGGAAAACAGTTCATTTTTCTTTAACGGCGCGCTTAATTCATGCTAAACTTACTTATAGGTCAAGATAGCGTGATGACCACTTCATATAATGTGAGGTATTGAGAAACCAACGAAGAGTCGGCAGATTAATTTGGTGTCACATTATTTATGGGTTGCTGTAATTTGCTAAAGGTGATAAATATATTCACCTTTATATCACTACGCACATACGTACCTAAACAAAATTATAGAATGGGAAATTAATTCATCCAGTTGGATAACGAGAGACTAGCGTAAATATCTTTTATCTAGGGCGACACTCAAAACTAATCAAATGAGGAAAAAAGACTAAGATTATGTCTAATTCCCTTGTTGAAAACAAGGGAACAACAAGTTTTCCCTTGTAGTAACAATATAATGGTTGTCATAAACAAAATATTATATTCGCTATCAAACTATTTGTTATACGGAAAAAAGGAGCTGTGACATATTTACAGATAAGCCAATCCTGTTTCACGTTTATCCGAAACATCTCAATTCTAGGATTGTAGTAACACAAAGTGTTTTTAAAACGTAGCTCCACATTATTTAAACTGGCCAACTGTGTGCTTTGATAACCGAAAATGAAAGATTTGGATTTTATGTTATCCGTTAACAGTATGTTATTATCAGCACATGTACGCTATATCCTATACAATAGAATGAAAATATAATCTATTATCTAACTGCATGTAAAATCCCTAAACAGTGTCTGTTGCAGCAGTGGATAAACTGCGTATCCGAGGAGTATAAAAATTAATTTTTAGGTTTTGCAAACGGAAATAATTAGTGCTTTTGACAGACAAATCATGTAGGTATACACGTCGATTTTCTTTTTCTGCTTGCAACATCACGAGTACCATATTGGGCAATGTATAGCATATTAAATTGCTTTTTAATCAACAGAGAATGACTAAGCAAACATTGTGACAATACCAGATGTATACGGTAATTATTAGTCCTATTGCATTCTTTTTTCTTTACTCCGTCGAATTTTTAATTTAGCGTCAGATGCATTATCCCTTCGAGTTACGTAGTTTGAATTCATCGTAGTCAAAAATATTGCTGCGTATGAAGTAGCTTTCATAGCCAAGTAGAAGGTTGGCTTCCAAATCAATTCTGACCAATTTGCATTGAAGAAAATTGATTCGAAAAAAAAATGGAACGTTACGAAAAATGGAAAATGTTATAATAATATGTACAGCTTTCTTGAATAATACAACTATTAATCGTAAGTGGATAAAAGGAAGAAATTATGCATATTCAGCAAACGCAATTATAATGGAACGGATGAGTAAATATCCACGTTCGTATTGGATAGCTATTAAACTGTTGTGGATCATCTGCGACTGCTGCAATTAACTATTATATTATTACGCTTTTAAATCAGGAAACACTTCCTTGTTCACAGCCATCATGATATAAACAAAGACATAAAAACCGAAGAGACTCTGATCTTTTTCGGGCTTCCTTAATATCTTTTAAATTAACGTGTTGTAGCAAAAGCAGAGTGATTTGCCAGAATCCAGCACCTTTATCACCTCGCTGTTGTCATGAGATTCACCCATGAAACTGTGGATGATGATGAAAGAGACCAAGACGAGGATAACAGCAACTCAAACGACATCCACAATGGAACACTACATTTATCAAACTACACCTGAAGATATCAGTAAAGTAAGAGCCAAAGGAAGTGGGTATAGATAATCTGAAATTTAGCTTATTCAGGTTATACGCCGGAATACGAATTTTGAAAATCATATTCTATTGTCCTGTAAAATTCCAATATAGAAGTTACATCGGAGGCATAGAACGAGTTGATACAGGGTAAAACTGCAACATTGTCAGAAGAAGCAGCTGAAGCAAGAAATAAACAATTTCGACAGTATCGCCAACATTTATCACGAAAGCTCTCCAGAGAGTTCAAGTTTTGATATTACTGCTGGTCTCTGATCCGTTTATGATCAGCATAACCCTCAAAACGACTAAAGGGCCAAAACCTTATAGCAAAGAAGCCACAAGTGAAAAGTGTAAATGAGGACATTGAAGAGATTGATAGTGCATGTGAGATAAAGAAAAGTTGGATGGTCATTAGATTAGTGTAATTTGTAGTTGTTTTAATAAATAATTCATTATTGTCTTTATTTAGTACAACAAGTTTTTATTTAACACAATAAATGTATTGTTTGCGTTAAGGAACTGTCTTTATTATTATTTGTTTTTCAGTAGTTCATTGAAATAAGCTGTTCAAAATTCGAAATGGCGATATACAATGCTTTTTCGACTCGTTAAATCAAATAAACCAATAAAGTAATTTTGTCCCACATTTTGGTCAAATACCTCTACGTGCGACACGATGATATAAAAATATTTACCCTCTGTTGTTTGTCGGCAATGTCGTTATAGTAAGTGGACCTCGTTAACAACAGGTTTGTTCCTACCACGGATTTCTGTGCGGTACATGTCAGTTCACACATTGATTATCGCGTGAGCGTCAGATGTACATCGTTTGTGAAGGAATAAAGAATATATGTTGGAACGCTTTTCGTAGTCAATTATGCGAAAGGAAATCGTATACAAGAAAGCAACATGTTTTCTATTGGCTAGCGGATCTTGCTTCATATGATATACCGGTTCCACCGTGAAGTATTTGATACTTGTATAACACGACGTTAAATTGGTACACTATCGCCTTTTAGATACAGTACATAACATAGGTGGAACATTTTCCAACACAGACAGTAAATTGTCGATTTTCAGTATTACCAGCGTTATGCTTTTCCGAGTTTTCAATTTATGGTGGAAGAAGTTTGTTCAACAGCTCCAGGCGCCTAGTTGTTGCTGCATTTGTTGCCAGGACTTGTTGTTTAGATCTCAACTGAACAGATGTAGGCTTTCATATGTATGGATGGTGATCCGACGACACTTACTTGACAAAATATTGATTTTACTAGCTTGACAAAAAACTGTCTTTATCTAAAAAAAATTGCAACTCCTCATCGAAATCCTATTCGGACATATTATCTAATAAAACGAAAAGTGGTCTTTATATTTCTTCAGAACACTGTTCCGGTTTTAAAAAGAACACCCGAGCTTTTGTAGCAAACCATATCGTTCCCATCTCTCCTGACGCAAAAGTTGAAGCCGATAGTTAACTATTAACTTCAATAAAGCAGAAGCATGTGGTTTGGCAGCTAGTTATATCGTAAATATTGAAATTGTGTCGTCCCAACTTTGTTTTAATTCCGTTTTTATATTTAGAGTCGGTGCTATTTTTCCAGCGTATAGGTCTGTACAAAGTACAATGCACTTGCTTTTCCTTATCTTCAGATGGTTCTTCTCTGCTGGAGTTCTTGTCTTCGATATGTTTCTTCGTCTCGGTTTCTTTCTTCATATTGAATGTGAAGATCTTTTTTCGGTAGATAAACTTAGGTTTTTCTCGTTGAATATTTCCCTAATATGATTTAGGCCCAGCTATTTTTTTAGCAAAATATTGTTCTAGGTATAACCTGTTTGTATTTTTACAAACAGGTTTTTTAATACATCAAAAGATGTATTAAAAAAGCGTTTATTCTTATCAAAAATCTTAACTCGGTGATTTTTGTCTTGGTCCGAATTGGCTTTTGCCACATCAAACTTACTACATCTAATGTGTTCATATTTCTACTGTAGAATGTCCTAACCCAGTGCCATTGAGAGAACGTTTTCAGCGATCTTGTACTGCTTCATTACCATTAGGTAGTCTAAAAATTGGAGTGTCTACTTGCTTCATTATCTATTGTCTTTCTATATCTGGAACGAAAACTGACATGTGCAGTTTTCGTCCCTGACAAAAATGTTTCTTTAATCCCATCTCATTTTTTTCTCCAAACATTCGTAAATACTCCATTTTTGTTGTCTTCACTGATATAATTACAGAATCTCTTTCTAGGGTTTAAACACATTTTGGATCAACAACGGTCAATCAACTTTCTTACTAATCTATTGTACTCGTTTTTATTTCTAAACGGACCTAAGTACTCTTTTTCTATAATTGTAAATGTTTGATTTTGTATTCTCTTTCATTCGTTTTTATTCGCCAACTTCTTTCAGTTTCGTCTTTCATTTATATTTCCCATTTCAAATGAAATATCCTTTATTTGAACCCCCTCTCCGACCTCACATTTTTCAGATTCAGCTTCAGTAACCGAATCATCACGCCCAGTTTCATGAGGTGGCACATAATCTCTAAGTTCACTATTACATTCATATTCATCTTCATTACAAATCAAGGTATTATTAGGATCTTACTGCGCATCACGAATCCTCAAAGAGAACGTAGTTGCCTTTGCATCGATTTCATTATCTTTTTGGTTAACTGTTGGTATACGTCCTCAACATTCAGATTTTCAAAATCAAAATTTTCGTCAGTTGTAAATGAGACAGCCTAACCACTTGGCAGCAAAGGAGACTGTGGGTGGCGACTTGATAAACTATTATCTGATTCATAAGTTAGCTGAATAGCAAGATCAAGAATTTTTCGTGTTTGTGACTCTTTAAGGTCGGCAACTAAATTGGTAAACTAGTTTATCAAAGCTTTTCTTTCTAATTTCTAATTGATTTTAATTATTCGTGCGAAACAATCAATTTTGAGATGTGGTTCTTTTGGCCACGCTAAGTAAGCAACAGTAAAGATGATAGATTCGTATTACTATTTTGCTGACGTTTCACTACAATTTAACAATTCTTTACCACTTTCTATATCATAAAATTACATGTACTTACATAAAAAGCCAGACTGCCTTAACTGGAAGAAATTGCATATAGACAAAAGAAGAAAAAGCACTGTTCGAATACAAAATGATGTACGCAATGGCTGCTGTATATCATCGAATTTCAGTAAACTGAAAATTATTACGTTTTTGATTTATGCCCTGAAAATGTATACCTTGACAAAGATACTTACATGGTTAATCGGATAATTCTTTCGCGAATACAAAAATACGACACAACAAAAGCAATAATTATGATAACCGTTGCAATGTAACATATAATTTAGACTAAAAACTGACACATAGCTGGTACTGCGGTTCGGTTGCAAGCATTTTTCAGCTATCAGATATTATTTCATATCTGTAACTGCATCGTAGTACTTTTCCGCAGCAAGCAAGCTTTGTCATACTGTGTGCAGTGGAATGAAATATCTATCAAAATAGAAATGCAATTTTCGTGAAAAATGTCGGCTAGCAGATATTGTTAGATCACCGTGGGTATACTGATGAAAGAGACGTTACTTCTTTCTGTGGCTTTTATGTTTATTATTCGCATATGCAGATTAATTCCATAATTGAATGCTTTAGGCCATTTATGGTTAGAGATGACAAAGGTAAATTTGAAAGACACAGAAAACAAAGTGAAATTATTCCTTTTTTGCAGCGACTAGATAGACTCGTGTCTATTCGCCTCATGAGGATGGATTCGCGTTGCCCACTGGTGTCCCCGAGAATCGACAAAACACGAGTCTGTCTAGTCTCTGCAAAAAAGCAATAATTTCATCCGCCTTCGTCCTTTCTATTTGCGAATGAAAAAGCACAGGACATGCTGCTACTACTGTTCCTTTATTAGCAATTGTCAATGTATATGTGTAAGATATCTTTTCTGGTTTTCATATTTTTCAGTGCAACTCTTATTTAAAAGGGAGTATGATCTCGACATTTCGATAATCCTTCAGAAATGAATTTAAGTACCATTATTTAAAATTTTTATTGACCGTACTAATTGCAAAGAATATCTGAAAACATTGCCATTTCAAGGATAAATTGCAAACTCGTCGGCGTTGTAGCATTGCATATTAATCCAAATATGCGAAGCTAACCCGAAAAGCACGACAAATCCTATTGCGGGCATTCTACCGAAGCAAAATGCATACCGTAATGCGCATAGTTGTTGTTTCAAAGTAGACAAAATTAACTTCGGCCACATTTTAACCATTTCAAGTGAAACAATTAGCAACATAAGCTGCCATATTATAACTCATTTCGAAGCTTTCAATAAACCACTAGTACGACGTTAAACGGCGGACTTTGATAAGGGAATTCATAATTGTTGCCACATATACTGACGTTTCGGAACGGCTAGCGGAACAATTCCGCACAATAAGCAGGCAATCGATCACGATCCGTCGAAGCATGTTTAATTCGCGTGTGTGTGTGGACATGTGTGTGCGTGAATATGCGGGATGAGCCAAATTCGAAATACGTACGCCGGACCGACGGTATACATGAGTGGCGTTCACACATTCACAAACACGATACAATAGAAGCACTACAATTCAGTTTACGAAATCCGCGAGCAGAAATCAGCAACGATGCGATGCTGCACGTTCGTTTTGCTAATTTAGATGCAATAATTTGTAGCAGAAGCGAAATACATGGAAAATTCGAAAACAAAGCTGTAGATATCTGTTTGATTGTTTCAACTAAAGTATTCGTCCATGATATATACCTCTAAATACAGAAGATAGTTGCAATTGTAAAAATTTACACTGTTTGTGCTATGTTGTCGTTCTAGCCAATTAGTTTTTACCGCAATTCAGCACAATCGAACACTGAAATTAATTTTGGATCTTCAGCTTTCAATCTATTGTTTTGTAAAATAATGAATACCAACTTCCGTTCCTAGATAGTTTAGGGATTAGAAACAATAATAAACTAGAAATCGACATCTATAGAAAGGAAACCAACACTGATAGGTACATTTTGAACGATTCTAACCACTGTGGACAACATAAAATGACCGCGATTAGCTTCTTAATTAATAAATTAGTTAAATTCCCTCAAAGTAGAAGATTTAACAGAGAACTTAAATTCATAAAAAGCGTAGCTGTTTACAATAGTTATTCTTCTATAGAAGTCGATCGCATACTTAAGAAAGTCTAACAGAGGCTCTACGTGTGAAATTCCACTACCTTAACCTCGGTAAAAACTAATGGTAAGAAATTCGTGAGGCTCCCCTTTCACAGTATTCCGAAAGACGTGATTAAGGTTTTGAACAATCAAGATATGAACGTATGCTTTAGTTCATGTAACGCACTTAAAAACCTTCTCGGTAATCCTAAAGATAAAGTGAAAATAGGAGAAAGGTCGAGTATTTATAAAATTGCATGTAGTGACTGTAATAAAGCCTATATCGAACAAACGAAAATAGCTATAGAAACTAGATCGAAATAACATGTAAGAAATTATCGCTACGGCCGATTGGACGCGTCGAGTGTGGCACGACATATAAATGCGACCAGGCACAGCATTAAATTAGAAAACTTAAAATTACTTAAAAAATCTAACGTCGCCGCGGGAATTAGATGCCTACGAGGCGGTTTACATATAAGGTAATAAGAACCTGATGAACAGAGGAAACGGACCGTTGTCGTACTCTGTCCTCTTTGACCTTTTGCAGTAGGCTGGCACTTGTTTATATTTTGTGTTAGAAAACTTTTTCGCATGTCGTAGTTTCAAGACGCATAGGGCGTTGAATAGATACTTGTAAACGATATTTCTTCTCGGAAGAAAGGACAGCAGATGGATGGTATTTTTTCGCACGAAAGGTGCAACGTGTAGGAGATAGAACGAAGCACTTGAAAAGAATATATGTATATTTTCTAGGAAGTAGAGATGGTGCATGCATATTTAGTTTTAAGGAAGATTTTTTCTCTCACATCGGCCACCGGTTGATGACGAGGACCATTCGTGTCCTAGAAATGGCCGTCCCGGATTAATTATTATATGACTATATAATAAATTAAACGTGTGGTGTGGAGGGTGCCGATAGTTACGTGTTGCTTACTTATTGTTTTGTAGTTGTAATTTGTGTTAAAATCCGCTGGGGTTTAGCTACAACAACTGTGAAACTAATAGTGTTGATATATAGATCTATGTAGAGAAGTGTCGTGTTATGTGTATGAATATGTTGTGTTAAAATTATCGTATATAAGCCGTTATTAATAGTAAGCAGTAGAAAGCAATAGAAAAACAGTAAGCTTTTCTGGCATCATTTTCCTTTCTACATTGGTTTATACATATATCTTCAATAATTGACGAAGAATTGTTCTCTATTATGTAGCTCTTTTTCTACTGTTCACAATCACATCTCATCTTTTACTGATAAATACTCAGTGTCATCTATCGTTTTCGTTTTGATTTATCTAATAAACTTTTTTTTTGAAAAAGGTTTCTTCTCTTCTAAACTTAAAATACCAAAGATTAAACGTTTGTTTAAAAAACGAAACCCAAATGATATCAGATTATCGTTCTATAAGCTTATTATCAAAATTCTCTAAAATTTACGAAGCCATTGTAAATCAAAGATTTGTGAAACATTTAATGCCCTTCGTTAATCAACCGGCATAGTTTCCGTGCAAACAAATCTATTAATACAGGCTTTTTTCTATTTTTCTTCTAAGACTTAAATTATAGAAATTTAGGGTCGTGAATTCAGGAGTGTCCCTAGACAATCTTTGGCAATCGAGAAACTATTAGATGAAACTTTTAAGACATAGAAATAAAAATAACTACTAACCTTAAATTTTCGAACTTTCCACTACATACATACATTTAAGTGCTTTTGGCCAAAACAACTACTTCAGCAATCTTTACTTGAACACATTTTTAACTTTCTGTATTGAAATATTTAAATAGCACCGTGGAACTTGGAGGGAATCGAGATACAAGATGCCTGGACGACAGCTAGACATAATATTACGAATTAAAGTCGCATTGTTTATAACCATTGTTTAACTACGTTGGCAATTGTTTTTATTGCATTGTCATCTATGATAATTTTTACCAATATAAAATATATTATTATTGAAATAGATGCCAAAACTAACGATTTTTGCTATAGCATGATACAGGGGTGCAACTGATGATGCAATTCTTAA
Source organism: Oryctes rhinoceros (assembly GCA_020654165.1). Lineage (NCBI taxonomy): Eukaryota > Metazoa > Arthropoda > Insecta > Coleoptera > Scarabaeidae > Oryctes > Oryctes rhinoceros. Next base: position 4,700,266 of record JAIOKQ010001013.1, read on the forward strand.
CCATACACAACACTACAACATTAAATGAAACTGAGAATTTTGATGAAACGAACCGAACGACTTTTAATTGGCGATAGTAACTTTTTATGCGATTAGCCAGCCTGACTCTTGCCGTAGAAAGATAGGACATTAATATAATGAAAAAGAGAATGATACAGAAAAGTAGTTAATATATTATTATTAATATATTAACTACTTTTCTATATTATATATATATATATATATATATATGTATAATAAGTCTTTCCAAGAATTGTGGTTAGGTGAACTTATGTTATTTTTATTATTTCTACGGGCCTAGGATATTCAACTAAGAACAGGAATCTTCTTGTAGGTATCGGTCTTTTTCCCAATACATGGACCCTTGTTCTCGATAGGTGTGAATTTAACGCCGGTGACGGCTAACTTTTTACCTCTTTATTTGTAACTTTACAATATATTGCACGGGTATTTTTATTGAATTGTCAGTAAAGGCGCTTGATCTTGTCAATTATCAAATTTTACTGCTAAAATTGACGCAAATTGCAGCAATCAAAAATGGATGGCGTTCAATCGCCTTTTCTCCGTATCGGCATTGCCATAAGTCCCACACTTTTCTTGATTTATATAAATAATTTATATGTGATTTTCTGTTGATAGTGATATACTGGCTCGCTGTACCAAAGTGAGGAATCTCCGAAGATTCTGGGTTATCTCTGCGGGTCACTTGCAGCCATTGGCCACTGGAGACGTGATACTGTTACTGTTGTTGCAGCGGACTTTTATAAATTGAAATGTATAAAAGGTATATTTCATCTGGGAACAGTTTCCCCAACAGTATACTCATTTCTGAAAGATTACAATAGTGTAATTGAAAGTAGGGGGAAGTTATTTCAATTTATATTGTTTTTAAGAATATGTTATATTGTGTAACTGTAATTTTAAATTTTCATTTTTTTTTTATCCTTTGGAAGCTATTTTTGTAATTATTTTCGTAAATAGTTTTATAGCTATGTCTTTTAGCAAAGTGGGATGTGTTCATATGTATCTTACGTAATAGAATAGTGAAACAATCAAAATATAAGCTTTTTAGAGAATATGCGCTTTTCTACTTTCGTAATCCGTCCCACCAGGTGGGAGGATGCAATTTGGAGTCAGTACCAATATTTCGTCTATTACTTTGGTTACATTTACCACTTTCCTGATAATTCTTTTACCCCATTACTTTTTGTAAGAATCTTTTATTTTTTATCTCAGAAAACCAAAATACTTTTAACCTTAAATTTGTATCGTGGCATTTCTTTTTGTAAGAATCAAATCACCTATTCATAATTAACGTGACCCGAGATATAAACTTTTCTGCGTAAAGGTTGTAGGTAAAACTTCCCCCGGGGACCCTTTATAGGTTAATGGTATTACGGTGGTGGAATCGCATCCAAATATGTCTAATACGCGTTGAATATGTATAAGATATCTGGTGGACGACCCAAGATATGAAGCTTTTTGTTTTAGGTAAACTGTTCCTGCGATCCTTCGCAAGTCGCCTGTATTTTAGTGGTAGGACGACATCTGAATGTGAATTTTATTTGGGGTATAAATATTTGATAACATTTGAATTTCGGTCGTTGTTTTTTTTTCTTCTCCAATTTGCTCCTGTACTACGGCCGCCACTTGACGTTCAGGTATTATTGGAAAGACTGGCTGCTATCTTTGGCAGCTCTTTTCATTATTCAACAAGGTTGAGGTTATAACTTGAATAATATACGTATTGCGCATGGGTACCATAGAGTTTCAATGTACTTAAAATGCTCAAAATTTGTTGACATTTGTAAGCATTATTAAGTGCTGAGTAAATCCTGTAGCATTTACAATATGACATCTAAAACATATCAGTACATTCACATCATTGGTTACCAGAATCGTCGGAATCTACCTATTAGTGTTGGTTTCCTTTCCATAGATATCGATTTCCAATTTTTATTTTTTTCATCACTAAACTATCTAGGAACAGAAGTTGATTGTTCACTTCTTCTTCTACTGTGAATTTAATGGTTTCAAATTTTGAGTTGAGGGTCGCGAGGAATTCCAATAAATTACTTTTCTTAGTGTCAAAAACCGAGAAAATATCGTCTACCTACCCAAGACAAATTCTAGAAAAATATGCGGCTTCCGCTCTCATACACGTTTCTTATTTACTCATGAACAAGTTGGCTAGAAAGAGAACAGGGGGTTGCCCATTGCTGTACCTTCTAATTGTTCATAGTACTTGCCTTCAACTTGAAAGCAATTTTGCTTAGTGCAGAATGAAGTTGGTCTTTTATATTTTAGGGGTATAGTAGGCACTTGTAAATGATATATTTCTTCTTGGAATAAGAGATAGTACATGCACGTTATTTTTCGCACGTCGTAGCTGTAAGGCGTGCAGGAGGTAAAAATAGGCACTTGAAAGAATACATTTTTTCTAGAAAGTCGGGATACATGCATGTTTAGTTTTAGAAAAATGTTCTTACGTCATTCAGTCACCGGTTAATGATGAGGACTATTTATGTCCTCGAAACAGAAACTTGTGTGGTGCGGAGGTTGCGGATACTTATGTGTTGTTCACCATACTACGCCACAGTCTTTGCTATCATTATTAGTTATAATTATTCCTATAATTGTACAAATAAATATCTTTACTTCTTAAAACTGTTCACGCAGGGTTCTCTGGTGTAAATTTTCGGGCGAAAACGACAGATTTATCTTGCATCCAAATATGTATGTTGGATAGAAACAAAGGAATTGTTAATTCCTAATAAAACCACAGATATGAATAAAAGATATGTAAAGTGTGAACATATAGAGAAAGCTGTAACAACTTTCCACATCACTAATACAACAATGGACATGCGACTGATCATAGCCTTGCTAGAATCTGACGATAACCTTCAAACTGGAGCAGCTATTAACGAACGGTTAGAAATTAATTTGGAAATTTCCAGGAATGTCGACTACTATGTTCACAATTCTCGCGTTTGTATTTGTTCTAATACCACCGCAGATCAGTTCAGTCGGTGGGAAATAATAATTAATGGTTTGAAAATATTGGCGGAAAATTTGCATCATTAAATGGTGAGATTTATAATTTCAAAATAACAATCTTATTTTTTCGCATGAAACGTTTCGCTGTAAGTAGTTTCTTATGTACGAAGAGCTATTTTTTGTCTATATCACTGAGATTGTCAAATTATACATTAATGCATTGACATAAATAAGACGTTGAGCTTTTTGAAAATCGAATACGAAATTAAATAAAATAGTTATTTTTTACAAAAGGATATCTTTGAAAATAAAACGAAAGAAAAAAATCATATGTTAAGCTAATGAATAAGGACATAAATTAAAAAGTAAATCTAATTAAAAAAAAAAGAACAGCCTAGAAAATAAATAGAAATATGGCAAAGCATATTTCGACAAACTAAAGATTGTGCTATGTTCTAGTTACTTAATAATAAAGACGATTCCCTTTCTCTGTTGAGTAAACCGAATTTTTCTGTTCCACAACCAACTGTGCGAATATTCTACCTTCTTGCGCATTGTCGGCGCCCACCAACTTAACGTTTAACTCGCTTGTTACGCGAGTGTGTAATGATTACAATAATATTTGTATTGATTATGATATTTTTCATAGTTCTCTGAAATCGTTATTAGACGTTAATACTTTATTTAACATGTCTGTGGGTGTGCATATAAACATTTGACATGTGAGGGAATCATGTTCTTTTCTAGTTAAGTTGATAATAAATAATTCTTGTTGAACACTTGTGGATCCATAGCTTTGAGAATTTGTACATTATTAGTACAAAATTTAAACATTGTAAAAAAGTAAGTTTTTTGCAAAATGGCGAATAAGTCGCTACAACTGAACCAAACTTAGATTAATCAGCGTTAATCTCCAAGTTTACAATCAGCCCTGCTCTCCATATAAACCTTTGTTGTATTAGTTTCCTGTATCTTTGTATGATACAAAATAAAGCACTAGCTGTTTATAATTTCTCCGACCCCTATATACATATATAAAGAGATAAACCCTACGGTGCGAGCCGGCGATGACGTTGTAAGTGAAATAAATTGTGCAGTCGCGTGCCTCGACAACATTCAGAACTAAATACGTTCTAAGTGACTGGTAAGTGAAGAATCGCGATTCGAATCGTGACAAGCCGCGCCATGCTGGTGGTCCCGCGGATATTAATCAGGAGCAGCGACGTACGAAAAACAAAGACCGGCGAAACGCACGGAGAAACGCCTGGATATAACCAGCGGTGGGACAAGCAGTATTCGATAAATAACGGAAAATATTAGCTGTATCCAGCGGAGGCGAGCATATGTTGTGTTATTTCGCGACGTAAATTCACCACGAAAGTTTTCAAGTCGAATAAATATTCAAATAGGACAGATAAATTTTAAAACCGTAAACGTGGAAATTTAAGAACGATAAACAGGAAAAAAAAAAACGGATTCTTATGACTCTGTAGATTAAATGGTTTAACGTTGAAACGGTAATTGAACGTTATTAACTCAGCTAAGTCGTACAGTGCGAAAAAATGGATGATAATAGAAAGGCATTTTTCTTTTTAACCGGTTTTTGTTCAAATATTAAAAATTCTTTTTCTTTGAAGGGGAAAAAGGCGAAAGCTATTACCGGTTGTGTTATTTAAATAAGAATCCACTTACGTTTCAGAATTTGTTTATTCCTTTTTCAAATAATTGTTCTCTTCCTCCCTTTCCTAATTACATCTCGTATTGTTTGCTTTTCTTTGTGTTATAAACTATAAATTAAAAACATTTACACTCTTCAAACATGATTGATTTGATTAAAGCTCTTAAGTTGTATAAACACTTTATACACAACATACTTCAATTTTGAAAATAATTTTTTCCAGACAAAGTTGTATTACTGTTATAGGCTCACTAATTTTAGCGATTTTAGAAAAACTTGTGTTGGAGAAATTATAGCAAACCGTTCTTAATAATCTAAATATAAATATCACATTTTTAAAAGATATGTGAACGATTTCATACTAATTATATCCAAAAACAAAGTTCAATATATCTTAGAGATATACAATTCTTTCCAACTAAGCATCCAATTCACATTAGAGAGCAATAGTAAATCTTATATGCCCCACAATATAACATAGAAATTGTAAAATATCTACTGATTGATTCTTTAAACCAACAGTTTGTAGAAGGTACTTTTTGTCCATAAAATTCAAATTAAGTGAGCTTTATTAATTTAAAAGAAATAAAATGTTAATTAAAAAAAAGGAAATAGATTTTGGACTAATTAAATATTTTTAATTTATAGTTTATAACGTAAAAGAAAGCAAACAATCCGAGATGCAATTAGAAGGAAGGGAAAAACGAATTTTTTTTGAAAAAGGAAGATACAAATTCAGAGAGGTAAAACATTATTTTTTAAACAACACAATCCGAAAAACACCCCAAAAAAGAGAACCTTAAGATTATATCATTGGTTTGTATAAGCCATGATGAAGTGAATTATAGTAAATTTTTGGCATTCATGCAAACAGCTACGAGTTTGCTTGTAAGTTTATTCGCCCAAGCAACATAATAGCAGCGACGGGCCAGTTATCTACAAAAAAAAAGAAAAACACCGGTGCAAGGGAGCGATATTCTGTCTATATTCATCAGATTTGATGTATTATTTGGATATGACAGAGAAAGAAGATATATCGCCTGCATAATAGATTAGAAACCTTATTATATGTGAAAATGAAGACAATTATACAACAAATATCTATTGAATCTACTGGAAAAACTATTGGACTTTGAAAGAAAATTACACAAAAACAATGTCGTCGTATTTGGACTTTTGGGCAATTAAATAATAATACAGGGTTAGTAAAGCATGCATTAGGAACGTTGAATAGGTTGCTCAAAATGGATAACTCTATATAAGCTGTAAACGATTTTTACACCGGTGCTATACATTAGAGTTTGTAAGTTATTTACGTAAACAATTAAAATTCAAGAAAGTCAAAAAACTTAACGAACGGGGATTGTTTGCTAATTATCGAACTGCGAGACGTAGGAATGCATGGGTATATAAAGCAACAAAGTTAGTAATAGATAGAAAAACGTATACTTTTTCAGAAATATACCATTTTAGTTAGACAAAAGAAGAATTAGGAATTATCAGAAACTGTGAAAGGATTAGATTCTGTTTAGTATAATTAAGGCAGCCGTCTGGTTTTGCGCAAAGTCAACATCATAGGCCCAAATTTCGGCAGTGCAGTAAAAACGTAATACTACATGTGTATATTATTTTCGACTAACGCCTTCTTACCCTCTCTGCTTCTTACCTGCGTGTTATACACTTGACAAAAAAATCTCTGTTTAGACTAGTCGTCTATTACAACATCGATTCCATCAGCTCCTGGCATCAGAGCAGAGAGTAAAACAGTAGGTAATTACGTACTGTTAATGCATGGATCAACTCGTAGAAGATTTATTAGGTAAATGTTAATTGTAAGGAAATTACGTGTAATTGCATTGGTTGATATTGGAATATCGTACATTATACAGTACATTATTTATACATACAACATATATAACGTTCTACGTGTAACAAACCGCTAGTTGTTACAGATTTAAAGAACTTTTACTGAAAAAAAGACAATTTATTATTAAGATAATAACTTTTTATTCATTCTTTGAATCATATTTTCGAATGTTTGATCAAAGTTTATTTATTCTTATGTGAATAAACTTTTTGGAAACATTATGTACTTCTTCTAGATGACGGTGTGTACGTACATAATTTTTCGATTCTTATTCTCAACTCGTGCTTCTTGCAACGTACGTCATCAAAAAAAAGTCTCTACGTCATCGTCTGGAATGGTATATAAAGCGCTCGAGAATGCTATTCGATAGAAGTCTACTCCTGCCTTCTCCGTATCGTTGTCGGTGCTCGATACTGGCCTAGACGGAATCCCCTTCGTATCGCTGTCGGTGCTAGACACTGGCCTAGGAGGAGCCCTCCTTCCGCATCGCTGCCGGCGCATGACGTTGACCTAAACGGAAGTGTTCTCTGTATCGCTGTCGGTGCTAGACACTGGCCTAGGCGGAACACCTGTCGACGTTGGACACAGGCTAAGACGAAGCCCTCTCTGTAACCGTATTATTCTTTTCTTTGCATTCTTTCTTTAAATTCACGTTAAAGACCGTAAGTTTGTTCACCATTATTATCAATTTGTGCTTTACCGAATTTACCGGTTACTGCTTAGATTGATAACCTATTTTTTAACACGTTGAATATTAAAATACTGTTTCTAATTTCTATATCTTTTGTACGTAACAGTGTATCCGAAATTAGTTTCCGAATTCCGTTTGATTTGATTGATCGAAGTTGCTTACTTGTTTTATACATAAGATTGTCACCGACTTTAAAGTTTCTGTTTGATTTTGTTTCTCTGAAGTTATTTGTTTATTTTCTTTTATAAATAAAACAAACTACTTTTTCTTAAGCGTACTTACCTCTTTTACTTCTTATGAACGTTGGACAAAATTGTTATCCAAAGGTTGATTTGTTAATGAACGCATAAGCATTACGATACACTACTCCACCTAATATATAAGCAACTTATGACAACTAGAACATATCGTAATCTGTAAGTATATAAAGTACCAGCGTCATCTGACATCTGTCACTGACCGCACAGATATCTTCTCGTTACCATAAACTTTCTCAAAAGTAGTAAAAGGTAAATTGCTTCATTTGTAGACAAGTTACTAATTTGCTAAAATTAATTAACCTTAATTTTCCGTATTTTCAAAAAACCAAAATTTACCAGAACGATACACGAATTTCCGAGTTTGTGTGTTGGAGTAAAAACCCATACTCAAAGTAGAGCGTTACGATAGTAGGAAACTAAAATTTTCTGATGAATTAATAGACCTCGTAGGAAACCGTTAAATACGTAGCGAACAAGGCACTTAGCTTGTTATTTTTACTACAAGATTCTATATATTACAAGATATTTCATTGATCCATTTACATAGAAACCAACACAATATGGATTTCATAGGACTATTTCACATAGATTTTGAGATATCTATAATTTTGTCTTCGATCGCCTAAACTTAAATACATCTTTCAAAAATCCGAAATATTAATTCTGGTGTAAATTTTTACGAAGCTAAACTTCATAGTTTTCCACTATCTAGAAATTGTATAAACACATAGAAGATAACACCGAACTTTGTCAAATCTAAACATCAAAAATTTTACAGTTAAGCAGTCTTGCATTTGGCTGTTGCGTCCAAGCGGTCATGAAGACAAAATATAGTAACATTGACGTTTTCAAAATAGTTTTTCAGAACGAGCTCAAGCGGCTACCTGGAGCCAAGGCGAGTTCCACATTTGGAAATTATATACAAACGATTTCTAGAGTTAATAATTTCTTCGTTAGTCAAAAGTAGAGAGAACAAAGGTAAGTGATATCATATATTTTTTGCAGCGGCTAGACAGACTCGTGTCTATTCGTCTCATAAGAAAGGGTTCGCCTTGCCTACTGGTTTCATCGAGAATCGACAAAATACGAGTCTGTCTAGTCGCTACAACACAGGTATAATTTCACTCACTTTCGTCCTCTCTAGTCATAAGAGAGGAACGTTATAATCAATATTTCGCATTAAATAATAACGTTGAAATCAACTGATTTCGATATTGTTTGAATAGGAGCTACATGCAATCTTAGAAAATCGAATGTGTTAACGAATATGGTGTTATGAGCGATTTCCACTGAATAATATAAATAATGCGGGTAAAAGTTATTATTTCAAGACCACCACTGACCCACGTTCATATATTTGTCGATCCATTAACAAGCTATAATCTTGTATGAAATTGACTGTATAATATCTGTTACTTCTTTATCTAATTTAACTCTTGCTTGTTGTGAATTTTTTCCTAATTTCACCGAATGTTATATATCGAGCATTCCAAATTCGTAGAAATTAATGTATTTTTCTGTTTTCCTCGGTAGATAAATGCCTAGATAATTAACTGTAATTTTAAATAATTCACTAAAAAGTCTAGATAATTACGCAGCTCTTTGGTTCAGGATGTTTTTTCAGATTGTGATTAATAAGTAAACTAAACTTTTTATAACTTCTATACTTTTCACTCGATTTAAAGGAAGGTAGACATACTTGAAAGGACTATTCGTTTTTGATCACTTTTATAATAATAAAAGTAACAAAACCTAGTATAATAGCATACTCTGGAAACATTATTCATTTGACAGGATTGGCAAATATATACAATTTCACTTCGCTAGGATCTTTGAAGATTGCTGCTTGATGATAGGAAAATGTCCCTGCCTAATGCAGAGACATACAATAAGCTTGCAATTGCTGGTTCGTTTAACTCCTCCTAGAAATCCTACCGGAATACATGTAGCTAGAAGTGAAACTAATGTGATAAATGTATACGTTAAAGCTCATTCTCACACGAGTATTGGAGAAGTTTCTTCCGTCCTGGGTACACATCATATATCTTATTAGACAATGCTAAGTAGCTATCTTCAAAGACCAGAGCGTAGTAAAATTCCATGTACTTGTCACAATTGTTAAATAAATAATTGTTTCGAAAGCATCTGGTACATTCCTCAAATATTAACGAGTGACATAAATTGCGAAGTTTAGAATAGCATTGAATGCCTTTTCAAATAAACCCACGTTTGTTTAATCCGGATAAAAACTGCAGAAGTTATAGCAGGTCTAGTTTTACAAGATTCGGTAACGCTCACTACGTTTATTATGTACCATGTAAGAAAACATCTGCAAGCGAAGTGGTGTATACTTAACTAAGCTTTTTAATTAAGCCTTTAAAATCCTGGAGCTTTCGCTAACTAATTGAAAATTTGCTGTTAACGCTAGCAACTGCGGCCCTTAAGGGTCATGTCTGGAATTTAAAAGTATTTTCATTAGATTCCTTTTTGCCACTTTAGTTATAAAAAAAGTTCTACCAATATAGCTATTGCAATTTCCATAATGCCTATGTGGAACATGCAATGTAAAGTGTTCACTTTTGCTCCTGGTTATATTAAGGCTAGAACTTGCAGAACGACTCCAGGTAGCTGTTACATCCCAACACATAATCCATTCTATAACATTTCCTAGATTTCTCCCGTCAAGGAAGAAAAAAATATAGAATTTTTTAAATACACTTTTTCGTATATTACACGTTGCGATCCATTATTGCTATTTTAACTACTTGAATATAATATATCTCATAATAATTATAGTAGAACCTTTATTGATGATGTATAATGGAACATATTCGTTATATGTTATTATAGCAGTCCCTACCAACATAATTGTGATAATTATAATACAGTACTATAGCAGCTATTGCATTATTCCATATAATTTGAACACAAGGCTATACAAATAAATAGTTGTAGAAGACTATGCTATATTTAAATATTGTTATCTAGGTCATATTTATTACCAAATAAGTTAGTTTACTTCAAATGGACCTTTCTACCGGTAAGGGAGACTGTCTGTTCAAACAAAGATCATGACAATATTTTTGGATAAAATTAGTTTAGTGGTCGATATTAAGTTAGAGAACGATAGATGGTCATGTGAGATGTTAAACCACGCAAAGAATCTCGAAAGGAAGCCGAGTACGTGCGTACACAGAATAACACGAGATTTGGTACGCGAGTGGGACGATATCAAGAAAGGCAGAAGTGAAAAATGAGCGGAGTCACGTGTTGTTTCAAGAATTCGCCACTTCCCTACCGGGTTTTTCTTTTCCCGGCCACCATCCCACGACGTTTCCGAACGGTTCCGCTTTACGTGCCCTCTCACGTCCCCACCAAACCGCCCTTTTCCGCAGGAGCACGCCCCAGATTAACGTAACGAATGTTGCTTCCGGTAGACGTGAGAGGTTCTAATAAATGTTTTGCCGCTGTTTCCCATTCTGGCACCGATTTATCTTGGTGGGTTTAATTAGTAGACGAAATATAAATGAGAACTCCCATGGTGCGTCGATCACTACTCGACACGTTTTGCTTTCCTTTACAGACGGTGTAGTAGGCGCGAGTTACGTTTCCTGCTCATGCCGATGCCCGCTTTTCGCGTATGAGATTCGGTTATGGATGCTTCGTTGGGAGAGACGCTATAGAAAAGGGTTCGATTTTGGGGCAAGGAACGTTTTCATAGGGGTGAAAGGAGGCAAGAAGAAGAACGTGCGTGCGTTTGACAAAGATTACGTTTGCTTACCTTTTTTAGACGTTCCGTTTGATCGCTTGGATGGCCTGGGTATTGCTGTAAAAATAAAAAAGTACTTTTTGAGAGGGGCAAATTTAATCTAAATTCCTCGCGTTACTTATACGTTTTTGCCAATTTATCAATTGAATTATTCAATGTATGGCTTAAAAGTTTAGAGGAAAATGTTTTCAAACATATTGATTATAACGAATCGTTCTGTATTATAGATACAGCGTGTAAAGTGTGAGTGGAAAAATTTAACAATTTAGAGAAAGTTTTCCAGAAAAAAAAAATATATAGACGAGATAAGTTCTACACAACACGAAATTACATTGTACTATACACGACGTACAGTTTCCAATGTACATGATGCAAGCTTTATTTCTTGAATGAACAAACAACCTGAATATTACCGCGTTTCTATCTTTTCAATCCGCATTAACATTCTTCAGCATTCTCTATACTTATCTATTTTTTGAGATACTTGTACGTAATTGAAATAACCTGATATTTCTACTTATAGCTTATGTCTTAAACGCCTTAGTCCGTTCAATTGCATGTTTCTCGAAATTTGATTTTTTTTATACACAAACATTTTCATTCCAATATTAACGATGTGTTTAATACTTTTGCTTATTTCCAATAAAATATTGTTTTAACAAAGTAAATTTTTAGAAATAACTGGTGATTTTTATTACCTTTCCTAAATCAATTTTACTGGAGTGCAATGTTATCCCTGGAGAAAGTGCGATAGCCATAAAATTTAAGGGTGAAAACTTGTAAGGCTCATATGGCTCAAAGCGCCTTAAATTGCAAATTTGGGGTGCGCCATACTATACAAAACAATATAACTATTCTTATATGTATATATGTGATCTCATGATAATTGATAACTAGTGATGACAAAGGCAGGTGGAATTATTCCTTTTTCGCAGCGACCATATCTAGTCTATCGACTCGTGTCTATTCGCCTCATAAGAGAGGGTGTTCGTGTTACCTACTGGTGTTCACGAGAGTCGACAAAAAACGAGTCTGTCTAGTCTCTGCAAAAAGGTAATAATTTCATCCGACTTTGTCCTTTCTAGTGATGACATAAAATACTTGAGGATGTCGAATGTAAAATCATCATCAGCCTTTAATTACAACAGAGCGGCACACAGGCAAAGATGCAGCGTTGCGGCTTAGTCTCGAAAACTGAACACTAAACAGAGGACCTCAAAAATATCCTGTAAATCATTCCATAACGTCACTTAGATCCTTTCTTACAATCCTTATCTGGTTTTTCCTTCAGAAGCTCGTTAACGCTAAATACTGTGATGCTGTAGAGAACAACAATAATACAACATAAAGTGAATGTCACAGGGCTCAGTGATGAATCGGGATTGGGTTTAAAAGCAAACGTTGATCGCACGAGATTCAAAACGTGACACTGATGTACACAATACCATAGGAGTCGCAATATGGTGTGCTTTAGAGAGCGGTCATTAGTTAATGTTGATATTTTAAAGCCTATCCATCTGCCGCACTTAACATGTCTTCCCGATGATATGCTTCGAGTTAATGTTTGTTAATGTTGTTTTTTAATGTTTGTATTTTATTAGTATTTTATGAGTATATAGTCTATTTTATGAGTATTTTAACTTTAGTATTAATTGCAACAATTAATTAACTTTTAAATCATATTTTAAAAGTACTTGCTTCGCCGTATATATAACATCTTACACATTTTCATTTCCATGTTTCCATATTTATAAACAGTGCTTCTCTAATTGTTCATTTACCTAATCAATCGCCCAGTACACAGACAGTTTCAAACTGCCACTGATAATAATAAATTTCATTGAATACTAATCTCGTATTTGTGGACGCTATAAAGTATATCCTGTTTTACCTAAAACCACATTCCTGGTATGGAAGTACAGTACATTATATTCCTCTTCAGCACATTACTTCCGCATACACTCTAAATCGAATTAGTACGAACAAAAACGAAAACATAAGAATTTAATCACGGCCAATAAAATAACCTTTTACCGTAGACGCTTCCTCAGCTTTTAATTCACATCTATGTATAGAAAGCAGTCAGAAAAGTTACTATACAGGAAAGCGTAGTTAGATAGTGATTCAATGCGGAAATACGGAAATAGGGCTGGTGAATACAATGTTGCAGCGCGCCTTCAGAAAATAGCTCGCTGAATGCATCTCCGTCGTCCTCGCCTACTAAAGGCTAAAGTTAACCCTGAAACCCAGGAACATTTTACGAGAGTTCTGACGCGAGTAACTCGATTGCCCGCTTCGATAATCAAAGATCGAATGTTTGCCTAAAAGCGACAGCGTTCTGTTCATTTAATGTTTAGAGTGCTCATGTAAAACAAGCTCCACCCATACGACAACGTTGAGTGTCAACAGTGCCGTAGATATACAAAACGGAATATAATCCGAAGACACACTAGGAAAATAAATCAAAAACGAAGCGCTGATATCTAAGCGTCAGTTAAATTCGCTGTGAAATTAACTTAGATGTAAAACGTCAAAGGAAGGTAGGAATCTATAAAGACACATATACAGTGCTGTTTTCCAATTAGGATAAACATTTTTAAAATCGGGTGCGAAAAAAGGCTTGTTTCTGGCTATTTTTCACACATAATCAACAAGTAAAACCAAATTCCCAGTATGCAACACTGATGCCGCGATTTCGAAGCAGCAATAAATTAGAATATTTATATATTAGAATATTTTGCCTGATCATACCTTCCCATTGTTCAGTTGATTATCACCTTTCCCTGGACGACGCGACGTCTGATAAATACTTTTTGAAAAAAGAAGCCTGAAAATCGTCAAAAGTGTGACAAGTTGATTGAATGATCAAAAACTATGTCACAGCTTTCTATTCCAATGATGTCTGTGTACACGTGAAAATGTATTCACTGTCCGGTAAATATAGAAGAAGTTTCTGCAACGATTTCAACGCTGAAGCTAATAGTTTTCGGTTCGATATAGGGTGCTTCTTGACTGATTTTTTTTCTCATAGTAACAGGGATGATTATAATCTTTCGCGGATTAGTGTGCAAGTTATGATTTTTACATCATTTGCGTGCCCGTCGAAAACGCCTTTTCTTAAGTTGTGGTAAAATATTCTCATATTGGCCATGAATCATGGTTAACAGGTCGCCGGTATACCCTCGCATCTCATACCTGTTAGAAATTAAGTTCTCTGGTCATTTACAACAAGAGACCAGAGCAGAGCTGACAGAAGCCCTCTTTGATGGCAGTGTCTGTTGACTTTAATTGTTGCCATTTCGTCGACTTTGGAGCATGGTTTCCATCCATCCATATTGCGAAAAATTTCAGGGACAGATGTCCGGAAACGCTTCGATTCTGAGATGCAGGACGTTCATTCTTTTTGTAATCTACTTTTAATAATTGTTATTTCAATAGACCTTTAACTATACAATTAGGGTATCTGCTTTGATAGATGGCGCTCCAGCACATTTAGTTTAATTGCGCAACAATATTTAAATGCAGTGTACCCAAATCGGTGAATAGGTCGAGGAGGCTCACAACCTTGGCCTCCGCGGTCTCCTGACCTAAATCCATTGCATTCTTTTCTCAGGGGCCACCTCAAATATCTGGTTTATTCCACTCCAATTGAAAATGTTGAGGAATTAAGAAATCGTATTGTGCAACATATGAAACAATTCGGGACAGCCCAGGCATTTTTGAACGTGTTCGTCAATGAATGCGTCGCAGTTGACGCAAAATGCGTTATTTTCAACAACTTTTATAACTTTACTTTTTCGCTGGTTTTCATTAATTCCACCAATTTGATTTTTTCATTCTAATAATTCTTGCATCACTGTGCATTAACACCTGGAATAAACAAATGCAAAGCAAAAGTTATTAAAATTATTATTCTGTAACATTTTCTATTATGTTATCAATGAAGGCAACAACAAATGGTTGCGATTATTAAACATAAACCAGTCAATTTTCAAATAAATCGGCTAAAGGACTTTTGAAATAACAATTATTAAAAGTAGATTACAAAAAAAATAAACGCCCTGTATGTCGAAAACGAAGCGTTTCCGTATTATTTTTATCTAAAGAACCTGTCCCTGAAATTTTTCGCAATATTAAAAAATCACTCTGTATAGCACTATACATATAATAATTAGTCCGGGACGGCCGTTTCGAGGACACGAATGGTCCTCATCATCAACCGGTGACCGAATGGTCATGCCTTGCCTAAAAATATACATAATACGAAATAATTCTGTATACAACTTAGATAATACAGTTTCTAATAGTACCTTTAAATAAACCTACACTATAGATCGGATGACAATTTGTTACAAATATAACGATGCTATAGAAGACTTTTCAAAGAGTGTGTGTAAAATTGTAGTAACCATTTGAAGTGTTGTGTTTTTTAATCAGGGTGAGTCAATGTTCGCTAGCCAGCCCTGGAATAAGTGTTCTACTATTAAAAGTAAGGCAAAAAATTAGGAATACTAAAATCCCGAAAGGGAAGTCGTTTTAAGGTAAAGTTGAAATTAAAATATTAGCATTCCTAAAATTCATGTTTATTCTTAACAAACTCAAATACAAATACACAAGAAAATGTAATATTTAAATAATAAAAAATCTAGTTCCTTAACTAACCCAAAATTTTCGTAAAAACAGGTATGTACTTTACGGCTGAAGTCTTGATCGATGAACCTTTTCTTTTAAGTATTCCCACAGCTAAACAATCTATCGGATCATTCCAATCAATTCGTTTATTAAAAAACCAGCGAATCAAATTTTCCCGTGCTTGAAATCTAGCATGCGCATCATGTTGAAAAAAAACCGTTGTTGCTTGTGTTTAAAACTGTTATTGCATCGACGTATTGCCTATACGTCCGGTATACCTTGCGAGTTTCAATTTAAAAATACTTTTAGAGCCTTTGATAGTCAATAAATGAAAGAAGTGAAATAAACACAATATTGCCAAAGTCCAATAAATCAGTTCTACTTTTTATAAATACGAATTCCGCTTATGAGTGATTTCGCTATACCGCGGTAATCGAATCGTTTATTAATGCGTAATTTCAATTTTACCAGAACTGCTTCGCATTCGCGATTTTAGTACTTTCAATTCTTGTCTTATTTTTAGTAGATCCAAATGACTCACTATGTATTACGGTGTGTTTATAGCAAAGCGGTAATTGTTAATAGGAATGATGAGTTGGCAAAAGGAGCCAATCGGTAAACATTGCACTTTGCGTTACAGAAACGAACTGTAATACTCGCTCAGAGCGACGATATATACTAGCCGCGGTAGGTACATATGTACCTACCACAAAGTAAATAATTCTTGCGATTTTTCATTATAAAATATGTGAAAATTACAGATTCCGTTAAGCAACTCAAGTTTTACGTGATGAATTGCGCATAACTGCATTGGTACAGAACGAAACACGTGTTGTATCACTTTATATAACTAGAGATGACAAAGGCGGGTGAAATTATTCCTTTTTTACAGCGACTAGATAGACTCGTGACTATTCGCCTTGTAACAATGGATTAGTGTCGCCTACTGGTGTCACCGAGTGTCGACAAAACACGAGTCTGTCTAGTCTCTGCAAAAAGTAATTATTTCGTCCGCCTTTGTCCTTTCTATACATAACACATTTGCGAAAAGAAATTACATAGTAAGATCTATAATTCCTAGAAGTATAGTATTTGTCGCTGGCGTCGATCACTATGTACTAGCGAATAGTAAGACTACACAATATGCTGTTTTTCTTTTTTTTTTAATATGCAATATTCGCTATGTAACACTAGCCTCCATCCTGTAGGCTCATGCCCACATCGAAACTGTCGTGACATCCAGATATATGCTTGTGGGCTTCAATAACAAATTAAGAGTCAGTGACAGTAAGTATATAGGAACAAGGCAAATGATAATGGCTATGGTTTTTTTTGGTCTATTGGTCTATTGATCTAAATTGGTCTAATGCAAATTTTACGTGCATTAATAACGATATTTAGATCATATGGTGCTTTTAAACAACATATGCTTAGAAGACATTCGGATTCAAAGGAAAATTTAAACCAAATACGAAAAATATCATGCACAACGTTCAATAGTAAATGTGACTTGTCCTTTAATATAGAAGAAATATTTGCTTATGTTTTTCGACATGTGAGGATGCGAGAAGCAGTACAATGTCATTTGTCATTGTATCAATACCTTTAAAAACATACATAGTATACGTTCTAATATGTATAGAAAACGTAATCACACACCTGAAATTATAGACAATGAACACCCGCTCGGCCTCAAAGACCATTATACAGGACAAAACGCAAGTAACTTAAGTAAATCTGGCATGGTTAGCAAATCGTTGGACATGCAAGTCAATGATGATGATTCGGTGGTAAATTTGAAAAGCTTATGTTTGAAATTATTATCTAATATGTATTTGAGGCTAAAATCAATCTTTTATGTACCAATTCTTTAAACATTGTTACTGATGGCTTCATGGATTTAGATAACCTTAAGAACAAGTTCTTGAGGTTAATATTAAAAGAAAACGGTGTCAGTATAGAAATAATATTATAATAATGTAAATAATAATATATTGAGATCCACATATTTGAGAAAAAAGTATTATTGGATTAACTATAGTTTTATAACGCCAAAAAAATATTTTTAGGCGTGAATAGGAAAGAATCATATTTTTATTATGTTTTGTTAGAAACAATTAACGTATTAGCTAAAGACAAAAATACACAACAAGAAAATTTATCTATTTACCAACATTTTTGTGATGAAAATTTGCACAAAAATTATCAACTTCTTCGAGAACATAAACAATCTATAAAAATAATCTTATATCAAGATGGGTTCGAAGTATGCAATCCCTTAAGTTACGCTATACAATTTCGTTTTTAGCGAAGCGATAGTTGTTTTCACACGGGTGTCTCTGCAGAAGCTACATACGTGCCATCTGTTGGGTGCGATACGGAAGAAAATACGAGCGTTTGCAATCGAATTGTCAAATTTTGCTTTAATCCACTTTAATCAGCTCTAGGTGTGGATATCGAAAATGTAATAGCCAAAATTTATCCTAACAATAATAAAGGTTTATTGTTATAAGTCAATATAATAGACAGTGACAGTATATAAACAAGTCTACAGTGTGTCTATTTAAGTTGGAACCTTATGGAAAACTTTTTTATTATTGGTTTTGTGCTCTTGATTGTTCCTGCAAAAATTGTTCTTATTAAAAAGTTGTGCATGATCCAAAACTTGAAACGCAACCATTTGTTTAAGCCGTATACGAGATTTGTCGGAAAATATCAATTTTACTCAAGAATAAAGTACCTTAATTAATTAATTAAGTAACATCATAATCATTCCGAATTAATTATTCTGGCTTGATACAATTTAACGTAATCTAGAATGCACTGACATGAAATAGTTGACAGTGCTTGTTAGAGCGAGTTGGTATTTATAAAATTACAAGAAAAATGACAAATTTACTAAATCGTGAAGAAAAAAAAGGAGGTTGTGTTAATTGTTGGAGAAAATTACAAAACATAAAGAGGCAGCAAATATTTTTAATAATAGACATCCGCATAGAAGCATTGGGCATTCAACAGTTACAAAGATAATAAATAAATTCAAGACCAGTGGAAGTATTGCAAATAATTGTAAGAATAAACGTGGAAAACGGGTTGCCAATGAATACACTGAATTCTGAAGTGATGCTTTCTATCGTAGAAGAATCAAAGATGTCTTCTCTAATCTCAAATACTTCGATAAATAAAGATATAGTGGCAAATACAAAAAAAAAATATTTAAAAAAGTATAGTTTTTTCCCGATGAGGCAACATTTCCATCTAACGGAACCGTCTCATGTCAAAATTGTCGCTGGTCGTCCGACAGTAATACAGACTTTGCAATAAGAAGTAACAAATATTCGCTTAAAACCAACGTATGGTACGGTATTTATAAAAATAAATTAATTCGACCTTTTCTTTCGACATTCCTTAAATGTCGAAAGAAAAGGTATGTGTAAATAGATGTTTGTTTACTAAATGTTCTTTGTATGGATTTTCCTATATCTAACATAAATAATTATTACGCATTCATTACGTATTTAAATTGCGAGGTTGTTCAAAAATATTAACAAATGGAAAGGTTATCATATATTTAACAGATAAGAGAGATAAATTCAGTATCGAAATTTATAACTACAAATAGTTTATAATGTAAAACGTAAATAATCACCAAACGTTAATTTTTATGCTAAACGTCAACTATTTCATGTCAGTGCATCCTAGATTAGGTTAAATTGTATCAAGCCAGAATAATTAATACGGACTGATTAGTACATAAACACCAAACCTTAATTTTTATGCTAAATGGCTGTAATTGCATATTTGAATATAACTTATAATTCAAAATAACTTTACTTTATAACATGCTTCTGTGTTATAAGAAATAAAGGTACTTTACTCTTAGGAAAATTTGATATTTTTTGACAAACCTCGTATTTTAAATTTTAGACCACGCACAATTTTTTATCAAAATTAAATTTTTTCACAAAACTAATAATAAAAGAGTTTTCCATATGGTTCCAACTTAAGTAGACACGCTGTATAATAAATTATAAAAAATGTAAAATACAAAGCACCATACGGATATATGTACAGCGCGTTTCCCTGGAGAAAGGTACATTTGCATACTCTCTGCGGAGAGACTTACGTTTCAGTGTGTCTGTGGCTAAGCAACAGATACGCTAGCATCATAGGCAAGTGTATTGTTTCTTCGGAATTGCAAATATACGCGGCGTTGGGGTTAGTACTAACATTTGTTGGTTTAATTGCCTTTTAAATAGTAATGTTTCGACGACGTGATGTACCATTCTCTAACGAAATGCACCGTAAGTGTACGAGTATCATTTATTAATAAATTCGTCTACACTATATGTAGAAGAAATGAAAATATTTTACTGCGGCTTTAAATAGTGATGACTGCACATTCTTTTATGGATACAGGTAATTTATTGCTCTCTATCTGTGAGTCATTTCGTAGAGGTTTGTATTATACGTGGGTGTAACCAAATCTTAACGGTACCGTGTTTGCATGGTATCGTAGGTATTGCTATTTTTACTTAAAGTATGTTTATTGTTTAAGTTGAATCATAGAACTTGAAGGATATATAAACTAAGAAGTGTAAGTATCTACGTATATACGTCCGCTCTTATCGCAGTCCGTCGCTTTTTGTCGCTGCTTCCTAGACGGTAGGCGTGTGTATCTCTTGGCACTAAATGGCGCAAAAAAATATACTTAGCTCGTCGTTTTTGAAAGAGAGTTATATAAGCCGAATAAGAAGTAAAGAATACGAAGCAATGGTGGTGACACCAGGTATCTCTTCTCACATTGCTTTTACCGTGACCGCCACCAATACTATGAGCAACTGGATTCAACAGCAAAATCTTTGTTAACCGCATGGATGTATGAGTTTTATACGTTGCTTCGAATTTCGTTCTTGATTAAAGGGAAATGTTAATATTATTGGGCGATTTTTGCGTTTTTCTGAGTAAGGTACGTATTGAAAGTGAATTATAGCTATTATTATGCGCGATTGTATTAATTGTATGAATTCCTTAGTGAAATCGTCAGATACCAAAGACACCTTCAGTAGTCCGAATCTTATAGGATTAAAAACAACATGCTTCTTGTCATTGAGATGTTAAGTGATAATGTACATTACTACCTAACTTTCTTCAGTAAATCCTTCGGTTATTCTCGTAAGACTAAATTGTTGAGCATTTTAGTTTTAGTTTTAAATCTCCTAATGCTGCCGTAAGTCTTAATAAAATTGAAGCATCCCCAAGTGAGGTTTTATTTGATTAAGCGAATGAATAAACTGAATAACAAAACTCACAGAACATATTTCTAGTGCCGCTAAATTTAAAATTTTTCTATGAAAAGTACGCCAATTAACATAGTTTTAACATAAATTGCAGATGGGTAAGTTTAAACGATATTGCTTTAAGTTGCAACATACCCTGTATGCTAACCGCAGTACACTGCTACGAAATTTATGTCAGCGGCATTAAGGATACATGAAACACGTATTCGTGGCGCTCCACTTCGTTAGCGTTCATTCATTGTATAGTGTTTCTACTCCAAACTGGTATCGCTATAATTTACATCTAAATTTACGCTAGTATGGATAATGTGCACTAGCCGGTAACAATTAAAACGTTCTACGTGGAACGTGTGACAGAATATACAGATTGCTAATGCGTGCTGCAGTCAGAACTATCTGAATTGGATATATTCATAGTGGAGGATACATTTACTCATTAATTTAACTAGCGTCTTGTCTGTTACTGCAGGCAATTTCTTACAGATGAAATTTGGAACTTAAAGCGTTTGCTTTTTTGTACTGATATTCGCTTTTCGGTTGGAAAATTTATGAAGATCAGTATAATAATACTGCCGCTAATATTATAAAGTTACAAGCTGAGGTTGCCGACTGCGCAACAAATATATCAGATGAAATATTATCAAGCGTACAAAGAAATTTTTACGATTGATCGTGATTTCGCGCATTTGAATTTGAATGTTGTTCTGAAACTTTATTCAGTAGTTAGTGGGTAATCAAATTTGTCACAAAATTTTATTTATCTTTTTTACAAAGTATTTTAGTTTGAATATACACATATAATACACATTTAGGCACCATTTTCATCACTTTAATCTACTGAGTTTTTCGAATCATCGATACTCTTGTTTTCTATCAAAGATAAAAAATAAACTTCCTTTAAGTATTTATGACTTGGAATATTGATCACGTACAGAAAAGGATTCCCAGAGATAAGGGATTAGCTATCATCTCCGTGAGTACTTCGGGATGTTTAATCTTTGATTTTTACATCAATTGTAAATAATTGCTGGATAAAATATCACTGGCTTCATTTTTTTAATTTTATTCGTATTACTTTTCAGTTCATTTCTGCATATTGGGTGCATATTTTTTTTATATGTAAGAAGTAAGCTAACTCAAAGAAAGAGATTGATTTTTACCCCGCGTGATACTTGTGCGTGTTGTAATTAGTGCAAGATGACCACGCGTTATACAGTCTTATTCGGATATAGTACGAAAAAAAAAAATTAGGTGAAAGAAACGCATGAGTAATGCCTAAATACAAAATATTATGGTTCTATGTGCACGTAGTAACGAGAAAATGATTTTTCTTTATTCGAGTCCGACTCTGTCTTAGTTAACATATGGGAATCACCGGCAGTCGCTGAAGCAGCGTTCGGATATCCATTTAGTATGCACATAGCATTCACCGTCATTACACGCAATTGCAATGGCATCCTATACGAATATCGAATACACCGATATGATTTTGATTTATGGCGAAACAGGACAAAATAGTCTTGCGGCAGAAAATTTGTACGCGGAACGGTTTCCCAATCGGCGGCATCCATCATCCGAGACAATTGTGAGAACCGTGTGTCGACTTCGAGAAACAGGATCAGTAATTCCACGTTTCGAAGGTCGTGGCCGTCATATGTATATCACGTAGAGTTCAGCAAGCAGAAGAGCATATTTTAAACATCGTTGAGGCGGAACCAGGCATAAGTACTACAACTTTAGCCCAGCAAGTAAATGTGTCCCAAACGACGGTGCATCGAATTTTGAAAAATAATTTACTTCATCCGTATCACATCCAGCGCGTGCAAAGATTAACGGAATTAGATTATCCTCGCCGTCTTGCCTTCTGCGAGTGGTTTCAACGCACCGAAGTTCGTCAACCACGTCTTGCGTCAGTAATTCTCTTTACCGACGAATCCACGTTTACAAGAGATGGTATTTTGAATTACCATAATATTCACCACTGGGCAGACGAAAACCCACACGAGATACACCAAGGCGCCTCACAGGTTAGGATATCTGTCAATGTTTGGGCGGGTTTAGTAGGCGATTACCTACTTGGACCACATGTGCTCCCACAACGATTAAATACAGAATCCTATTTACAGTTCCTCCGAGATGAATTACCCGAGTATTTGGATGAGATACCACTAGCGATACGGCAACAATTGTGGTTTATGCATGACGGAGCACCCGCGCATAGTAGTCGAGTAATTCAAGCATTTTTGAACCAAAGATTTCCACAATGGATTGGACGTGGAAGTCGTACTCCATGGCCACCTCGTAGTCCCGATCTAAATCCATTAGACTTTTTTCTGTGGGGATACATGAAAAGCTTGGTATATGATCGTCGCCCTGATATTGAAAATGTCGAAGATCTGCGAAATCGCATTTATGTTGCAGCTCAACGCATTCGCAAAGACATGGTAAATTTTACTCGTGTGCATAATAACTTTCGTCGCCGAATTGATGCCTGTATTAGAGCTCACGGTGGACATTTCGAACATTTTTTACATTAATAAATTATTTTATCCTGTTTCGTCTAGATCGGTCCTTGTTAGGACCACCCCAAATTTCATAAAAAGAAAAAGAATGTATAACTACAAATAACTCAAAACCCGACATTTCGGATGCATTAACTTTAAACATTAAGAACGCAAATCATATGGTTATCGGCATATTCAATGTAAACACATAAACACTTCGACATCAGCTGTACGACAGACCAATGCATTTCAATAGACTATTCACTATTCATAGCATCTACAATGCTTTATCGCTTTTTATTTGCATCTGGGTTAACTTTGATTCATCAGCGGTATTTGTATAATATAGGAGAAACAAAGATATGGACCGGCTTTACCTGCATTTTGGGCCCTAAAATTTGAACAAAATGTATATGTTACAAATAAATTTCTTTTTAAATTTTCAGTAACACATTGATAGGTAGTCTTCAGATTTCGGTAGCTTAAGTGCTATGTACAGGTACAGGCTAAGCACCAGTGATTGTTGCTAATACATTGGTTTATTTAACATTACGTCCCCTTTCTTTAATAATAAAGAGAAAAGTAGAAAAACTTATCGCTTCACAGTAAGCATAGAATTAAACGAAGTGGCAGATTGCTTTTGGTGAAGCATTTCTTGCACAATCAAAGAAAAACACTTGGCAATTATTTCACTTGTCTTTGTGTAATTACTTACTCTTTCTTCGTAATCGCAGGATATACACATTTAGACAAAAGGAGACGCTGTCCCCTTCCCGCCAGCGAGACGCTGACGGTTTCCTACTAACAGACCGCATTCATCATCCGATAACCTGTTGCTTTGTTTATTTTTATATCCATGTTTTTCAAATCTACTGCTTTAAGTCGATTAAATTACACATTTTTTTTGTTGTAGGTATTAGTTGTTCAGTAAAATTAATATTAATTTTTACCTATTTCCAAGGGCTTGATTTTCGGTATTAAAACTTATTTTTGTGTATTCTGTATTACATAATTTACCTTATTTCCTAAAAAAATAATATTACAATTAGCTGTCTAGTTTTTTAAAGGATTTATAATTTTCGCAAAATAAACAAACAAATAAATAAATAATAATAAATAAATAAAAAGCTAACAGCAACAAAACAGCAAACAAACAAAGTTAATATTTTGTAATTGTACCGTTATTGGTGTATAGATGAGATTGGCGTTTGAACATGTTCAAATATACGAGGGATACAAGAGAACGCTGTTGGTGATAGCCAAGTCCTGACATATATATGCGCAATGTAGTTCGGTTTGAGTCAGGTATTGTACTGATATAGGCGCGTTTCCGTAGCATTGTTTTTGTAATTATTGAAGACCCGGTTAAATTTCAAAAAGCAATAATGTCCTTTTTGTGGTAAGGTGCGTGAAAACTTAAAAAAATTATTCAACGTCTGCAAAGAGTATTTGGTGAGTCTGCAAAATCTAAATGTAGTGTATATTATAATTATAAGGCATTCCATATAATGGCCACCTGAGTACGTCGGTAAACGAAAACAACATCACTGAAAAATCTACTGAAAGAGTCAGCCCGCTAGGTGCGAAGACTGTTGGGACCAGAACAAAAATTCAATAGGTCTTGTCAACTTCTAGAGCTAGTAGCCCGTTAGGGTGATGAATTTTGGCAACGGATAATAACCACCGATTAAAACGTGGATTCCTTATTTCAATCCTGAGACCAGAAGTTAATCAAAGAATGGCGTAAAGCGGAAGGAGGGCTTCCACTTAAGGCGCGTACAGTTCCATCTATTCCGAAAAGGTAATGCTTACCGTGTTCTGGGATTACGAGAGGGTTCTGTTTATGGATGTTATAATTAACGCGGAATATTATTCGAATTTATTGTCCTGACCATCGCGACAGGTACTTCTCACAAAACGGCCTGAAAAGTTGCATAAACGTCCGCTATTGCAACAGGATAATGGAGGACGCCATATTGCAAAAAAAAATAGAGGATGCTTTGAACAATTTACGATGGAAATTATTTCCGCATCCACCTTACCCACCATATCTCACACCCAGCGATTTTCATTTGTTCCCAGTTTTGAAAGAACCTTTACAGAGTGTTCGATCCGTTGGGATAAATTTACCCAGTTTAAATGGAAATCATGTAGAAAAACTACACTGGAATATTGATGTAAATTGACAAAACCAAAAAAATTGTTACTTCTTCGTATGCTTGATATAATACTTGAGATTGATTTTACTAAGGATTGTCGCCAGAAATGTCGGCACAACATTGGTTAATTAATCAAAGTACTAATAATAAAGTTAACAATGCTGATCCGATCAGTTACGGCGCTGCGTTTTTTTTTTATATCACCGAAAGTAAACAATTCAGAATTTGAGACAATTTCTGTTTCGAAAAAGTAAAGCTGTCGGTACCATACGTCCATCAAAGTTAGCTTGTCGTTAGCTTTTGCGTTTTATACATATGCTTGCCGCTTTTAGACCTAACTCCCTTTATTTCTTGTTTGTTTGTTGAATACAACGTTTTCTTCTTAGGTATCTATAAGATATGTTGTACGTGTAAACATTTCTTGCTCGATATCTTGCCTTTAACACTTCAACACTCCTACCTGTCGGTTCCTTAATTTGAAGACATATTTGTCTGACACCAACACATAGGGTTGTTTTATAACCTGTCAGATGTACCGTGTCTTAGGTGTTTTATATCCGACGCACAACCAGCATTTCTACCGATCAATAGATCCTAAACTGATGAGGATGACATTGTAGTATCAAGCAAGTAATTGATGCGGGAAATTTCTTGGAAGTGGATACGTTTGGTACATATTTAGAAAATTGCTTCCGTTAATTTTGACTTTTTCATATTGACATACGTGTTGACCTAATTAATAGGGCGCGTAGCGACGGCTGTCTCTGTGGCATTGGAAAGAGGCTACAACAGAGACGCACTTGTCAGACGCATCGCTGCCGTTTTGTTAAGCGACCTCTCACAAAGTTTTCTTGTACGATCGTCCGTATGTAAAAAATATTTACCTTTTTATTTTTTCCCCCTTCAATTTACCTCCTAAAAGTTCCTTTGTTAAATTAAACATTGTATGAAATTACTTCAGATTTCACATGGATCCAAAGATGTTCAAAAGTTATATAATGGCTCTTTTAAAAAAATATATTATCTGTAGCGGATATTAATATAAATATAAAAATAATATTGTGTTTGGAATTGTTTAAGAAATAAAATACTTGCGTGCTCAGTGAGAAATGGGACAGCTTTACATTTCGGGAACGCAAAATCATTTTAGAACTTTGGTCACGTTGTTCAGGCATTCCCGGATAATCACTAAAAAAGTAGACGCATTATCACCAGGTTGCGTTACCCAACTTATTTTTTTCTAAATCTAGTGCCCCTCATTTTGCGACAGTATCGACTGTTTTTTCTAATTTTATAGAGGACTTTTAGCAAACAAATTGTTATATACCATTCAGCATTAAGTATTCTTTGATCTGCTAAAACAATGCTTGTGGCAATTTCTGTGATGCTTACCTCGCGCGCGAAGCCTTCGAAAATAACAATTCCCAAAGGCTTGCGAAAAAAAGAGAAGTATGATAATCCAACGGTAGGCAATTCGCGACCTAGCTGTAGTTGCTTATTAATCAAGAGCGCCAGCTAGGTATTAGTCGTCGGCTATGAGCTAAATGTATTATCAAAGGATGGTAAACGGTAAATAGGCGCTACTCTGTTAAGAACCAATAGCAAAAATAATCTTCGGCCCAGAACTAATAAGGTCTCGCACGAAATTTCGTAATTAATAGATCGAAATTAATTTCTACAAAATGGGTGTACACCTCACTTGGAAACGTTCACGTTTGGCTTCGATATTTGCCGATATAAGTAAAGCTGTGGTTTGACTTATCACAATGTACAACAGCACAGTTCAACCCCTCACTTTTATTTCTTTTTTGTAGATTTACACTATTAGTAACATTTCTTATCGATGTCGCCTTTCTTGAATGAAAGAGAATTCCGAACGACGGTTGCTTTCACCTTATTTACATCTTCTTTCCTTCTTTCTTTACCGCCGACTCTACCAGATTCAAAGATACGTATATAAATGAATATATTTAATGAACCAGCTACCACCAACCACTATGTGTATTCGCGTTTCGCTGTATCACAGCTCATCAGTGCACCTGTGTGGAACGTAGCAGCAGCAATTCAACTTCGCGTGTATATACGATGTTGAAGCTAACTTGTTCGGATAAGAGTATCTAACTAAGGATACTCCAATCACTGAAATTGTCGAACTATATCGCTATATCGACCTCTACAGAATTATGCAGTATTTGCCGCAGAATCTGCGAGGGTGGTACTCTTCGACTTCGACGCTAGTACACCCAGGGCAATTAATATAAATGAATATATTTAATGAACCAGATACCACCAACCACTACATGTATACGCGTTGCGCTGTATCACAGCTCATCAGTACACCTATGTGGTGGTTAGCAGACATAATTCAAGTTCGCGTATATATACGATGTTCAAGCTAACTTATTCGAACGAGAGTATCTAAAAAAAGATACTCTAATCACTGAAATTGTCGAATTATATCGTTATGTAGACCTGTACAGAATTATGCAGTCTTTGCCACAGAGTCTGTAAGGGTAACACCTTTCGACTTCGAAGCTAGCACACTCGGCGCAATTAATATAAATGAATATACACACACGATAATTTCAGTGATTAAAATATCTTTAATTAGATACTCTCATCCGACAAGTTCAAAGATACGATTGGTTCTCCTTCGGCCAACCTATCTAATACTGCTCCATGCTGCATTACGGTCACAAATTTGTTCTTTATAAAATAATTTAACTAGTTACTCAAGTCGCACAATATTGCCGCATTTTCCATTCTAATATACCAGTTATTAACGATAACCAAGAAATATAATGCTAAGATAACTTAGCCTCCTCATGATATTGATTGATTGATTGATTCACGGCAAACGCAACAAAAGGAGAGAAAAAATACACTAACACACGGACAGGTTTCTGCCAAACCGGCATCATCAACGTGGTTTCGAGAGTATTTTTCATCTCTACCTTTTGTCAATGTTAACTCACAGTTAATGCCACAACTTTCAAATCGACAAACTCGGCATTTCTCGCCGCCCTCTAGACCAGCCTGCCGTTCAGGAAGCAGCGACATAACCTGCTACCGTTCCCCAAACTATCCCTCGAGCAGTTCTGTGATTGCTAAATACGAGATGGCGCCGCGGGTAGTGGTTTGGGAAACCGCAGATGTGTATATTCTAACAAGCTTGCCATGATGTATGTAAACAGAACACATCAGAAAATGTCTAGAACCGAAAAGTATAATGCTAAGATAGCTGTGAAGAAAATTGTAGAATTAACTGTAAGGTAACAGCGAAAAAGGTAGAGATTAAAAATACCCTTGAAATCACGCTGATGACGCCGAGTAGGCGGAAACATGTCCGTGAGTTTTAGTGCATTTTTTCTTTCCTTTCTCCTTTTGTTGCGTTTGCCGTGAATTATTCCATCAATACCTCGCGGAAGCTAAGCTACCTTAACATTATATTTTTTGGTTATTGTTTGTAGGTATTTTCTGATGTGTTCAGTTATTAATGGTTTCACCTGGCTTTTGTTTTGTCATGATGATGTCATGAAATTCAATGCGTTTCCTAAATTTCGAAATATGTTGCGAAAATTGCTTTTTCAATAGTTTGCACAATTCTTGGTACGTTTTGGTAGACGGTCGAATCGGGTCACATAGGTACCTTGTGGTTTTATATGCTTCATCGCCTACAAATGTAAGTAGCATTGACACCTTGCGTTCTTCTCCAATCATGTTGGCCAAATTGTTGTGTATTATTCTAAACGTTCTTTGTAAATCGTCTGCACACTTATACTCTGCTAGCGTGCCTGTATGTCCGTAAACTTTTACTTCTGTAGACGCCATTTCTACAATTTCTCAAATAACTCTTCACCTTGAACTTTTTTCTAACCAACTCATTTTCACAACTACTTTGTACCTCACCCCCAAATTATGTATATTACCGAAGTTATGAGTACTAAATAAATAAACACAGCAATTTAGTTGAACGTCTAATGCATGTATCAAAGAATACAAAAACAATACAAAGTTAGACTGTTAGTTATATAAAGCATATATATACGCATGAACTTCGCTAGATTCAGTGTTGCCAATTGACGATATTACAGCATGAAAACCCTAACCAAATAAAATCACTAACAATCAACTCTAAGACATGACTAAAGTAAAAACCTAACCTGAAAAATAAGAAAATCGTCATTCGTTCCTGAAATATCGCTCCAATCAATTCCTCGCTGATCACATTGTACCCACAGTATTTCCAGTTTCATAAGGGAAAGGTTAGGTAGCGAGAATAAATACAAACAATACGGTGAGTGTACATTTCTGATGTAATGTTGTGAGTAATTACACTAACTACATATACAGTTTTTATAACGTGCTAAATATTATTACAATATGAGCAATTACTGTACCCCATCAGTTTCTACAGCATATGCTTATGGTTCAAACGGTTGGTTTTCGGAAAAGGTTAAAGTAGTAATATCATGCAAAACTCTCTGAATTTCTAAACGCTTAACTTTCTAGTTCAGCCTTTAAAAAAAATTCGGGTTTAATTTAAAAGTAAAATAAGTTCTCTAACAAACTTTGTAGTTGCTGTCTACTCCACCTTGTTTGGAGTCCACTACGAATTTATCAAAGGGGTACATTTAATATAATTAAATATTTTTATCACATCGTCTTTCTATAAACTAGAAGCAATAAAAACAGCAATATTAGTAATCATTAACTACTGTGACGTAATAGTAGGCATAATAAAAATGACGAGGAATTTTGACCTCCAAAAGCGGTAACCATTCCTGAAAAGGATACAATAGATACCGAGTAGTTTGAAGCATGTTGACTAAATGTGTAGGAATTCCTCGTTTTATACAGGCTGATTCATTTTGGACGTTCACCGTGAGGATCTCTCTTATTATTGGAGATAAAGTGAAACTTTAAATTTAGCAAAATTGACAAACCACGGTTGCAAATATATATATATAAAAAAAAAAAACTAAAAAGGATCGCCTTCTTTTATTACCTCAAGCACTAAAATATATTTTCAAAGCCGTCTTCGATATCCTATCTAGTGATGAAGTCGAGATTTTTATATAACGATTTGATTCTAGAAATCCATCATTAGCATTCTTGTTCCTTAGAAGGGCCATTGTGGATTTTAACACCGCCAGAAATGTTAAGTAGGCATCATGATATTTGTGAGCGCATCCAGAACAATTATCTTTCTAGATCTTAAATAGAATTCGGGGTCGAGAATGAATCACTTCGCGTAAAAATAAAGATGGAGTACAAAATCTCAAGGAAGTAAACCAGTATGTGTCGGTACTTTCCCAAAATTTGCTTTTGGTAGGCAAGACAGTAGGCTTTCTTAATTTTTCATTTTTTGAAGTAATTCTTGATCAATTTTTTTGCTTATTTTGGAATATGGTCTACAGTACTCACTTGCCATGTAACATATAGGGCGTTATAAAATTTAAAACATATAAGGTACTTCTTATCCTTACTATCATATTGCATACCATTTTGCAAGCAACAGATATTCGTTTAAGCAGTGACAGTATATGTATCTGCATGGATTATCTCATGTTTCTTGTGTTTGAGGTTCATAATATGTGTTAATAGCTAAAATAATTTAATTTACAATTAAGAAATCTACCCCTTTTGTCATTTCTGTTATGTATATGTGCCCTTTAGCTAGCCTGAAAATGTGTTGATTTTCAATCTATTAAATGCAGAATTTTTTTGAGATAAGAACCGAATGTTTTATTCCTTTGTTCATACTTATTCAGTAATTTGAAACATAATGAAAACCAGAGCAAATGTAAGGATAGATACAATTATAAATTTGCCAGCCAGATAAAGTCAAGGACTTAAAAAGTGATCCAGTCCCAGCAAGGCCCTGTTGTGTAAAGATCAGCATGGAGAACGAGAGAGAAAATTAGTTACGTTGAAAGCATTACGTTAATTCTTGTGAAGGTATAAATCTCCGTATGCTTAACGAGGTTCACAAATGCGTTCAGTGAGACGTGGCCTACTAATAGCAGTGATTGTTGGCTATATTTTAATAGGTATTAGATGCAACGAAACTATGCATTCGGAAACAACTTAGATTATTATCGTTGGCTGGGAGGATGATCACTACAACAGCTTGTTTTAAGCAATGTAAAAATTGCAAGTAACTTAAAAATCCATGACCCACTGGATCTAGTAAAATGACCAAAGAAAATTAATACATATCAGATAAAGCATGCTATGGATAATACTTAATTAGAAAAACTAGCATTAAAATTTAGCACAGAATTCAAATTTTAAGCAAAAGTAGCGACATATCATCCTAAACAAAGAAGTTCGAAACTACTTCCGGTACAATGAAATACTTCTGGAAAAAATATTTTTAGATAATTCCTCGACTGGTGGTCCATTTATCGCATTGGTCTAGCTACATTAGGTCACGAAAAAGGATAGGTTGCTCTATTCTTATCCGAGTTTAGTTTGATTGACAAACGTAAATACTACACTGAGGAAACAATTCAATAAATCATGTCTGCTATCTTTATTTTTATTACAGCAACGAAAAATATTATTACAATGAACAACAATACGTAACACTGATTTGCAAATTTATGCAGTTTAGTGACTTCCTTGATGATATAGTGTTTGTAGCGACCTGTGCTATCACAAAGCTGCTAAAAGGAGTTAATAAATTCTTCATTTAATTAAATTGAACACACAAGTCGCTAATGTTTTAATCGATAATTGTAATTTTTCATCAAAATTAGATTTAGCTTTGTATTTCTTTTCCGCTGCGACGGCGTAATTCTTACATGCTAACCTCGAAATAATATCGGCGTTGTTGCGCTAGCAATTGTTATTTACGACTCCGGTGTCGGTAGACGGAAAATACTTTTAATATACTACTATAATCATGCCGTTTCAACGAGCGAAGTATATGGAAGGCTTTCGTATATTAACTTTGTGGATTTTGGCGTTAACCTGATAACTAAAACGTATTCGGGAAAGTATTTTGTACGTACCATACAGTTGTATGCTGCCATCTGTATCTCCAAGCGAGTTTTTGGAGACGCACTTGTAGGCTCCGAAGTCCGCTTGCGTTAACGATTTTATCAAAAGTTTCATGATGATTTTGTAGTTACTCTCCAACACAACCAGATCATACTTGTCACCTATAAAAGAAATAAGTAAATATAGGAAAATCCATTCAAGGTTTTCTTTAATTAGCTCAGCGAATACATTTTTCAAGTTGATTTGTAGATTGATGAAGGCGTATGTATATTATTAATTGTAGAATAGGACGCAGGAGGTATCGACAACCAAATGGGTTGTATTATATGCGCGGAACATGTTAATAAGTACTGTATATTTAGGATCACCGGAAATACTGTCAATGTTAAAGTTACCGACAACAATAATACTGGCGTAAAATGTTTAACTAGAACCATATTCAGGTAGGATAAGGGTTGATGCTGAAATGAGCATATACCCCATCTTAATTATTCAAATGTAAACGTTCAACTATTTTACATAAACAAGATGTGGTTGTTTTAATTTCTATTTGTGAATACATACCACAAGCAATACCGATTATAATTGATATTATTTAAAATAATTGATAGGGACCTTCATAAATCGCCCAAGAACAAAATTGCTAGCATATAATTCTTTTCCGAAAAAATAAAATTCATCGCACAAATCAACGGAAATACCACAGCAGTAAGTTATTTGCTAGTATTTTCAGTAAAACAACCTAGTAAAGTTTTTCTCTCTCCTACCATTTTCAATAATAATTATTTTGAGGAACGGTAAAGAAACTTGAGAAATTAAGACGGTCGACAGCTTTTGACTGCGAGAAAGAATTTCCTTGGAAATTCGAATCCGTGACAAAAGCGAAAAGCTACGTCGTTTGTTGTCTACGCTGCCTTTTGATATTTCTAGATTAAGGTATTCATTCGTCGATATTATTCAGCAGAAAGGGGGATTTAGGAAGATCACAGTCACGTTAGCGCGGCCGGTTAATCTAAAAGGTACTTTTATTAAATTCGAACGGGAAGTCAAGGAGCCGTAACGAACGTCTTTTTTCAATGCTTATCGTTGCTTGGCATTTCCGCAGTGTGTTTTTTGCAGAACTTACAAGAGAATATTAAATTTATGAATTGTAAAAATAAATACAGGACCTTTCGTTGTTCGTATATTTACAAACATGTTACAAATTCGCTGAATTTTGTTTTAAGAGTACCTTTCCAGAAACCAGCTTAACGATGACGTATTTTACATAAAAAAAAAATGTATATCAGAGGGCATTATTTTCTTATTTCATGAAGCATATAAAATACATAAGAAACAAATGCCTTTTGACAATAAGATAAATCTCCGGGATTATCGTTGAATAGAGATGTAATTAACTAACAAAACGCCAAGTTCAGAGAGAAAGGGACCCGAGACTATGAAAGCCATTGAAGAATTGAAACTGGATTAGAAACAAGTATAACCCGAACAAGGCTTCAACGAACTTTACATTTTCGTTACGTATTTATACATTTTATTGTATTATCCTCACGATATTATTTTTAATAATGTTATAGTTAATCAATCTAAAAAGTTACAACCCATCCAAGTTCCATTTCCCAAATTACGCAACACATAAGACAAAGTAATACAATAGCTGCGTCTGTGCGATTACGCTATATCATTGATTGCCTTCCATAACTTTATTTCCATTTGAATAAGTATAAATGACTGCTTAGAAAAGTGATATCCAACGCAGAATAGAATCTTTCAACTGACGGTGTTGTACCGTATGTAATTCAAGTAAAAAGAAATGCGTTAGTGTCGATGATTAGGCATAAAGTTTAAAAATTTAAACTAAACTTCATAATTGTGAGAATGTTCTACTTACCTGTTTTCGGACCAACAAAAGTTTATTGGTTCCACTTGGTTATATATGCATATATATATATTAATAATATATGCACCTCAAAATTTTTAAAATTTTTAAAAATTTATGGGCTATTGTACTGTTAACTTAAGAAGGGCTTAGCTGCAAAAACTGTTGTAAAACAGTGGATTTTCTACAATTAGGAAGCATCATTTAAACCTAACTCAGAAATCATTTCACTTATCTTGGTTACTATCATCAAAAATTATTTTGGACCTGACATAATCAAAAAAGTGTACTTTGATAACCCAGTAAGTTAAAAAAAAATGTTTTTGGCTAATTTTTACAATGAAATTTACAGATTTTGCAAAATGAAATTTTCGAGAGCTTTCGATTGCTTTTACGAATTTTAATATAGATGTGTGTAACTTCGCAATGGAAAAACAAGTAAAACCGACGTACTTTGCGGGACTATTTCTCCCGTATCGGTTGTCCAATAGTTAATCGGCTTTGGAAAGGCTTCGGAATGACATTCCAAAACGACTTGTTGTCCTTCGTAAGCGCCAACCATTTGGCTTTGAATCCAAATCATTGGAGGAACTGCAAAAAAGAACGATTGAAAATGTAATACTCTGTAATGGAAGCGAATCTGTAGTATTTGAATAGTTCCGTTGGTTTGAACAGATATGAGCAAAATGTAAATAATTTACGTTCGATGTTTTATTGCTTTTTGCCTTTATGATTATCAACAAGGGAACAGAGACAACGCGTAAATTCAAATTTTGATAAAACTCTAGCGTCTGAAAGAGTAGCTTAATATAAAAACGGTTTTTTTTAGTGGTTGCCAATTTCAGAATACATACAGCCCCTCCAAGTATTCAGTTTTTATGTTTTATAATGGTCTCCCGTTATGCATTCTTACCCAAAATAATTTGCATTATCCTTTAGATATTTTATTTACGTCCTTATTTACGAATATTCAAAACCGTGCAAATTTGTGAAGGTATAGTCCCTCCCAGAAATCGGACAATTCAGCCACTGATGAAAGTATCTTGTTAGTTAGTCTAGAAAATGCTTGGGTTGCCAATGCTTCCTTATCGCTACTGGTGGAATCACCTCACCGTAAAAACAATGTGAGAAGAGGAAACACCAACCAACGGACAAGTTTTTGTTTATCCGGCATTATCAGCGTTGCTCCGAGCGTAGCACATAGAGATGTGTACTTATTATATTATAAACATTATCAAGAAGAGTCTTGATAATGTTCAATAAGTATATCGCTATTTTTTTATGTTGAGCTGCCAGTGCTGTTGGAATAAATCCCGTATCAAGTAAGATTCCAGTTGCATCTTTGGAACGATAACGTTCCAGTACATTTTGGTTTAATCGCTTAAGAGCTTTTGGACGGTGAATATCGAATTCGACGGATATACCAAAAAGTTCTGTAAGCACCTATGGCTAGTTTAGACAATTTTCATTAGAAGCGTTGATAAGTTCTAAAATCGCATTGTGACGAACAATTCTAAACATCCATCCAATCAATGCGATGGAGTATAGAAGCTTACATTGTAGCTAGTAGCAGTCAAATCATTTTTAATTTGATATTCTGTGGAAGTGGTATTGTATTAATTTTTTCTGACTAATGGTACACGTATCAAACTGAAACATATTTAGGTTTGTTTTGGATTATCCTTTTTAACTCTTTCTTAATTATTATAATCTTTAGTTATCCTCTATGTTATTATTTATTTTATAAATGCTATAATTTTATTTAATGCATTGGATATGTATATAGAATTGGTAAGACTAATAGTTCTTTATTACACGGAAGAACGGCATCCATAAGTCATGAATATACGTGGTTTAAAATTTAGATTAAGTATACCTTTCAATTGAAAATTTGCTATTGTTAACTGTGCAATTACATTAGATATTGAGGTATCCTACTACATCTTCAACTTGTTTGAACAATCTTTGTTTATTAACTTAATGGAAAGGCGGAATTTGGCTGGACAGATTGGGATGGCCTACAAAATTCCTAAAAATGCCCGCCTCTAATCAAAATAACCAAATCAAACTATAAAGTTTGTCACATATATTTAGAATCATCTGTGCCAAGGCTGCCTAAAAATCACAAATAGACTTTTAGGAGGGGTATTGCTTTGAAGATTTTAAGGCTGTAAAATTAAAACAAACTAAAACAGCAAATACTAACAAGGTTGTATAACCGAAGTTTTACGAAGTTAAGTGTTAGTAATAGAAAATAAGTTTATTCTTTACCACTGATTATAAATCGATAGTAATCAAATATCGGATAAATAGCTATTTTTAAAAACAGGTATTCTACGATTGTACAATCGTATCTATATTAGTCATTATTGCTACTCTAGCAATACGAATCATAGCACTACAGAGCTAGACTTAACACGAACAGTAGTTTTAACGCTTTTTAGTTGCAATTTCTAATCTGCTGATAAAAGCACAATTGTGCCCCGTGTTTTTAGGGGGAGAGATAGGCGATTCAATTTCAGAGATGATTTTAAAATATTTCTCTGGATTTATGCTTAAAACTAGTTGAGAAGTTTTACTCCACAAATTGATCATTGAACGTACGTCTCTGTCCTTTCTATGTGTAAATAATGTGTAACGCTACTTACAATGTACAATTAGCATGATTCGTTTGCTGACCGATGGCGGTACGCCATTCGATGCGATGCATAAATATGGTCCCATTTGGCGCCTGTTCACCCTGCTGATGTTCAAAGTA
Organism: Oryctes rhinoceros; assembly: GCA_020654165.1. NCBI lineage: Eukaryota > Metazoa > Arthropoda > Insecta > Coleoptera > Scarabaeidae > Oryctes > Oryctes rhinoceros. The sequence continues at coordinate 4,737,771 of JAIOKQ010001013.1, forward strand.
GATCCATTGACGCTCACAACTGTAAATTAAACAAACAAATCAGAGGCCATTTAAACAGCACAACTGCATGTCAAACAAAACTCAACATTTCGTATTTGCGATCACGCGCTTTTTTGTTTACTTCCAATGTATGGGGCCGAGAATGTCGCTGCTTGTTTGCCCGGTATGTGGTACTAACTCAATACAAACTAGCGATACTATCAACACCTGTACTTAAACACCAGTACCACTAATCGTTTCAGTTCTCGACGAAATAGGAACGACAAGTTGCAATTAGTATACTTGAGGCTAATAGTTGCAAATTACGTATTTACATTTCCTATGCTTCAGGAAAATGTTTGTATTAACAGATCCGACTATACGTTCGAAACACCGCAATTAAATGCTTTAATGCTTATATAACCTATTTTATTATGTATACTTACTAAGCTGTATACATCTAGGACCAGATATCCCTGAATTACTACTACTTATTTTTTTCTTTTGTAAAAAAGCAGCACGCGAACGCACATACATAATCGTGTTTATAAATAATTTAATAATAATAACAATAATAATTTTTATTATGAGCAAGGAAATAAAGGTTGAGGAGGATAAAAAAGAAATAAACAATAATAATTATGGTAAACAACACATAAGTATCGGCACCCTCAGCACCACACAAGTTTAATTTATTATATAGTCAAATAATAATTAGTCCGGGACGGTCGTTTCGAGGACACGAATGGTCCTCATCATCAACCGGTGACCTACAGTCCTTGCTATCATTATTAATAATAATTATGATTTTATTGTCCAAATGCAAAATTTATTACACGACAAACTAAACATATCATCAGAATTTGGATTCTGTAAAACTTAATGAAGATCATGAATTAAATAGAACCCCCATATCTCCAACAGTATCAACATTCTCGAGATAAGTATCATCCATTGAGTATACTGAATTGATATAATTAATTTTTCTTGTACAAACATTTGCTGACATTTAGTGGTAATTTATATAAAGAACAAGCTAGCTAGAGATATAACCTAAATTATGTCGCAAGTGAGCACATCGTATAAAGGTTTAATGGGAAAGTATATTTTATGTCATCTGCGTAAGCGAGTTAGGATAAAGACATCAGTAGGTATAAGTAGGTCCCAAATATATGATATTCCAGAATAAGGAATGAATTGAAAAGGTCTCTAACCGTTGTAAACAACATTGTTATTTTTTTTAGTTAAATAAAAATGTGGAAGTTGCAACAAAGAAGATCTCAATCCAAAGATTGACTAAAATCCAGAATCAATAACATCAAAGACAATGCAAGCAGTATCAGCTTGATCTTGCAGTCAAGCTGTTCGTTTCGAAATTGACTTATACAGATAAAGAACAGTAGGCTTTTACGACCGGAGTCTGAGCTGTGGTCTAAAGTTGGTGTCTATCGACATTTTCCCAAACACTGCGGTTGGCATCTTCAAGACGGTCGTCTCATTCGCAATTGGGGTATAATTAACTGCCGTAACTCTCGCCGTAGAGGATGAAGACCTACGGCGAGAGGATGAACAAGGTCATGGAATACTTCGCACATAACTTACAGACTAAAATACTGCTGAGCTTATGACCAGCCTAAAAGGTTTATAACCTCGTTAAGCCATCATCACACAAAAAAAAAATATGTGGTCAACATTGAAACCTGTACAAAAATTGAATAAAACCAGTATACAATGATCATATCAAAATATCTGGTAATTTTTAACGAAGCTTCTTTAAATATCATAATAGGCAAAAGGAACATACTGATTACAACATCTTCTAGAATTGTAGAATTATGCCCACTTTGTAAATGAGAGGAAACTAAATTAATTTGATAGCGTTACAGCGGTCATCCAATATCTTTTGGAGATATTTTCGCTAACACAAGATCATCAATAAGTATCGAGCCAAGCACCTACTTTGTCATTTTAAATGAAACATGTTGTACACTCTTAAGCTTTCGGGCTTCATATAGACATGAATCAGTATAATATGATTTGATATGCTTGCACTGATTTCGAGATAGCTAGAATTTTTGTCCTTAATCGGTTAAATGTAAAAATATCTATCTTAAAATCATTCAGATAATGTACTAGACAATACTAGGGACCTTTCAAAAATATTTCCTGGCTGTATATAGGATAATCGATCGAAGTAACGAACCAGGCATATTACTGCGCAATTAATTTGTTAATCTAGAAATAAGCCAACATTCTATGTATTTTTAACACGTCATGATAAATTTAGTTCGTTAGTCCTCCGTTGCATAAATTTAGATATGCCCATTTGCTCCAAAAAATTAGAAATGCAAACACATTTTAACGTAAATTTTTACAAGATTAAATTACACCAGATCGCCTTCGAAGTTTGTTTTGAGAGCTGCGTATACTCACGGATCTAGAAATCTTCCTGTCCAAAGTACTTCGAGCTAAACAAATAAAAGAGCTCCGTCCTATTACCATATGGCTATTCCTTAGGTAGAGTATACTAGAAAAGCTCCTCCAGCATCATACTAACAGTATAAACATTTTGCCACCTTTCCAATCGGATTTCCGTCGGAATCACAGTTGCACTACGATCTTGGTAAATATCGTAGACAATATTTTAACTCGTCGAATAATAACAGATTGACTGCGTTGATTCTATATTCTAGCAAGGCATTCGGTACATCAACTACATTTCGAATTACATTTCAAGTTCAATCTCGATCGTGTTGGCTTAGACTTAGTTACTGTATGATTATCTAATACAATTTGCTGATTTGTAGTCAGCAGTTTATATTAGATAATGACAAGTTTGAAATACTGCCTGTATATACTGCATTCCATCTGGCGCGGTACTATTCTCCATATTTGGTTTACTACGCACACTTCAACATTGTATTTGCTAAAATAAACAGAGATCTGGACAGATCTAATATAGTTTTCAATATTTCAGATTTTTCAAATTAATCCTTTCAAGTCCTAACTCATTCTCTTTGGGCTGAAAGATGCTCGTTTTTTGGTGGTTTTCAAACGAATACTTCTTGATTAAGAAAGCTTTGCATGTTCAAAAATTATTTACATAAATAGGCATCTATTCGATTTATCGACGAAATCTCTCTCTCTATTTAATAAGTGCATTACCCAACAAGATTCGAATAGAACTGAGCACCTTCAGAATTGTTATGTCACGTTTGTTTATAGTTTTCGCAAATACATCACTTCGCCAGTAACCTTGCGGACAAATAATATCCTCGATATGGAGAACAGATCTGATCCAACCAGTCCTCAGATTTGGTTAACTCATCAATACGATTGAACAAATATTTAACTATCCCGAAACACAAGTACGAGTGTTTAAGCGGAGCTTCTTGTACGAAGCGGTCATAGTACAACACAATTATTAGAATGATGTAGTTGCATGTTTCCTTTTTGTCATTCTCTTTCTATGAAGAACACCGATTACTATTTGTGTAGGTAACGCATCCTTTTTGGCATTACTCTTACATTTGTTATGTATTATAAACTTTTGAACGTAATGTACCAAATACCACTAATTTAGAATATCGGAAATATGTATGTACCTTTAACGTTTTTAGAATAGTAATAAGTATTCTAGAGGGGGAATAAAAACAAGTGGAATCATACCTTTTTTTGCAGCGATAGATAGACTCGCGTCCATTCGTCTCATAAGAAAGTGTTCGTTTCGCCTACTGGTTTCGCGAGAGACGACAAAACACGAGTTAGTCGCTGCAGGACACGTATGATTTCACTCGCTTTTGTCCTCTCTAGTAATGAGGCATATGTTGGAGAACATATCGAGGTCAAAAACTTTGCGAACTAACCTCGTGCATATAATCATATAGATCCATTCGGATAACGTTGTTTTCCCTCATATAGTGTCTACGTACCGGTAAGCTATAAATGTCGATTGGCAGACGGCTACTTTCACCCCTATTCTTCCTGTTCATTTAACTCGAGTGCATCGACAACGATTATTTTCGGTCATTGTGTAATCGCGAAACGGTCTAATCGATTACCCATACAACCGTTCTTTATACCGCAGTGTTGTGAGTATGTGGGTGTATACAAGCAGCTAATAGCCGAACTACTCCGAATAATCGATAATTTATCTCGCAAGTGAACTGAATGCCTTCATGAGCAAGATGCAAGTTCAGAATTGCATTACGTCGCTCTAGCGATCAATTAACTACTAATCTCGGTAACGACGGGTCAGAAGCAGATATTTAAAGCTAACGGGCGGAGTATTCAGACGAACGCTGGCTGAAGTCTCTATACATTATCTTCTACATTAATATTGCCCAGCGAAAATTAAATTTCATTTTCATGTTAATATTTGAATCCATGGCATTAACTAAATACATAGGGATCAAGTTATATTAACATGAAAGTTAAATAGGTTAAGTTCAGACTTGTAGCTATATCTTCGGGTTTTTTGAGAAGCTATCGAAAGATATATAGCGTTATGCATTTATATATATTCGCACGTGATAACTGTAAGAGCTGTCACCTCTTTTAAGTCCCTTTTGTGTTGAATAACATATACATAAATACGTTATTATTTCAAGCATATCGACAGTATGTATCGATTCATCATACAACTACTATCGCTTTTGCTTTCCGAAATGTCTAAAATTTTACAGCCCACTGCAGTCAATCGAACCGGACTTGAAAAAAATCAGCGTAACAGTACAAAACTAAAGGTTAGTCCATCTATAACTGATTCATTGTTTCGCTACAATTCTCAACGTAAACTGAAGAAGTTATCCATCCATACACAATAGAAATTCAAGGCGAATACTGAAGTAAGCAATAAAGAGTTAGAAGAACATCTAAAAGAAACAAAATCCTACGTTACGAAGGGCAGATGAATTTTCTGACTACGATGAACTTGCACAAATAATTTAAAGGGACAGAGAGCTAGGTCAATTATGGTAAAATCGTAACGTAGTATAAACATCACAGAACTCAAGTTACGGACCAAATAAGGTTAACAAGATCGCTTTCCATTGCTCATAAAGCATAACAATGAACCTAAACTTAATATGTCAATTTTCTAAAGTAGTTGTCAAGACTTGTAAAGCTTCTATAATACTTAAAATTCTCTTATACATTAAAGCGAAAGATTAACTAAAATACAAAAGATATCTTTTCTAAAGGCACAACCAATACACACGAGGGAGCTGCGCTCAAATTGTATCGGTTGTTAATGAGATTTTTATTTCATTAATTAAATTTACGTGGGCAAAACAGGAAAATATCAATTTGACCATTAGGATCATCAAGTAGTTGTTCTGTTAATTGAAATATTTAGATAAATCTTTTTGCTAAATTAAATATGAAGATGAAGCGTCGAAATTTACAAAAATTGTTGTTTCTTCAGAAGTACGCAGATGTGATTTTCTGTACCGAGATTGATTTTACAGCATTAAGAAATTATTATTGTTGTTTATGTAATCTTTTGTCTAGAATTTTTCCAAAGGATCACAATTAAGGTAATATAAAGGATTATACTCTTGGCTTACAACTGCGTTGTTGTCGTGCTTCTACCAATGTTTCGTCCTCATATATAAAAAACCTTACGCTGGGCACAGCGACCCTTTCACATAAAATTCCCAACATTTCGTCAACTGAACGACTGAAAGAATTGACGGTAGATCCTGGCGACTTACATGTTCACTTTGACATCGAATCCTTATTCACCAAAGTACATTATGAGAGAGTTCCTCAAGTCCAATGACCAACCAGATAGTATTATGTTGTTCCGTCTCTCCTTTTCTAACTCTTCAGTTTCGTTTTCAAGGACTATTATTCGTTTTTCAGCACATTATGCTCCGGTTTCAGGTTCTTAATGTCTCCGTGGGTCTTTTCTTATCTCTATCAGATTTGTGCGTAGTTCTTCCATGAATTTAAAAATTTCTTTAGGTTCCTCCATTGTGCACTTCGCGACTGCCTCTGTAATCTGTGCTGTGGAAAAGATTTTTCACTAACAGCTGTTACCCCGTGTTATTTTAGTTGCCTATCTTAGCCGTTCAGAAAAGATGGCGCTACCAACTGATTTTATTCTGAATACAGATTTTTGTTGTTGATATTTGTTATCCTTCCCATTATTAGCAAATTATTACTGGTAATTACCCAAATTTGGGTTTAACTACGGAACGCAAATTTTTCACTTGTTACCCATACCAATCGCGTACTCATGTCTCACTTCAAAATTAGTTGGCACTAAGTCTAAGTGCTACCCGCTATAATTTCATAAATATCAGTACTAGTACTGCGGTCTTACTTTTACTTTAAACGGTAGTAATACTAATTACCAAATTACGCTATTTGTAGAAGCAGTTCTATGAACGAGATACAAGGCAGGTATACTGTTACAAAACATAATTATTGTAAAATATGCACGTTCCTAGAAGGAATAAATATTTCATGTTGGGACTTGAACTCACTTGCCGTTGGATTTTGCTCTTATAGATTGCATATCAATAACAATTTGTTTGTGAAGCGGCCCCTATAAATTTCAAGAAGTGTAACTTGTATATTTAATGTCAATGTCAAGGCGGTTAGCCGTTTTAATAAAACACATAAGGGAAATGAATTTCAGGTATTTATTTGTGTAAGTTATTTACGTCGATGTTCCATCGCGGTTGACGCGACTTCGGAAAATTTAAATCAAGGGAAAAGTCGATACGAGAAGGTATTTCATATACGCCCGATTTAATAATGCACGCCCTAGCCAGCTTAATCTAGCGTTGCGTGATTATAATAACTTCCTATAAATAATTTTATGCGGATTTTTTTACGAGCAACCCGACCACTATTTTCGTCGTCGGTGGTGGGAACGCAACACAACCAACGAAAGCCGAAAAAAGGCAGCAAAATGAATAAAAACCCAATGCATCCCGTGAACGAAATACGGTGGCGCTTGGTATCGGAAAACTTATGAATTATGTGCAGCGACAGAAGCGGGCGATAAAAATAGCGAAATTATGAAAAAAGTGGCCCGAATCGAGAGATAACTTAATTAAGCTGGCTGATAAATTTACAGATATGAATTCTGCCTCTTTTAGAGGCAATTGGGAAAAAATTGGAACAGCGAAATATGATAAATGCGAAAAAATTGCAAAAGTGGGGTACTACTTTAGAATACGGGCCGTGCCAGCAGAGAGTTCTATACAAGTGCTTCATTTTAATATTGTGCGTAAATAGGTTTTTGATGGATTTTAGGCGCTATAGAATATTTTCTAATCTCAGTATTATATACTATTGGTATCTTTATTATTACGAAAGATATATGCTTATTTAAATTTGTAAAATCGTATAACTTTGAATGTTGATTCGGATTTTGATGAGAAAATATTCATTTCTCATCAAAATACCCATTATCACTTCAGAGGAATCGTTCAAAATGATATATTAACTTATTACCGATAATAATAATAATAGTAATAATAATAATAATAATAATAATGCCCTTTATTTCTACTGGAACAAGGAAAATACACAGTAAAAACAAGCATCAAACTATGAAGAAAGAAAATAATATTACTAAGTGAGATATAACACAGTTCATAATAAATTTAATAATTAATATATTCCTTTAGCGTGTATGGTTCAACAATGCATATACATGAATGTGTCATTCTTTTAAATCTTCTAAAATTTCTCTCAAACTTTATATTTTCAGGAAATTTACTAAATAGGATTATACTATTGTATTGTATGCCTTTTAGCGGGTTTTATTGCTCTTTATTTTCAAAAGATTTTGCTGAAACCATTGTTCCGTAAAATTTATAAATATTGAACCATTTTGAGTTAAGCAAGAAGAATCAGCACCACCAAACAGCAAGTTACTATCATCGGCATAATTCATAAAATGCTGATTGCTGTTGGAAATATTTTCAAATATATCATTAATAAAAATTAAAAATAATAGAGGACCCGGTATACTACGTTGTGGTATCCCAATATCCCTAATTGATGTATTTGATTACACCGAACCACCAACACTGAGCAGTTTCACGGTTTGCTTTCTAGCACTTAGATACAATTTAAACCAATAATTAGCTGTGCCTCTGATACCATAACACTCCAATTTTGCAAGCAAAATAGAGTGAGATATGGTCTCAAATGCTTTCGATAGTTCTTAAAAAAAACACATCTGTCTAGTATCTAGTATCAATTATTAGTATATTTTCCTGAAATGTAACCATGTTGGTTCTTATTAAAAAGATTATGTTTTGTGAAAAACAAATACACTTGCTCTGACACTATTGTTTCTAAAATGTTTATGAAAGTAGTTAAATGGCTAATAGCTCTATAGTTTTCAGTAATGTTGGAAACTCACCACTAGATAAGGACGCATTAACAATACGACAAAGGAGATCGGCAATTACAGCCAAACAACTCTCTATAATATGTAACAGTATTTCATCAACGCCTACAGAATGATTATTTTTTAATCGATATATAATTTCTTTTAAATTCGATTGTATTACTGGTCTGAAGAAGAAAGTGAACGAATTTTGTTTAATTCTCGCTACTATCATTTGAATTTAAGGAAGCTTTGAAAAAGTTATTAAATGCATTAGCTAAAGCTTTAGAATTAGTAGTGTCGTGACTATGGCTAGTAACTTTATCTCCAATCCCTAATTTATAACATTCCATATAGTCTTAGATTTATTTTTTGAATTTACAATTTTGTAGTCATTGATTTCTTTTTTTGTACATATTAATAATTGTTTGTATTCCTTTCTTAATTAATTTAAGTACAGTTTACAGTCAAGCTGATGTAAAATAACTAATTCCAAATTAGATATTTTTTTTCTTTGTACATCAAAATTAGGAACTTTTTCTCGGTTTATTTGTAACATGTGTACCTATAAAATGTGCATTGAAATATAAATTGAAAGTTGTAAAGAAGTCATTGAATTTTTCTTAAAAACTAATTCAGACCGTTCCTCCTAAATCGACGAAGAAATTTTGGTAAATGCTGCTGACGGAACACAGCTGTATTGGCATTCAATTTGTTATTAATATTTAAATGTACAACTTGAGCATTATGATCTGGAATTCCGGTAACAATTGTTGACACTTTGAAGGTAAATGTATTATTAACCATAATATTATCTAAGCATGATAAGAACGAGCTCGTAATTCTAATATGTGTTGCCGTAGTCACAGTAGCGCCATAGCTATTAAACAGTGCTAAAAATAAGCTTGTATTCTTATTATTAGCTAAAAAATCTATATTAAAATCACAGCATATAACATAGTTTAGTGAATTTTTAAATCAAGTTCCAAGTAATAGTGTTAATTTAACAAAAAATATTTCGATACATGAATTTGGTGATGTATATATGCATATAATAACGACTTGTTTATTGTTGATGTGGTATTTTGCACTTGCACATTCAAAACTCTATGTTATTGATAACTGATTTATTTCGTTCATAGGGTCTACATGCAAACCTAATCTGTTATAGATAGCAGCTCCGCCATGTTCCCCTACTTCCCTCCAATAGTCCGCAACTAAGACATACCCGCTGATGACAAGAAGCTGCAATTGCTTTTGAGATTGCCAATGTTCGGAAATGCAAATGAAATCGCAAACTGCTAATCTATTAACAAGCACTTCCAATTCATAAACACAATTTCCTAAAGATCTCACGTTATGATGTACATCTGTAATTACAGATTTATTTATTGTGTGACGGTTATATGTTTTTGTTACTCTATTGCTGCTTATTTTCGTGGGAGGTTAGCTAAAAGACGATTTATACAAACGTTTATTGGCCATGTCTCAATAGATATCTTAAATGAGTACTCATCAGGATGTTTAGGGGCCATTTTTATGCATTTAAAATCATAAAAGGTCTTATTCTCCTAAAATTCACTAACCTTCGATTCATCAGTATGTGGTTCCAATCTGTATACATAGAAACACTGATATGCTTCAGCGCCTTCGATAATCTTGTCGTCCGTAGCAATACCTCGTGTAATGCTTTGTTTTCCTTTATTTTTCTTTATCACTTGGTTCCATTTTTCATTGTTTTTGTCATTTGTAGTATCTATAGCATTGGTATTAGTTCTATATCTTGCATCGATATGCGAGGACTTTTCTGATAATCGATAATTTTTGCTGTTGTTTTTGTAGTACCTGCATGTAGGTCAATGTCTTTTCTGTATATATCTCTGCTGCTTTCATATTTGATTCTCATTTTCCGTCGAATGTTATCTGTTCTTCCTTCCTTTGTAGTATTATTTAAATTGTTTACTTCTTCGGATAGAATTTTACTTTGATATTTTATATTTGTGATTTCTGTTTTTAAAAGATTTATAATCGCTTCAGTTAACTTTGGTAGTACTTCATTCAGCTTCATCGATATAAAAGAATTGATGTCCTGTAATTGATGTTGCCGGGTTTTCCTTGGAGGCTAATTCAATCAGGCACTTTCCACAGTTCCAGTTTCCTATTTTTCCACATTTTCACATCTTTGTATATTCTTCAATCGTTGCATTGACACATTTTATGTGATTGTTTGCATTACATTTTTTTTTTTTACAGAGGATATAGTCCTCATATCCCTCGATCTTTTTGTCACAACTTCACCGCCATGATAGGTATAAGACAATATTAAAAGTAGGTGTTATACAAAAGAACTACCAGTAGATTTAAAATCAATGAAAATGGCGAAATTCAAACATACTTTGAATTTCGCCATTAGCTCAATTTTGAGGATCGGAATCTACAAGAATATTCAGACGAAAAATAGACCGCAACATAAACCAAACAATGTTTGGCAAAAGCGTAAAACAAATGATAGATTTAAAACTTAAAGCAACAATTATATTATAACAAAAAAAAGAGGAAAAAGTAAACATGATTTCGCCGTGGAAGCAAAAGGCAAACACAATGGTGTTCGTTTTATCAACTAAATCATTCACAGTGAGAAAAGCAAGTTTCGTAAGTTTGATTCTTCTGATTTTTTTTTTCTGTAATAAAACAACGGAATAGAATATGATAGAACATAGAATAGAATATAGAGTATAATATAGAATAGAATATAGAATAGAATATAGAATAGAATATAGATTAGAATCTAGATTAGAATATAGAATAGAATATAGATTAGAATACAGAATTGAATATAAAATAGAATATAGAATAGAATATAGAATAGAATATAGAGTAGAATATAGAGTAGAATATAGAGTAGAATATAGAGTAGAATATAGAGTAGAATATAGAGTAGAATATAGAGTAGAATATAGAATAGAATATAGAATAGAATATAGAACAGAATATAGAACAGAATATAGAACAGAATATAGAACAGAATATAGAACAGAATATAGAACAGAATATAGAACAGAATATAGAACAGAATATAGAACAGAATATAGAACAGAATATAGAATAGAATATAGAATAGAATATAGAATAGAATATAGAATAGAATATAGAATAGAATATAGAATAGAATATAGAATAGAATATAGAATAGAATATAGAATAGAATATAGAATAGAATATAGAATAGAATATAGAATAGAATATAGAATAGAATATAGAATAGAATATAGAATAGAATATAGAATAGAATATAGAATAGAATATAGAATAGAATATAGAATAGAATATAGAATAGAATATAGAATAGAATATAGAATAGAATATAGAATAGAATATAGAATAGAATATAGAATAGAATATAGAATAGAATATAGAATAGAATATAGAATAGAATATAGAATAGAATATAGAATAGAATATAGAATAGAATATAGAATAGAATATAGAATAGAATATAGAATAGAATATAGAATAGAATATAGAATAGAATATAGAATAGAATATAGAATAGAATATAGAATAATAGAATAGAATAGTTATAGAAACTTATCGAGAAGATTTAAATAATAATAAATCAAACGTGACTCAAATTCACCTAGGAAATGTAAGGAAGGAGTAGCTCTCCAAGTTTCAGAAGATTCCTATAAGTATGACATTGTTATCTCCTAAATTAGCATTGACTGTAAAGTGTCACGCAGAAGACAAGGATGTTAGGTATTTGCTGTAGATCTGTATTTTTCAGGAGCGAAAACGTATGAATACTTGAGGAATGTACCTCATTTACCAAATGTGAGAACGTTAAGACTAATGTCACTAAATCGTTTATTTCAGTTGGAATATCCCACTTTATATATTCAACTATAGAAAAAAAAGTTCGAGTATGCATATTGCGTGTATTGGAAGTAAGGCAAATTTGTTTTGCATTATTAAATATGGAATCGTAATATTTCATAATCTTGCTAAATTAGATCATTATTATGTTACGATAGCACACTTCATCTCTATATTCAATTGAAAAGAACTATCAAAACATTGAAAGCCTGTTTTCAGTGAAATTATCACAACGAGTATTTCAAGAAGAAATACTTGTTGTGATCAATCTAGGAGCATTAACGTCTGGTTTGGAGTTGAAATTAAAATTAAAAAATGTTCGCGCTCCGTACTTGATAAAAGTAAATCCATTTTTCTGTCGATCCATTTTTTAATTCAATAAGTAAATATAAATACTCAAATATTTTCCTATTTGATATCAGGAACACATAACGCGATATGCACTTGCACAACGATAATAGCGGAATAGAATGGAACAGGACAGAGTAGCGCGCACAAAGTAAACGCAAACATTAGTATTAGGTATTCCCATTATTACGGCGAACAAATAGTGCATCAAACATATTACGACAGCACGGTAAATTCCTCACTGTTTACCTTCCTCTCCAGTTGGCAATCGTATTAGATCCCCACCTTCCCTCTTCCAAGTGATTGAAGGTTCGGGGGAGCCCCGTGCCACACACTTCAAATTGACATTGGAGCCTTCGCGTACTATCATATCAGTGCTGGTGGCGTAGTCGAGAATATCCGGAGCAACTGCAAAGAGAAAATTATGCGCTCATAATCTATTCAGTACAAATATTCGAAGTGCTACGTGGAAAATTAGAAAAAGTTATAGCGATCGGCGCCACGATCGAAATTTTATTTGCCCTTAAACTACAAGATTAGAACGAATATTAATGTGTGAGATGTGAGAGTAAATCTCGTCAGAAAATAGCAAGAGAATATGGAGACTTAACCAATTTTAAATGTCAATATTCGAACTGAATTTATTATTTTTTAGACGATTTTTATCAACTTATCTTGTCGGTTAAGTAAAAGTTGCATATAATATAATTTTTAAAAGCACAGAAAAATTAATATTTTTTTCGTTAAGTGAATAATGTTTGCATAATGAGCAAATAAACACGTTATAAATATTTTTACATGTCTAAATTTTACGATGAAACAGCTTTCATGCCTGAAAAAATACAGAAATTAAGGTAATTTAATACAGTTTTGTAGATTTATGCAGTAATAAAACGTTATAAAATGATTAAGCTTAGATGTAATTGCTTATTCATGGCATCTCGTCGGAGAGTGAACGTATGATGTCGAATACTGCTATACCCTTCATCCAATGAACATTGAGTTACCGTGCTAACGGTTGTCTATCACTCTCCTGAAGAAGCCCGGGCGAAACGTGGAGTTTTTATTTTAACCAAACGACACGACACGGTTTATATGCGGAACACGTTTAGTTTCAACTGACTCCGGCTGTGGAAGCCTACGTTTCTAAAGATATACTTTCCCTTCACATTGTTTAGTGTCGTCCAAGTGTTCGTGTAAAGCAATAGACGTGCCGGTCAGGAGTCTGTTAAAACGAATATTTTAGTATCTTATAACGGCGATTCCGGCATTACCTTCGCGCCTCTTGCCTTTTGATGTGATATGATCTTGTACCGGCAAAACAATTTCATGGCTTTTCTTTACAAAAATTGCGGTTTGATTGATTGTGAAAATTTGTCAAAAGTATTTACAGTTTTCGGAAATTCAGCGAAATAAAGGTTCAGTACAAATAAAACAAAATTGAAAGAGTTCATAACAAATAACAACTATGAATTTCCTGCACTTTATCTTAGCCTAGCAATTGTCTTTAAATTTAATGGGTCTATATTTTTTACACATATCCATACACGCTGTCTTTTACCAATTAAATTATATAAGCATTTTTTTTAAACGAGATCGTGGCCGTTAGGCTCTTATCTCACTCACTATCTATGAATAGTTGCGATTATTAAAGTTCGCCGCTTTCCGTGCACTTCACGAAATTAGCAGAGACTAGACATACTCGTTTTCTTTCGTCTCATAAGAAAGGATTCGTATTGCCTACTAGTTTTCCCCAAGAGTCAACAAAATACGAGTCTATCTAGTCTCTAATTTCGTAAATCGCATGGAAAGTGGCAAACTAGTGATTATAGATCCTCGAATAGGACGGTAGAAACCATCGAATCCCCATCACCGTACAACAAGATAGTGAACGATCGTAGAACTTCTCCGCAATTCGTGTCAGTAAAGAATCCGCGTAATTCGCTTCCCTCTCCGACATTCCCTTTGCCAGCTTGCGTAAGTATTGGCCTCAACAAATTATTAGTTTCAATATTCTATTTTGGTTTTAGATAACTCTTGTATAACACGAGTTTACCCTTCACAACAATTAAACTAACGCTGGAGGAAATCGCTATATTGGTAGCTGCGAGGACTCCATTCTTGATGTGATCTACGCGGAGCTTCTAATGAATTTTCATTTCATTTCCCCAATTATCCCGTCTGCACCATTACCCATTTATCATTAAACCTTTTATATTTTATTCTTGCTTCGTTTCCAATTTGTTTTTCTGATTTTCAGCGTTACATACGGTGCATTCCAAAAAACATGGAGCTCTTTAGTATTGAATTTGGCTGAATTTGGCGAACACGCTGTATATTTTGAAACGGTTCTAATACCATCTCTAAGTAAACGCAAGTATGCATTTTGATCTCGTAAGGATTTAATTAAAAAGTAATTGTAGTCAGATTTTTTGATTGAAATAGGTTAGAAAATTGAGTACAACATTATAAATATCTAGAAATCTGTTAGAGATATTACATTGGTTAGAGCAACCGAAAACGCATCATATACGGAATGCTTGGACCGCTACTTATCGATCCTCTTGTATATGCAGAAATACTTTTTGGAAATATTTTAAGTGGTTAAAATGTTGACATAATATCAACATTTTAACTTGCTACACGATAAATATAAATTTACAATTCTAAAAGGTTGTATATATGATCGCCAATGAAATTAATTTCAATGGAACGGTATATCTGAAGCGCAAAATTTTCTTGTATTAACGAGAGAGAGAATCGTTTTGGATCGCCTTCAGGGAAGTAAATCCACTTGTTCACGGATTGTTATGCCATCTCTCAGGAACTAAATCACTCGAAAACTGGATAAACCTAAAATAACGCTTACAGGCGATAATTACTAACTCTGTATCAACGTTAGAAACGTACGGTTTTCTCGCCAGATACTCCCAAATATTCTACCTCGGGAAACAGGCGAATGTAAAAATAAGATAAAACCGTAGTAGTTATTTCAACGACAGTAAACGCTTCGAGTCCAATTAAATAGGGCGGCTTCACTTTATTTTCGTTAACGTTATCTTATTTTTTGCCTGTTTTATGTTTCGTACGTTAAATATGCGAAGCAAAGCAGGGTACTTTCGAGGATAAGGGTTTTTTCATCCTGTTTTTTTATTTTTTGCTCGGGAAAACATCATGCAATGTAATTTAAAACGGGGTAAGCAAGCTTTTGGAAAACATTTAATTCGTAGGATAAACAAATGCAACTTTTGAGTGCAGATGCTAAAATTAAACAATTGTATAAGAGTTGTTTCTTACTACGACTTTTTATCCGGTTCGTCTGGATAAAGTAATCTGAGAAAAGGCATGGTGCAGGAAAACAAGTATTATCTGAACGTTTGAAACCGTCTACTTTTGTATGTTTCTCCGTACTTATTGTTGTATGACGTCCCTATACCGTATACTTTCACGTTTGTTTTTAGTAAGAAGCTACAATTAATATGGACCATATACGTTTTCATGGGTATTTGAATAAGTATTCAGTTGTCACGCCTTTTCATTTAAACAAATTGATTTGACCTGACATTGACATTGTTTTTATTGCCAATGAACGCTGATGTCTTTCTAAGTACTAATAATATAAATAAAGGGGATGAAGGAAAATCAATGTATATTGCGAGAGTTAGTAAGTTCTAGTAGTATACAAGCTGTTTAGTATCCGCTGCTCACGTAAAATATGTTTTTTCTTAATAAAATACTTTATATGTTACTACGTTTTCTAAATATACGACATTTTTAGTGATACTGAAATCAATTTTTTAGTGATACTGAAATAAATGAGAACTATCTAGTAATGATGCCGTTTAGCTTGATTTAACAAGCTGATGATGCTTGAATGTATTTCATTTTTAACGAATTGTATCTTAGAATGCAATGGTGATTCTTAGGCTGATCACTGGCAACAACATGTAGTGTATTTGTTTGGGTATGGAATAAATAATAATAATATTTATTTGTCAAATAACATGCACAATTGCCAACTCTAAAAAAAAGGAATTATATAGTGCAATAATGCAGCCGTTAAATCAAAATTTTTTGCGTCACGAATGCAAGATGATAGTCGATTACTACAGAAGACAAGGGCAGGTGGAAGTGTTACATTTTTGCAGACACTAGACAGACTCACCAGTAGGCAACACGAATCCATTCTCATGAGGCGAACAGACACAAGTCTATCTAGTCGCTGCAAAAAGGGAATAATTCCACCTGCCTTTGTTCTCTCTACTGATTACACAGCTACCCAATGCTTAAAAAGGTTATAGTATGTACGTGTTTATATTTTTTATATTGTATTTCACATATGATATCGCTTTATAAGGTATCTTCGAACTCGTACTTTTAAGCAATTCCAGAACTAGTGCGTAGGGCCATTATGAATCCGTTGTTCGAAATGTACAATTCTAGGATTACAAATTCTAAAAATTGTTAATTTTCTGTTCGGACTCAACACAATTCGTAATCCAAATTCAGTTCCGAATGATTCAGTTCAGGTACTTCAAATCTTTCCCAAACTTCAGCCTACAAATGATATGTTGATAAGAATTGCCTACGAAATATCTTATTGGTGATTTTCTTAATAAAGATTTAGATTCACAGACTTCTTAAAATAGCAAAATATTTAATATATCATAATAAAGTCTTAATTTATGTGCTGTATCTTCACGCAAACTTATATTTGGAATATCGTAAAGGGATTTTAATGTATTTTATGAATCAATGAAGAAAAGAATACATAAATAATCTTCGATTGTTGCCGACATTATTTTTGGAGCCTAGTTATTAATTACACAAGTTCCTATCCAAAACACGCAGTATTATTGAGAATTTGTAATTCCGAAACGGTTCCGAACTATTCTAAAATGTGGGGTTCTTATAAACCTATAACATGGTTATTGTAATGATTTTCGAAGAGAAACTTATGATCTTTCGAAATTATCTAGATGAAATTTTTTGGGTTGTTTTGGGTGTGGCTCCAAAACGCTCTTTCTATAATTTAAATTTACTCAGGCACAAGTTACCTAAGTAGACTTAAAGTCAAATGTAAAATTAGCGTCGCCCTACTCCAAAGAAAATGTTGATACCGCTACCGGTGTTGATAGATGTTTAGGTGAGAGCTTAACGTCCATTTTTATTTGATTGGAAGTGATGGTAACAAATATCAGACCCGTGCTCGTATAGCTTCCTAATTTGAGAAATTATTTACTGGCGTGGAAGTGAGGTAGCGTACGAACTAATTCTGTGAATCCTTAAAGCTAAGAGATTATTGGAATATTCTAATTAGAAATTTTGGAAACTACCCAACTGCAGATTTTTGTGAATTCAATATTATTTAGGTAGCGTCCTACCTGCCATCTTCTTTGTGCGATGTAAAAAAAAACCATCGTAAAGAATTTTTACATATCAGTGGGACCTTGTGAGCTGTTCTTGCTGGAAATAACAGCTTGGTATCGACAAATATACCTGGCTGATATTGACACGGGTCCTGCATTTCCTGCGCAACGAGTAGGTTGTGGAAGTTGTTCTCGAGAGGAAGCTCTGTCTTTTAAGAACAAGAACGGAACTACCAACCTGTTTCCGGAAGAACTTCGCTCCCAACGATAAAACGGTGAAAGTATGCATCTTTTGTTGAGCTAAGTTTCTCATTTATTTTGCCTTTGCTTCTGTTTTATGTGAACTTAGTGCAAAATTAATGAAATTTGTTTTATTGCGTAAAAGTAGATTTGATTATTAAATCCCAAACACAAGTTGCCTGGTAAATTCTAAACAGACGGTAAACGTAGGATTCTTTTTGAAAATTAGATATTCTGATTTATTTTATTTAAACTTTTAGAGTTTTATTTACTTGAAAATATTTAGACCTTCGTTCAGGATGTTTCAGATACTCCTGTTATTTTGTCGTGTTTTTACGTTTGCAAATTTACCATTAATTTATACTTACCTCTGACCACAAATGCAATATTACCTGTTCTCAGGTGTTGTTCGTTAATTTTGAGTAAACTTCTTATGAATTTCTTTCGTCATTAGATAAGTTTAATATATTTGTATATTTACTCAAGATGATTTGGTATCGTCTCCAATTTATATTTGTTGTTTAAACCAATAGCCTTGGCCAAAGCAATTGGTACTAGTATGATTTATTTAATCCAAAAAATAATACTAATAATAATAGCTTCCTCATAGTATTGATAAAATCATCGGTTTATGTCGCTGCCTTCCAAGCGGCAGCCATGCGTTTCTTGGCGCTATAGGGCTCCAAGAAATGTCTAGTTCATCGTTTTGAAAGTTAAAACATTAATTGTGAGGCAATAGCGAAAAGCTAGAGACAAAAAATGGTCTCGGAACCACGCTGATGACGACGAGTAGGCAGAAACATGTCCGCGTGTTAGTGTATTTTTTGTTCTGCTATTCTCTGCGTTTGCCGTGAATTATTCCATCAATATTATGAGGAAGCGGAGCTATCTTAGCATTACATTCTTTGGTTATTGTTTTTAGACATTTTCTGATGTGTTCTATTAAATAGATTTTCTTTGAAAACGTTAAAAACTTTTAAATGTTTGGTTTTAATTAAAATTGCCTTTCGTTAAACTGTTATTCCGAGTCAGTTCTTTCTGAAATTTACTTTACCTTTCCCTCTTAACACTTAATACTTCAACTGCGCGGGTTCCTGTTTCTTGTATTGCCTGGCAGGATTTTTGTTTCAATAAGTGACTAGCTTGTAATTATCCCTACTCCACATCACAAGCATAACCTGCACTCTAAATAAAGGACAGTATGTGATAAACCACACCGGGAGAAGAGAGCTTCTTTGAGTGGATACCAGGTGTGACAGAATAGAGAGAGTTGATTTATTTATTTTATTTCTACTTTCCGATTTATCTTTAAAATTTTTGGTAATTTAAACGAGGCACTAAATTTACGTAATACAGTTGACCTCCGAAACGTCAGTTGTAACATCACAAAATATGAAGCAAAAGATTTATATCTCACGAACATTTTGCGACAAGTTTTTTGAGGTCACAATCTAAATATTAGTCTCAATAGTCGTTCCTGTGTAACAATTACACGGGGCTAAAGTTCATGGATGCAAAATTCGCCCGGAGAGCCTTGGCCAGAGCCAGTGACGACAGTATCCGTTTACATCAACGCACAGTATTGAGAAAAAATACCGAACAGAGAGGCATTATTCATTTTAAAAACTAGAATAAAATGTGCCGAACATATCCAGGTTTCCAGCAAATATCTATTTTTTGAGAAAAAAATAAAAAAGTTTTTTATACACAATTCCTTATTTAATTAAATATACTTCTTATACACAAAATCTCATCTTAGAGCTGTGAGGCTATGTTGTTTATGTGTTGCCTTTTCTTTATAACAGAATATCAGGTAATATATCTTCTCCCTAATGGAACTGGGTAATATTAATTCTAAGCTCCTTTGCTCAAACGCTCTTCCATACAAATTCTGTTTGCGTGCGCTTGCTATGTATAAAAATGTAATTTTGTGGGGAAGATGAAAAAAAGCAACGTGGTAAAGGTGCAGGTGTATCTACAATTTTTCAGGACACTGAGTTTTATAGAGTGAAGTATTTGTAATTAGCAATAAGTATGTAATTATGATAAAATATGAAATTTGAGAATAAATGTTGATGAATAATAATTTAAGGAATAACTCGAAAAATGTCGCCATGTAACGATGCTATGTAACGGTGGATCCAACTATTCGTTACATTCATTGCGACAAGGACCTCTTTGAAGTAATAAAAGAATTCCAGCTTGAAAAAACAGGAATTCTTTTATTGGATTAAAAAAAAAACGTTGCTAAATACAAGAGTAAGGATAAGGATTGAATAGAATTTTTGATCGCGTAGAAGTGTTACAATCATTCACAGTCCTCTGCAAATACGTCTAATTTAAATGCCTATAATTATATGCTAACTTTTACTATGCGGTAGTTTGATCACTTAACAGTCGTTCAAATTCCTGGCTTGGTTGGGCATTTGCAATATATTCCTTTTAATGGAACTCTGACATGGTACGATCAAGTGCAAGAAGCCGCATCACATTGATTTAGTGCCGCAATTGATTCCGTTCTTATTTAGTGCAACGATTTCTTCTGAATATAATCAACGACTATATTGTACTTAAGAAAATTAGTGCAAATTGCTTTTCATCAACAAGAACATCTAGTAAAGAAGGCTGTTAAACATTTTCATCCGTATACGACGCATAATTGATGTTAGATTGCTACTGCTATTGCATATAATAAATAATTTAGATGCCAATATCGACGAAGGATATTGAAGTAATTCAGTGCAGTTGTAAAGATGTTTTATTATTTACTACAAGAACGCCGGCCAAGTTACGTATATTAAGAACATCAAGTGGGTATAAAGACGATTATGCGGTCGTCATTAACATCGTACTCTTGGTAGCATAAACCAAGAGTAAAGTGTAGCATATACTTGAATAAGAGTTAGTCGTTAGACTGTTGGTCGGTAATGAAATCAATAAAAACCAAACAGGTATAGTTATTTCGTTTTTAATAACAATACATATTAGTTTTGGATTAGCTGCAGTTTCTTATTTGCTTCGAGGCACATCTAAATTAAAAAATTGATATTTTTACAATCTCAGCTTAAATTCGTCTCAGCTTAATTTCTGAACTTATACTGCTATTCAACTCACCGGTTCCTGTAGACACGTCTACACCATTAATGCTCGAAAATTAAGTGGTAGAAAATTAAGCTTCCATATACAGGGTTACCTGTAAATAGCACGTAAGCTACCGAAATCTGAAGACTACCTATCAATGTGTTACTGAAAATTTAAAAAGAAATTTATTTGTAACATATACATTTTGTTCAAATTTTAGGGCCCAAAATGCAGGTAAAGCCGGTCCATATCTTTGTTTCTCCTATATTATACACATACCGCTGATGAATCAAAGTTAACCCCGATGCAAATAAAAATCGATAAAGCATTGTAGATGCTATGAATAGTGAATAGTCTATTGAAATGCATTAGTCTGTCGTACAGCTGATGTCGAAGTGTTTATGTGTTTACATTGAATATGCCGACAACCATATGATTTGCGTTCTTAATGTTTAAAGTTAATGCATCCGAAATGTCGGGTTTTGAGTTATTTGTAGTTATACATTCTTTTTCTTTTTATGAAATTTGTGGTGGTCCTATCAAGGACCGATCTAGGCGAAACAGGACAAAATAATTTATTAATGTAAAAAATGTTCGAAATGTCCACCGTGAGCTCTAATACAGGCATCAATTCGGCGACGAAAGTTATTATGCACACGAGTAAAATTTACCATGTGTTCGCGAATGCGTTGAGCTGCAACATAAATGCGATTTCGCAGATCTTCGACATTTTCAATATCAGGGCGACGATCATATACCAAGCTTTTCATGTATCCCCACAGAAAAAAGTCTAATGAATTTACATCGGGACTACGAGGTGGCCATGGAGTACGACTTCCACGTCCAATCCATTGTGGAAATCTTTGGTTCAAAAATGCTTGAATTACTCGCCTACTATGCGCGGGTGCTCCGTCATGCATAAACCACAATTGTTGCCGTATCGCTAGTGGTATCTCATCCAAATACTCGGGTAATTCATCTCGGAGGAACTGTAAATAGGATTCTGTATTTAATCGTTGTGGGAGCACATGTGGTCCAAGTAGGTAATCGCCTACTAAACCCGCCCAAACATTGACAGATATCCTAACTTGCGAGGCGCCTTGGTGTATCTCGTGTGGGTTTTCGTCTGCCCAGTGGTGAATATTATGGTAATTCAAAATACCATCTCTTGTAAACGTGGATTCGTCGGTAAAGAGAATTACTGACGCAAGACGTGGTTGACGAACTTCGGTGCGTTGAAACCACTCGCAGAAGGCAAGACGGCGAGGATAATCTAATTCCGTTAATCTTTGCACGCGCTAGATGTGATACGGATGAAGCAAATTATTTTTCAAAATTCGATGCACCGTCGTTTGGGACACATTTACTTGCTGGGCTAAAGTTGTAGTACTTATGCCTGGTTCCGCCTCAACGATGTTTAAAATATGCTCTTCTGCTTGCTGAACTCTACGTGATATACATATGACGGCCACGACCTTCGAAACGTGGAATTACTGATCCTGTTTCTCGAAGTCGATACACGGTTCTCACAATTGTCTCGGATGATGGATGCCGCCGATTGGGAAACCGTTCCGCGTACAAATTTTCTGCCGCAAGACTATTTTGTCCTGTTTCGCCATAAATCAAAATCATATCGGTGTATTCGATATTCGTATAGGATGCCATTGCAATTGCGTGTAATGACGGTGAATGCTATGTGCATACTAAATGGATATCCGAACGCTGCTTCAGCGACTGCCGGTGATTCCCATATGTTAACTAAGACAGAGTCGGACTCGAATAAAGAAAAATCATTTTCTCGTTACTACGTGCACATAGAACCATAATATTTTGTATTTAGGCATTACTCATGCGTTTCTTTCACCTAATTTTTTTTTTCGTACTATATCCGAATAAGACTGTATATGTTTTATGAAGATAGCTCGAATTACACAAAAGCGGTCGTCAACGGCGCATTCTAATGTATATTCAGGACCTAATTCACAATTAACCATATTGTAATTAAACCAAAGATTTGGCATATCCTTTAAATAGAGTTCGCCACTTTCCATGCGTTTCACTAAATTAGCACAGACTCGTGCTTTGTCGACTTTCGGGGAAATTAGTAGGAAACTAGTCTCTAGCTAATTAATCAATTTCTGGAGAAAAAAAAAAACGTTGAAAAAGAGCTTATTAATCTTATTATTTTTAATTGTTACGCTTTATATTGCTGGCTATGAAATGTAATTATTAGAGATGACAAAGGCAGGTGGAATTATTCCTTTTTTGCAGCGACTAGATAGACTCGTGTCTATTCGCCTCATAAGGCCTACTGGTGTCACCGAAAGTCGACAAAAGACGAGTCTGTCTAGTCTCTGCAAAAAAGTAATAATTCCATCCGCCTTTGTCCTCTCTAGTAATTATTCGAATGTTTAGTACCTTTTAAACAAACGATATACCAGTGGTTCGCTAGGTGTGCACCGCGACGCCCTGGGGCGACGCAGACAATAATCAGGGACACCGCGGGTAAACACGGTGGTCTGGTCCCAAAGCTTGCAGAAACTTCTAGAAAGATATGGAACGGAAATATTTCAGAAAAGTACGGGCAAACAAGACTGCCAGTCTTGTTTTTCGCGTCAAAGCTTTCTGCGTTTTGAAAAAATGCGTGGTGATAAACAAGCTCATCCGTCACGTTAACTTTTGAATAATTTTGTTGAAGATTTTCACAATTTATTTATTTTTTTTGTAATTTCTGATAGTTTTTGTGATACAATTTTAATGAATGCAAGCTTCGCATTGTGAGATTTACCCTTAGAGTCGCTTTCACTTCTGTGCCGGATTTATTTATGTCATTGTATACATATTTTCACAAAGGCGCCGCTACAAAATATTGAATCTGTAAGTCCGCCGCGGACTGATTAAGTTTGGGGATCTCTGCGCAAAAAATAAATTTAGTTAATCAAAATATATACTCCTAATGAAGTTTGCGAAGGTAGTCCCCGAATTCGTTCAATCACATGTATGTATGTACGTTGAAGTTGTATCGCCTGAACCAGGCGTCTCCTTTTTATGTAGTATATGAAAGTCTCGTCTGCGGCTCCGGGACTTCGACGTACCCGAAACAGCCGCGAGTCGGAACAAAACAATCGACGCCAAGATCGCGCACTTGCTATTCATTACGCGCCTCTAGGACCCTCTAGCGGCGCGTCGACCCACTCTCGGCAAAGGATTTGTATACAATTTGCCCTGGATCACCTCACTCTTTGACCGACTTCGTTGAAATTACAAAAGCTACACTCGTGCCCGCCGTATTTCAATGATGGGGCTGCTGCCGAGCAGAGGCAACCGGAACGGTGACGACAGGCTCGCGGGGATTCGCAATTTCTCAATTTTGCTCTTCTAACACAAAGAAAAGGATGGAGAAAAGAATCAAGTATGTAATTTTTCCCGGTGAAAAGGGACAATATCGTACAACGTCGCTGTTTATTTTTATGAGATTCCTCAATGGAACCGGAGCAGTAATATTTTGTACATTCTATAAAAAATCGTATAAGCTGATGTATCTACGTTTTATGTTGATGTCTTTCTAAGCTTTCTTTTATATTTCCTCATTCACTTTGAATAAGATTAAACGTACATGTAAACGATTACAAAATATTTTTTCACTACTTTGTGCCTTTGCTTAATAATAAAGTTACCTAAAACATACACTAAAAACATGTTAAAGTCAAATTACAAATAATTTACATAGCTGTATACTGCGTCGCATGAAACTAATAGAAACAGTTTGTTATTTGCTCTTAAAACGGAAATCATGTTATTTTTTTTCATTCGAACTGAAGATAATTGATGTTTAAATATTGACTTTCATAAAGATTCGCATAAAAATACGAGAAAATTTAGAAGCTAATACTCATAAACATATAATATGAAGTACAGTTGTGGAAGTTCCACAAAAATAGGATTTCTGTAGGATGAATTGTTGTAAAAGGAAAATTACAACGTAGTTCTACATACGAGATGCTTGGAAAAGAGGTAGCTCCAGAAAGCAATTATTCAAGGAGAATGTGTCAGATTACTATGTAAGATTAGACCGACAGATTTCTCAAACTTGTTTACTAGCGTAGAATTACGTGAATAAGGCGCTAAGAATACAATTCGCTTAGAAAATGTTGAGAAAATTATTAATCGCCCTCTTATAATAAATGTATTAAAGCCGGCTTATTTCTTTTTACTAATAATTCATTCTCTTCTGTGTCAACAAACATGTATTGAAATTTTCTTCAACAAAGGTATTTGAAAATAATGGGTTTGACTGGATTTTTCACTGTCAATTGGTTTCTTTCATAAAGTAGCAATTTATTACAAATTTCTCTTTAACTTTGAAGGGATAAACTTTCACGTGAGAAGTAGCACAACGCAAACAAATTCTATTCAACCCTCATTACTTGCTTCGATTTCCTTCTAGATGCTATTCATAGCTCTTTGAAAGATTCAAGGTGTAATGCCAGCACAACTTGTCTCTCTAACTAAATTTTTGAGGAACCCAATAAAATACTGTGTAGCCTCCAGAAACTCTACCGAATACCAAGGACAATGTTCTATTCGACTTGATTTCTGTAAGAACATATGCTTCAAGGAATGAATTTTGTTCCGGCAGAGACGTGCCGGCAAATCGGAGAAAAAGCAGCGAACCATTCTCAAAGCTTGCTGCCCATGATCAAAGATGAAGAAAACTCTCTCTGTTTTAAAAGAAAGCTCTTTTAAAACAGAGACATTTTAACAGTAAATAAAGTGCAAAAAGCATTAATAAATAATAATAATTGAATATTGATAATAATTGACTTGTGATGATCCAACAGGTTGAGATCAACTCTTGTAACTCTTGGCGTTCAAGTGCTGGGATTGGTCCTTTAGTGAATAAATGTTGATAGCAGGCCTCCAATGTCGAGACTGCTAGAGATCGAAAGAAAAACAAATAAAAGAACCGTCATCTGTTCAGGACTTATTTAAAATAAAAGGGACTGAATGAGATTATAAAGTTATTTAAAATAAGAACTAGATTTGTTAAATTCAGAAATAGGTGGTCAGATTCATGAAGAATTAAAATCGAAATTTAAGCAAAACAATGATATCAAAAATGTAGATAATAGATAATAGAACGCAAAATTGTAACAATAGCAAAACAGTATAGAATTTATCAACCAAACAGTACAAGTATAGCAGTAACTCAAATAAATTAAAAAAAAAATAGTTATAATTACTGCAAATGCTAGCGTCTGATATCACACTGCAGAAAAGGATAACTTAATAGTAAACAATTTAATTTGAATAACCAAGCAATAGCCAACCAAAAATGTGTTTGTAAAATTAAATTATAAATATGTGATTTTTATGACATACACTGATAGAAATAAATAAGTGTAATAAACACGACAAAAATTTAAACAACAGAACGTGTAAATGGGTGGTTAATAAGAAAATTCTTTGGATATAGTGAGAATAATTTCACCACTTACTTGTTGCTTTAATTAGATTGACGTTGACTTCTTGGTTAGTTACTTCAAGCCATTTCTTTCTATTTTAATGGTTTATTCTGATACCGCTTGCTCAGCAATCTCACCTCATTAGATGCACAGTGCCCGTCAGTACCAAATGGAGGCTACAAACTCTATTACCAAAGCCTTTCCCTCTATTAAATGCTTATCTCGCAGTATCATCCAGAAAAAAAAAAACGACTGTATTATAATGTTAACAACTAAATTGTGCTATCCCAGCCCTGTTTACGTAGATTTATAACTACGAAATAATGTTAACAGGTTGCTAGCTACATACAAAATACATCCTTTACTATGGTATAATTGTAGAAGTGATCATTATATTATATCAGCCCATGAAATTAATATTTCCAAATGCAAAATGTAATTTCATATAGAAGAGGTTAGAACTGCTTTATAGAATTGAAATAAATGTTATCTCAATAACTTGTGGATTAGTAAATATTTAAAGCTACAATTTGTAAACTTGTAACTCTGATAAGAAAAATATTGGCTATAAATAATAATCACTACTACCTATATGGAGACCTTCACAATGTTGACAATTTATTGGCTGTTTGTTGATTAAGTTCTATTGGCTTTTTTTGTTTTTTGTTTTTGTGAAAAATACAGGTACAGCAGTACATTTATTGCTTTACGAATATTTTTTATTGCTATTACGCATCAATCTGCTAAGTTACTTTTGTACTGATTTTATATTTGGTTGGTGCACAGCATAGGCAGATAAGATCTTCTGCAATGTGTGGATTTCCTATGGAAAATGAAAAAGAAAATCCTGCATTAAATTTGTTAAATAATACAATCTCATTCAATAGTGGGAAAACGTTTAACGCATTAGTATCAAACCCATGCATTGCAGAACACACCTTGACTTCTTGTCCCATCCACCAACCAAATATAGCAAGTAGCTTAGCAAATCTATACATAAAATTTTCGGAAAACGAAAATTTCATAGGAAATATTGGGAGAAAAAAATCAAACGATACCCACCTAATTTCCTAAATAAAAATAATTAATTGAAGGAATTATATGATTCTCACATTAAAAAAAAACAATGATAGCCAAAATGGAGAAAACAACAAATATATGGCTAGACCTTATGTAGAACAATAATTTCAAAATTTACAAAAACTACTAAAACAATATAATATTAAATTAGCTCATCAACCAAATAAGTCTAATATTGCATCTTCCACAAAACCAACCAATAGAACGCAATAAACATACACATACTATATTGTCAACATTGTGAAGATGTCCATAAATTCCGATACATAAATGTATGTATATGAACTTGCACATAATATTAAAAAGTACCATTGTTTTACAAAAGAAAAAAGAGGAAACAGAATTGTAGCATTTTAAAGCGAGATACAATTAATAAATTTAGAGCCTTACTCTAATTATTTATTAAAGCCACAATTCAAACGAAAAGCAAAATAACAATGTACTACAAAACGTAATTTCCCGAATATTAAAATAATTTAAAACATCATTTTACACAAAATAACATTCTTCCATTAAAGTAAGTAGAATAATAAGAAAACAACGATAACGTGGGTATTGTTTTAATTATTACAGTGGATTATTCTCGTATAACTTCAATATGAATATTCACTCCTTTGAGTAGTCGTGTAGCCTCAGGCTACGGCCATCTTGCCAGCAGATCCTGAGGTTCTGGATGATTGCGATGAACGCGAAAATAAATATTTACACAGGTGTTGTCAAGTTGCATCCTTTATATTTTAAGTGTACAAAAGAATTATTATTAGCAAAAAGTGATAGAAGAATATCACTTAAGGTGTTTTACTAACTGGTAAAAGCAATAAATGACGTACTTGATCATTGCGACACTAAACCACAGAAACATCTTATCACCATATTGAAATACGTGTGTAGTGGTAAGCCAGACAGTGACGTGTTTCATTAATTTCAGCAGGTTCTACTAAGATGAGAAAATCTGTTATTTTTTTCTCAATACAAAGTAAAAGGATATCAATGTTATGCCTTAGTATAAGGAACAGAAATGACGTTGAGCTTATTCAACATATTATACGGAAATAAATTAATACTATTTATAGTTTCACAAATATAGATCATTAATAGGCGACAACAAGAAGGTATGATATCGCTCCGACTCGGGGATGGTAAGTTAATTTAAATAATATATGACGTACTGATGGTCGACACCAGAATATAAATCAATTAGTTCACAAGACATGATCTAGCCGTAGAGCGTCCTAGCTGTGCGCTCCATTTCAGGTCGGTAGCTGTGATTCGAAATTACATAATTTGATGGCTGCTTTGCATACATTTGCATGTTATTGGATGGCGATCCTGCTGGCACGCTGCCGTGTATTAAGTATGAAGGAGAATTTGGCGGATTTCTACGGAAGGTGTAGCGGCCAATAATGATTGCGTCTTCGCCTATAGATGGCGCGTAACCAGCATACATTATACATTTCAGGTGAGACCCCACTAATGAAACTTCGACGTGGTTTAAAGGTTTATATTAGTGCCGCTCGTACCAGAGATTACTTCGCAGTGTGCTGCTTTCTACACGATAACTATTAATAAAGGATTTTGCGGCTCAGCAGAACAGATTGTATCGCGGCGTAATAATAAACCAATTAATATCTTCTTTGGTGCGATGGGTGCTTCATTTTGCATACTCGAAGTAAAGTGCATCAATCATACTTTATTTTTCTTTATATCGTTACCTTAAGTGAAAAATAGTTGTTGTCCTTTTTCCATTCACCATTCGTCATAAAATTCAAAACTTGTGTTGGAGGTTTGAACGCACTGCCGCTTTTGATCATTCAAATATAACACCTATCTCTTGCTTAGATTAATTCCATTATTAACTGTATTTTTTTAAATGTCAACTCTAGGTTGGATCAATTGATGCCAAATGAACAAGTGTTTGTAAGGATGCTACCTGTGCGAATGCTAATTAATGAAAAATTATAAAAAAAATAAATGTACAAAAAAAGAATTGAGGAACTAGATGTGGTCACATCCATCAGACATAAAAGATCAACCAAACTCCTCCCTACGAGTGCAGGTAAAATTGAAATATTGAAGAAATATTAAAGAAACATATTGCATCACATTAAAAAATAACATAGCAACAACCATCTTGTAAATCTAACCTGCACTATTTTCTCTTCTTTCTAGCAAATTCAGCTATCGTATTTTATGTAAGCTTGATTTTCTTAACAGAACATGAGTCAATACGCTTTTTATCTAGTTCTATTAGCATCCTTGTTCTATATCCGTTAGGCAATATATATGTATGCACCAGGTGCAGTGGTCATTCCGTTTAACTCCGTTGGTAATATACAGGCTGAGTCATCTCCGCTACTTTGGAAGAGACCAAGGAAAACTAAAGGTCTGAAAATTGAGTCTTTTCAAAACAGTTCTTTTTCTTGTAATTGAGTTTGATTCTAGGAGTGGTCTAAATTTATAATCGGATTATAGACAAAGCCATCTTATAATGTCGTAACTACCCAAAGTTGTACTTTTCAAAAGGAACGTGCTATGCTCTATTATATTTTTTGGAATCTTTATAAAATTCTAAGACAAAGAGGTACCATTGTCCTAAAGCTAAAGGTTTCAAAATTATTAGACTTTTTTTAAATACGTTTGCATCTACAAAAACCGCTACCGCCGAATAGGGTGAAGTGGATCAAACTTTCATGGTTTCAATACTATTATTTAAAAAAAATGCCAAACAATATGTATTGTTCTGTTTTCCCCATGTATTTCTTTCCTTTATCCTGTTTTTTGCTATTTTTTAATGAACAAAAAAATTGACACAAGAAACCATTTTAAAGCTTATTCAACATGAGACGGATTATTTCCGTAATGTTAAAAAGTTGATTACAAAAATGTGTTTTTTTTTTTTAAGAACAAAAGAAAAACAAAGTAAAAAAATAGTTTATTTTTTTAAGTACACTTAGTACAGAATCCATCCTTAGTAACAGAAGTAAATTTGAACTAAAGTAAATAAAAAGGCATTAAAGAGAAGCATACCCTCAAATCACACGTTTAAAGTCAGTTTTATGAAAATTGCTCTTTTTCTTTCAAAAAGAGAACAACAAAAAAGTCTTTAATCTTGTCGTACTTCCTACCTTCGTTTATTATTTCCGAGTGTTGCGCATATCCGGGCATACAAAAGAAATCCTTATTACTTTTTTCTTATTATTAGGTTTTTAAAGTCTTGAAGGGAAACCAATCATCATCATTTTAGTTCCGACGCGAGCATTTTTGTTGGAAAGACACAGGTATCTAACTTATAATAAACTTATTTTGCTCTGTGACAAAACTTTATGAAAAAAAAAAATTACGCTTAAAAAGTATAGATAGGTCTTGAAAAAAATCAAATGCACTAATATGCGTTTTGATGAAAGGTTTAAACAATTTGTTTTAATATTTGGTCAAACATTTAATACTTTCGCTCAGTTTTATTGATCAATTTACAAAATACTTGCCTACCTTAAAAAGAAAATTCCTACTTAAAATAATTAAGCTAATCACAGCTGAGCAGTGGGAATAAACACTAAAGACACCCAATGGCATAGTATTTACACAACGTCAAAATTAAGCACATTTCATAACCTTGATCCGCTCACCTGATTAATTTCATCCCATTTGACGATATATCTATTGAAATGTGATGATGCATTAGATATGTGTAATATTCGGTACCTAAACTAAGAACAAAACGAAGAGCTCTGTTTTCATAAAAAAGTTTATTTAAAAGTGTAAAATTGATGAGATTAATTGGTAAAAATTATATCGTTCAAATGGCCACCTCCCGAGTGCATGCATTATTGCGCTCGTTTGGCAGCATTTGTTGCTCGCAAAACATCTGGCTCCAGAATAGCGAATTCTGCTTCAATGTTAGCTTTTAAGGCTTGTAAGGTTCGCGGTTTGTTGTGATAAACGCGAGATTTTAAGAAGCTCCAAAGAAAAAAGCCTAGTGCTGTTAGATCTGGTGATCTGGACGGGCAGTTCAAATCCCCAAAACGGGAGATCACTCGACCTGGAAATCGGTGTCTCAAAATCTCCATAGTTGCCCGAGCTGTGTGAGCGGTTGCTCCGTCCCGTTGAAACCAACAATGATCGAGACGCAATGCAGCAATTTGCCGCAAAAAATATTCGTTTAACATCTATCTGTAACGCTCACCGTTTACGGTTACGGTAGCGCCATCGACGTCTTCAAAAAAATAAGGGCCCATCACTGTTTAGTGCAAATGCTGCACCAAACAGTCGCCTTCAGGGGATGCAATGTCCCTTCTTCCATTTCACGTGGATTCTCTGTGCCCCAGAAACGCAAATTTTGTTTGTTAACATAACCACTTAAGTGGAAATGGGCTTCGTCGCTCATTATGATTTTTGATACGAAATCATCGTCTTCTTGCACTAAGTTCAACAGAGTATGGCAGTAAGTTAAGGCCTTACCAGACGGCCAGCAGGTAGCAATTCGTGAACAGTTCGCACTTTGTAGTGGAACATTTTCAAATCTTTCACCAAAGTTCGTTGCAAGGAACGTCTGCTGATGCCTAACTGTGTGCATCGTCTTCTCGTTGATGTTTGTGGACTCTCTCTGACATCGTCGGCAACAGCAGCGATGTTCTCGTTCGAACGAGCACTACGAGGCCGGCCACTTCTTGCGACATCTGTAGTGGACCAAGTTTGCACGAGGCGCTCGGACAAACGTTTAATTGTTCGAGCGCATAGAACACGACGACCAGGAAAACGACGGCGAAATTTACACTGCCTTAAAAGAATTGCTGCAAAAATGGCGGCCAATTCAAATTATGACATTACTTTTGCGCCACCTATTATTTGTAGTTAAAATATTATGCTACAGTTATACCCCTTGCAACCAATATAACTGTAAATACTGTAAAAAACTATAACTTCGTATTCTTGTTGGGAGAAACTATTTTTGGCAGGTATGTATTCCAGCACAATCATAGCAACAACATACACCTACATATGTAGCAAATGAACCTTTTCAATATTCGCAGTTAGCAAGAATCAACGGGTGTACCTCTTGGTAGATCAACGGATTCTTATTTTAATCACATATTGTACTTTCCTATTCATATTACTTGCAATACAAATAAAAGAATGCCATTTCGAAAAAACTACAAATAACGTTGTATTCTTTACTATCATAATAGCTATCACTACAGTAACTATTGGTATATTACAATCTACTACATATCTCTCGACTAGCTATCTTTTTCTACCTATCAATTATTATGATCATTAACCAACGTACTTAGTACTTTATCCAAGGCAAATTGGATTAGATTGTGTAATAGGTCACCGCAAGCCTTTCGATCTCTTCAGTTGCTCACTCGCTAGTTTTGGTTTTTTCACTAGGCTTACTTTATTTCTATTTTGTTGCGTTGTATTATCTGGTGAAGTATCGGATTACGCAATACACCCCTCGCTTCTAAATATCAATATGGTCATTAGCTAACACTATTAGAATTTTTCGCATAAAGATATATTCAAACCTCCGGTAGAGATTTTTAACGAGGACCAAGGTTTTACATCCTTATCCCAGAAGAAAACCAGCCGTCTCGATCAAGACTTGTTATCCTGCTGGTATACTTGGATGGAAAGCTAAGCTTACCAGCTTCTTATTCACATATATTATATATATCTTGTTTGCGTTGTTCGTTCTTTTTATAACTCAAATGATGGTTAATTTTAATAAAACAGATTTTCTTTCCCTTGTTGTTTAGCGGCGTTCTTAACCTTTAATAGATTTTATTCGATTATTGAATTAGGTAGATATTGAAAATAATATTACCGCGTTTGTACGTTTTCATTTTCCTGCTTGTGATGCGATCTTTATATTTTAAAAAGAAACATAGGTCGCTAACAATGACCTAGAGTAAATTTCATGCAGGCGTATATTGACGTAATTTTAAGATTCGTACTACTTACTAAAGAAGTCAATTTATTTTACTGCAACTATTTAACAAAAGAGCCAACGCCAATGTTTCTAGTTAACAATCTAACTCCGTATTTTACCTCCATTCATTATTGAATAGGAGAGCGTAAAACATCCATCTTTCTTAAAAGTTTTGCCGTCTATCTCTGAAAATAATGGAGTCACAAAGAGTGCTGATCCCAGGGGTAATTAATTCGCCTTTATTAAAACAAGATACATACGAAAAAGCCCTGAGTAGAAATAAGCCAGAAAAGTTAAACTAGACTGGTTTGACGATGGGAAATAGAGGATAATACGATTAGATGGAGTATAATTTTCACGTTTAAGAAAATTTAGCTTAATTGTAACGTCCCTCTTTCCACACGCTGTCCAAATAGACTGATGGGCAAAAATCTGAAAACTCTCACAATATTGCAGACATTGATATAAAATTCGGTATCTGTAGGTAACCAAGTATGAGGACTGAAATGGCACCATCGGTTCTGAAATTCTAAACAAAACACCTTGTTTTTTTTTATATTCTTATAAAGTGCAACATTCCAATATCAAAAATTTCTACATTCTCCAATATTTTATCAATTTGTTAAATTTTCATAAGAATACAGATGTCCGTTGGTAAGTGAAAAACAAGAAAAACAACGAGTAAAATTGAAAATAGTGCTATTAAATTATTAGGCTTTCCTGTAAAAGCACGAATTGAATTTTTAATAAGGATCAGCTATGAAAATAAACAACGCAGTTACTTTGCGAAGTAAACGATTTCTTTATTAATCTAAAAAACATAACGCGCTCCTTAGTTCGCAAAATGTTAAAAAAATATCAGTTGAGCGGAACGGCCCGTACTCTATCCAAAACAGGACGGCGGGAAATGGCAACAGATGATAGTAAAGCGTAAAATAATGCAATTTCCTTAGAATAAGTGCCAAAAACGTCTACGCAAATCACTTCATGATTCATAGCCTTCATCATTCAGATAGACCGATTGTTCTAGAAGCCCTTTTTTATGTTGCCTATTTGTTAATTTTAGTCATGGTTATTAAATGAAACACCACGTTGTTAGGTAGGTATTTACCGTTAACTACGTTCTTATTCTATGTCTATTCTATGTAGTAATACTAGTAATTCCTATTGTCTATTCTAATGCAATCATTTCTTTTCTTGCAAGGTACAAGATGACCAATCAATACCGGATACACACACGAGTATCGATGCATTTACTCGCACCAACTTTTGCTGATTAGGTGAAATGGAGTTTACTGAATTCTACTAACTTTTCTGTTCTGAAACTTTTTCTGTTGAGGTTGTCTTTTCTAATGATGTAACATTTTGGTTCGTCGGCGTTCTAGTCTCTATTTATGCTATTCTACATTAGTAACAAAAGCACCACAGTCAACACTACCAATAAATAAATATTTGGGATTTTGTAAAAGCAAAATTATCTGACCCTATTTTTTTGAACAGACGCTTAACGGGTGAAATCGATTTGTACCTTTTAAAAATGTAAATTATCCCGGCCTTCAGTGGAAGAGGAACAGTTGTCAGTTATAAGATGGGGTTGGTCTCCATTATGCATTACCAGTACGACAGCTATTAAATTTTAAATTTCCAAAATGAATTAGGTGAAGGGGTACTACCGAATGGTCTGCTAGATCTCCAGATCATAATCCACCGAATTATTTCTTCTTGGGTTATCCAAAAAAGTCATTATTATAGCTATTACAATCGGATAATGACTATTGGATGCGGATGCATCTGGTGAGTGCAACCTTAATAACAAAATGCTCTCGTAAGTATTAGAATAGATGGAGGCTGTTGATTAACTTTGCATTAATACTATTTTAAGATCACCTTCCTTCAGGAAATGTAAGAAGCCGCCTATTGAAATGTTGGTGTCGTGTATGACTGATGGCAACACATTTGCATAGAATTTATTCTGGCGTCTCCAAATCTTCTTCACATAGACGGCAGATTTAACCTTCAGCTTTCCAAGCTTTTAAAGCAATATGACCTGTCAGAAATCTTGCCACTAAACCAAGGCTTTACTGAATGATAACACTATTTTTGCGGTCTTTAGCGAATATGAGTGCTATTGTGTACTTTGGAATACAGTCCCTGTACGAGGCTCTTTGATGGCCCTCCCATGTATTTGTATATATTCATAGTTGCGCCTCGTATCCCCACCTCGAGACTTATTATGCCGCATGGGTTCAAGACGGAGATCTCTGCTTAATATAAGTGGGTGTGTAGACATCACAATGCGGTAATTAGGCCCACCATTCCAACGCCTTTTATTCTCTTGCCGTCCACGCACCGTACCTCTTTTACTTTGAGCCACCTCATGCTTTAGCTAATTTGAAAGCTGGAATCATAGAAGAAATATCACTCCGTTTAACATTATTTAGAAGATCATTTGGACGCCTGATACATTTATGTATTTGTTCACACATCGTGTTGTAGCGTTCTTCTACATAAAATCATCCCTTGGTTTCCTATTCCACTATGTTAATGAATTGTAATTATAACTATGTTATAATAAATGGTTTTGAAATTGGAATGTTTTGCATAAAACATATACAGGGTGCTTCATTTAAAATTCCAAATGTAGTTCTCAAAATCGGTTAACCAGCAGTGCTGGATTTTATAGCAATACCTTCAAAATTATTGGAGATATATATCTACGTGTTCCTGAATTTTTGTTTGTTATGGACAAATTTTAAAGGCGCTCGCATTTATGATTACTAATCTAGGAATTGGGAGATTAGGACTATTGTTCGCTTAGTTTCAGTACGTGATCTAAAACGAAGAGAACAAGGTCTTTCCTCTCTCTCCTCCTCCGTTCGGTAATAATATGTTTTAGCCTGATTTCCAATTTTAACATCTTAATTTTATTTGGTAAATTCTTGTAATGAATTTTATAAAAAGTGAGTATTTTTTAAAATATTTAGATTTACAATATTCAATCATATTCAAATATCTTATGTTTCTTTTACAAATACGTTCCTAGTTTACAAAAAGAAAAAAAAAAACAATTAGCAAGGAGAATGCAAACTTAAATTTCCTTCATTTCATCCATGCTGAAAAAGGATCACATCCTTATTCTCCTATATAACGGAATAAATATTTACTTTGCTTGCAATATAAACTAAAAACCCCCAAGATCATTCTCAAATAGCTGTGTAATGAAACTCTACGAAATTAAAAGCTATCAATTAGGCACCGATATTTTCATTTCACTCACACGGGTAAAATTACCCCTGTGATAGGAAGTAGAAGAGCTGTCTCCTATTATTGGGGTGATTTGCACATACAGTGCAAAATTACGTGTATTACAAGCGGTGCAAAATCTTGCTTAACCTGAAAGCTGGAGACTGCAGATTTGTTAAAATAATTCGCTAATAATATCGAAACGCAAACGAAAGTTGCTTATTACTGATTTTATAATGTGGTATGTATGACGCCTTTTAAGTATAGGATAAAATTAATATAATTAAATTAGCATGAACCTATAATATTAATACCTTTATCATCTAACTTTTTAACTTATCTTAATTTATCTCACATTCAGAAATTCGAGGCATTAAACGTCTCGCTTGAAAAATGTCTTAGAAGACATAATCTTACATTCAGGTAGATTTATAGTGAAGGCGCAAATGTAGATAGCTAATTGGAGAAATAGATGTCCAATTATAGCCTAAGAGATATTTACTATTCAGGTTAAGCTAGTTTGTTCTTTAGAGCGCTGACCACCAAAACCTCTTCACTGAAAGGCGAAACAACAAGTAGTAGTACTACTTTCGATTTGTCATAAAGCTCTACCTAACGCAAGCCTTTAAATACTGAACACATCCAATTCACTGTAAGTATTCGTTAAATAGAGGTTACACGCCAACGGATTTAAAACTGAGTGAAGGTTTCCTAGAGTTCAGTATTTCTTGTTATTACACATGTACAATAGTTCATTTGATATGCCTAGCATGTTGCACGGCATTTCCAATGAGTATTTAGGAATTTTTATATATTGTCACCATGATGAAGAGTGCAAAGGCACTCGAAAAATGTTGCTGTTTCTAATAAAGAAAATAACAATTAGGCCTTTACAACTTCTTACCTATTTACTTAATTTTGCGAAGTCAGTTCGAATCTATTCATTATATAAGGTATTATATAACAATTAAATATGAAAATAAGAATTCCAAACATACCAACGACAGTCAAATAACCCATTTGGCTCATCATTGGATCGGTGTTGATCTGACACATATACCATCCTTCGTCCGATTTTCTGACATTCTTTATGTGCAGGTACCAAGTTTGATGTTCACCATGGGTAACGCCTATTCTACGATTCTTCGTAATTACGTGAATATGTATAGTGAGGACGGTTTGCGAGTTCACTTGGAGCCAAGCAACCTGCAAGGGTAATAAATTTGTTTTAAGTAATATAGGCTAGTAAGTAATGGAGAAGATAATTACAAAGTTAAATTAGAACCTTCCTGCTTATGTAATCTGTAGTTTGGCAACTTATGTAACTTATTTAATGAAAATTATAATATTTATCGAATATAGCGTTATTATTTACTTTTTTCAACTGAAATGTATTCATGTATACGTATGCGTGTTTACTACAGACATTTAACTATCAACAGAGTTTAAAGTAGCTTTAAGGGTCATAAAGAAATGTTTTTTTTAGGAACTTTGTTTTTGAGAACCTTCTCATAATAACTTCTACACAATCGAATATCATACTGAATTGTTCTGCTGCGTTTAGGGAATTCGAAGAACCACTTCACTTGACATAAATTCGTATCAATTGAACTCTCTTCGATTACTTATATCTACAATAATAATAATCTTGAAAATCAGGATCTCGTGGCTGGGGGTTTCTTGATTGTGTATAAAACAATACCAATTTGTAGAACGTCGGTACATATTTACACATAAAATGGAAATAACGTATTCAGCTTTATCAAGAATGCTAATTAAGGAGTTGCGCAAGAAAAGAATAAATATAGTAAATAAATTTAATATATCGCACTAATAGCAACTATTATTGTACGAAGATTGCTTTAGCTGAATCTAAATCAAAAGTGTTAGATGAGCGAGAAAATTAACATACCACATGAAAATTAAGTCGTTCATTAGCGTTTGCTTGATTATCTAATAAAAAAAAGGAATTAGACGGATTCTCTCGACGTTCTTCAACTGATGTCATAAAAAACTGGGCAAGCAAGGTCCCATGAGGGAATCCTCGACATGGGTGTACCTTTTACACGAAATAAACTTTAACACTCGTCTTTGAACTTTCTCACCCTCAATCAAATTGCTGCGTTTAACATAGTATGAATTCCATAGGGAGGGTGCATGTTCGTGCAATTTTAAGTGCAATGATGCAAAAAAAATAAAAATTTTCTAATCCTAACATTCTGCTAACAGAAAATATTACACTCTGAACATGAAACATGTTATTTCGAGTTAAACTACAGTCGATGTAGTCACCTAAGTCACGCATAATCAAAAATTATTGCTCATGTCTTCATTGTATACACATACAACTCAATATTAACATATATTTCAGCTTAATTTTCTTGAAAGAGACCAGTTAGAGAGAGATATCAAACTCGCCTGTAGTTTAGTGAAATCCTGCAGGGAAGCCGCAAAACGATACGATTTAACGTCGTCAGCAAACATTACAGCCTTAGAGTAAACATTTTTCACCAGAAGCGACATGGCACGGGTGTAATATTGCTATTACGATACAAAGGATTGGCAATGATAAAGGTAAAATGATAATCTAGTCTTTGATGTTAAGGTCTCACAACTTTCTCAAAAGAGTACCATGATTATGCGACCAAAAGCTTTGAGCACATCTACATACATTTAGAACCGTACTAAAGGAAGGTGTACAAGTTGGTCGCAGTCGACTTTCTATTAACAAGACCATCCTGTTACTCCTCCTAACTTGTAAAGAACAAATTTAGCAATTTTATCCTTGCTTAACGTTACCCACATTATCCTATAAGAAGTATCTAAGTCCTACACACGACCATTTTCTAATGCCGGATAGACTTTAGCAAGGCTACATCTGTAGCAACTAATAATAACAATAATATTGTTTCGTTTCATATGGCATATCTGTACAGGCTGGGCCAAATTCGATACTTTTAATAGGAAACTTATATTTTTAGAGGAATTAGACAAAAACTGACCCTAGCTTCTGGAGCTCGATTTTAAAGAGAAATTGATTGGTGAAATCCCTATTTTTATATCTTTCTTAATATAAGAGATACAGAGCGTTCTCTTAAAATGTGCAATTTTTAGAAACCCTTATAACTTTTCTATTTGTGAAAATACTTGATTTATATAAAAACTATGTTGGAGCGCTTTTTGACGCAGAATCCTAAGCTCTAATTTCATCTTTTTTAAAATTCATATTTTTTGAGATATTATCAAGATATGTGTTTTTGTATATGGAATATCCTGTATATTTTTGCACGTTTGAAAAGCATATAAAATTACCTTTGGAATGATATAACGCACTTAATATTTTATTTAAACAACTTTTAAATTATTTGTTTTTTTTTTCCTTTTTGACATTATTCTAAGATGGCTATGGATGGTGGTAAATAAGCAAACAAAAGATTTCAACAAGGCAGAAAATAATTGTTTTAATATTAAATGTTATAAATAACAATTCAAACAAACCAAACTAAGGAAACCATTAATAAATAGCATTACTCGTAAGGAATTAATAAGGAAATATCTTTAAATTAATTGGAATTCGTTTACTTCCAGCATGACAGAGCACCTGCTCACAATTAAATCTAAACCAACAATTCGGTAACAATTGGATCGGGAATCAAGGATCGATACATTGGCCGGCAAGGTCACCTGATTGGATTTTTTCCTTTTGGGGAAGAATCTTACACTTAAACATTCCCCCAATTCAAGATAAGAATTAGAAGCTGTAGTTTTGTAAGCGTTCGACTCTATCTCCGCTAGAGTTGATAAATTCAGCTCAGAGTGTAAGAAAACAGTGTCGATTATGTTTACAATAGAACAGCGGACAATTCGCTATAATGTATCATGTTTACACATTTTTTAGTAGCAAAGGTATGTTCTGTAAATATTTCGTTTAAATATGTTGGAAAGAATGTTAGAAACCAACTTATTTAGTTCTAGTCATGATTAATTTCAAATTTTCAATACATCATGAATTTTTGCCGAATAAACCCTATTAATTCCTTATCAGCAATGTTATTTATTAATGCTTCCCTTAGTTTAGTTTGTTTGACTTGTTAAATGTAACATTTAATATTAAACAATTTTTTTCAGCCTTGTCGAAATCTTCTACTTGCATATTTATGACCATCCACAGCCATCTTAAAATAATGTGAAAGGAAGAAAAACAAATAATTTAAAAATTGTTTAAGTAAAATATCAAGTGTGTTACATCATTCTAAAGGAAATTTTATATGCTTTTCAGAAGTGTAAAAATATACAGGGTGATCCATATAAAGAAACACAGGTCTTGATAATATCTCAGAAAATATGAGTTTTAAAAAAGAAAAAATTAGAGCATAGGATTCTGCGTCAAAAAGCGCCCTAATCTAGTTTATATATAAATCAAATATTTTCACAAATAAAAAAGTTACAAGGGTTTTTAAAAATTGCACATTTTAAGGAAACGCTCTGTATCTCTTATATTAAGGAAGATACACAAATAGGGATTTCACCAATCGATTTATCTTTAAAATCAAGCTGCAGAAGCTAGGGTCAGTTTTTGTCTAATTCCTTTAGAAATATAAGCTTCCTATTAATAAAAGTATGGAATTTGGCCCAACCTGTATATGTGATGAAAAGGTCCGTAATTTACAAAAACAAGACAAAGAACAAAGTATAGCAACAATAGTACATGTAAAAATTATGAATGTTGATGAAAAACATTTTCGTCAAAAATACAAAAATTTGCGCAACAACAAGTGAAGTTTTGATTTCTGTTAGTTTTTCATTAATAAATTCATCAATGTGAACCTATAAACACATAATTCCCTGCGTGGTGGAAACCTATTAAGTTTCAAGTTTTAATTGTTTATGTAAACAATGCTTGTTGCAATAATGAAAATCGTCCGGGATTTACTTACGCTTTATAGTATTTAAATAGCGCATCGGGAAGGTACGTCATACATCATTAAATTTTATATTTTTCCAGGGCCGAAAATCTATTTGCCCTCGCTCAAAACAATAGACGCTTCCGTATACGTGGAACAATGTTTTTACGTTTTTCTCCGTTCAGTAGTTTGTTGGAAATGCGCGCAAATGATTGTGCAAAATTGTTGGATCACAAGCTCAAATTCCGGTAGAATTTCTGTCCTGTTTCCTATTACTGAAATTGCCCACAATCAATATGGTATCTTTTGGATACAACAATTTATGAAGCTTTATTTCGATACTAGTACCGATAAGTCATCAAAAAGAGCTTCGATAATTTTATATGTATTGACCATAGCCACCAGGTTAAATCCCTTTCAGAAGATGTATATTTTTATCAAGCGCAGGGAGTAAGTTTTTGTCGTTAGATAATACTTTTTTCTTTAATACCGAGACACATTTCCTAGCCAACTTCCAAAACCTCCATAAAATATCTACAGAGAAAGTAAAATAATTAACTAATAAATTTGAGATAGGTATTCAAAACCGCTGAAGGTTTTAAAAGAGATCAAATAAATCTGATACGTTAACAATGTAGACATGTGTTTACATTATATTTTGGGTACCTCGTATAATTAGCTTAAATTTATAATATATATGTACATTAACCATCTAGACCTTTCCCTTTCAACTTCGGTAAGAATGCGCTACCTTCACTTCATATGAAACTTGGTTAAATGAAGCAGTACCTTATAGTTTTAGACAGAACAGGTTGATATCTCCGATTCTTATGTGAAAAATTTCGAAAAAGGTCTCTCTGTTATTCTTTAACTTGGAACCCTAATGAAAACTGATGAACAATACCGAACATCAGTTAAAAAAGTCCGTGGAAACCTTTTCAAGAAATTCCTTGGAAATAATAAAGGCTGAAATTATATAGACATTGTGGTTTGTAATATGAGCATTAAGTTCACTTTTTACACGCGGATTTGGACTGTTTTCTTACTAACCTTGATGATGTCACTGATGAGAGAAAATAGGCCCAGGCCCAGTTAAAAACAAAATTTTTCATTCAATAGTGTAAAAGTGTAAAGATGTAGCATGTGTTATTTTAATCGAAAGATCAACATTGCCTAGTGTTACGGCATGACGGCTGACGAATCTCACTTCGTGATTGTCACACAAAATCGTATCA
The DNA here is from genome assembly GCA_020654165.1 of Oryctes rhinoceros. Classification (NCBI taxonomy): domain Eukaryota; kingdom Metazoa; phylum Arthropoda; class Insecta; order Coleoptera; family Scarabaeidae; genus Oryctes; species Oryctes rhinoceros. The sequence continues at coordinate 4,780,876 of JAIOKQ010001013.1, forward strand.
TTTACTTATTTCTTTTAATTACTTATATATTACGTTTTTTACTTATATATTATTTATGAACTGACCGTCTCTTCCCATCGCCAAGCTCCGCACATTGCTATAAGTGAGGCAATCCTAAACCAAGATACTTGCGAATCAATTCTAATAATAGGATAGAATGTTTACATTTACGTTAATCAGCAAATACGTTTCGCAAAGAGTTTTTGACATATCTTCCCTAATAAAACGTTTCCTTGTTTCGATTTGTAATCAACTGCCTGGGTTTTAACAAACATTTAACCTTCTGTTTTTTATATCAATTATATGCATGAGTAATATTCGGCACTTTTCATGCGTTTGACGAAATTAGCAGAGACTAGAGAGACTCATATTTATTCGCCTTATGAGAATGTCTATTGTTTCCCCGAGAATCGACACGAGTCTGTTTATGTTAAGTTCGTAAAGCGTATCTTAACATATTACTTCTACTATTTCCTTCTCAAAACCTTTGCCTTAAAATTCAGTTTATGCATGAATAAAATACATAAATACATATATATTCGTTCTCTCCGATTTCTGCACAATTCTCTCCACGGAATAACAAACTTGTCACTTTGCACGCATAACGTTCATTTGTTGTTATCAGCTATTTGTTTCCGTATTTTCCGTGCGCACGTCATAAATTTCTGACTTGCCTTCATTCGCTTGCCGGTTCTTATCACATCGTTCTGATGCCTATGCATCAATATTAATAATATATAGCAATATATTTGTACCACATATACGAATATTTTTACAGTATACATTTGCATAGGATCCGACGCAATAACTACATCAGCGATTCTATATTTTCGAATCAACATGTTCCAGTCGATACATTTTTTCAGTCGGCTGAGTTTAATTAACATTTCGGCAATATCATTCACATTTGCATATTTTTGATAACCGGTATATAGTCCGCCCCAAACTCAGAATGTGTGCATTGGTCAATGGAGACCTTTTAAAAGGATTTTTTCTTTTGCAATATTTGATTTTTTGTGTACTCTAAAATTATATTAAAAACAAGCTCTCCTATGTTCCTAGCTACTCAAGGTTGTATTTTTGCAAAGGAATGTGTTACATATGGCATTTTTATAATCGTCGTTCAATATTACGGGAAAGTGAAATAAATAAAATAATAAAATTGTTTTTTTTTGTCACGCGTGCATTAGAAAAGTGCGACTTTTTGGAACGTTTATTAGTAGAGCTCCCCAACTGCGTGGCTCACCATAGGCGTCGATAAGGAACATAAGTAAAGTACATAAAAACAAAAGAAATAAAGAATTTTAAAACGCTTACTTTTGTAATTAGCCGTATCCAATATAGTGGGTGTTAATGCACAAGGAAAATAGTATTAGTCAGCACACGAGGAGGTAGGCACATTAAAACTGTTACCGTAAGCGCAATCCGATTTCTCAAACATCTGAAGCATTAGGAATGTTTCCACAGTCGTTTCTTTCAAGGATGTTCGTCGTTCTGAAAAAATGTTTTTATATCTTGAAAATGAACGCTCGACGTCTAATGATGTAATACACGCGTAATTAAAATAATCTTTGAATTTAGTCACCGGATCAGTAGAGTTACCTTCCCAAACTTGTTTTAACCTGCTAAAATTTGTATCTTTCTTCATAACACTTTCAAAATTTCTTGTAACGATATCATTTTTTTTGTTATTTATACAGTGTAGGAGTGTATTAACGTCATCTAATATTTGTACTGACTCCGTCAGGGACAGTGCACTATTTTGTAATTTATTTATTGCCTCAAGTACTTCTCTATAATTGTTGTAAACGGTTTGTAAATCTGCTTCAACGGAAATATCTTGGAATTTATCCTGGCTTTCCTTAATAGCCGCAGATTCGTTGGGATTGAATTGTAAGACGACTGATTTTATTTGCCGGAAGTATTTAAAATAATAAAACGCTGCCTTCAGCCATGTCCCCCAACGCGTAAGAATCGGCTCTGGTGGTTCGGGAATACCGGGACACTGTTTATGAAATTCACTGGTACGTTTGGGAGATTTGAGAAACACTCGTTTCGTATTTGTTATTAATGCATTTACCTCAGGGAAATTTGCACGAATAGTTTCAGCCACAATATGCAGAGCATGAAGTTTACAAGTAATATGTAACATCATCCCATAATGTTCTTGAAGAGAACGACCTACACAACGCATTGTCGCGGCACCATCGGTTATGAAAATTAATGCTTGAGTAGTGGCAACTTCAAATGTTTGTAAAGTATCAACGACTACGCTCTCGATAACGTCGGCAGTACACGATTTTAGTCTTTTACTAGCTAATAAAATTCCCTTTGTAGGTTGACGAGGTTCCAGTATACGTACAATCACATTCAAAATAGAATGTTTTTTACGGTCTGTCGTTTCGTCAATACATAACCACAGTAGTTTATTTTTTATTGCAGATCTGATCCTGTTTTCAATTTCGGTACGTACACTTGGCACACATCTCCTTAAGCTTGTTTCCGACGGTAACTCAAAGTCTGGATTATATTTATTCCAAAATTCACGGAATGGTTTCTTCCTGAGTAAGGAAAACGGTAAATTACACGCAGTCAGCATATAAAATAAATCAATTATAAATTGAGTTGCCTCAGTCGGTGATACACCCAGATTTTTATTTTTGTGTTGCTGACTATTTACATGTCTTCTACAGCCATATTTATCATTGCACATCAGAGGTATATTACAAATTTTACATATAATCTTACTTCCATTATATATTAAGTCAGGAAATTCTCCACAGAACTTTTTCACTTTGTCGGCCTGTGGGCGTTTCTTACTACGCGCGTCCGCTATACCGTCACAACCCGATCGCATACGGTAATAAACTACCGAAATGCGATGCGAGTTATTTGCTTATATATTACATTACATACCCCTCCGGCCACGCCCGGCGGTACGCCTTCTGACTTGCCACGCACTTTGGGGAGCTCTATTTATTAGACAGATAGAAAATATTTTTATTGGAGTTTCGTTTTTGTATGTGGTGATTTTAGCATCAATTGGAAAGTTGTATCACAAGAGCAATGAACCTCGATAAATATCTGTGCTATGTTTGACAGTAAGTAAACACACATGAATTTCCGCAAATTCGAATACAATAATGACAATATATTTTCTAACATTGGTAGAAATGACTTGATTAGGATTGATAGATACTTTTCTTTGGAACCATAGATTCAAACATAAATAAAAAGCATTTGTTAAAAATATGGAGAGGCTATATCTACGGAAAAGAAAATTTTCAATTCTTCAAACAAATATCCTTTCAATACCATTTCATCCGAGCAATGGATTGATGATATGACAACGAGGATTTGAATGAGAAATAAAAAAGTGTATTTGTTTAAAAGAATATTTGTTGTAATATTGCAATATTGCATGTTGAATCATCTGAATTGTTTTCTCTAGTCAACATCGCTTCACGGAAGGAAAATCGACAACCACAGCGCTAGTTGAGTCTTACAAAAAGATATTGCAACAAATAGAAAGACGGAATTTATTGTGTTCTATAAGAAAATCTCTGTGTCCAGCATAATAAGTTATTGGATAAATATACTCCTATGGCATTAGAAGTAATGTTAGCGAAATTAAAAGCTAGTAATCTGCAATCTGTTAAAGTAACATTTTAAGACAAAGGTTCTAACTTGTTATCGACAATACCTTTCCTTGTTTACCAGTAGTAAGTGGACTACTGTAGCATTTTGTACTTGGACCGGTATTATTTAGTATGTTATGTTATTATTCCCAGCATCGAGATTAATTGTCGTTGCCCCACCTATATATCATGCCTAATGATTTCAGTTTGTTTACCTATCGAAAGAAAAGGTCCCTCTGATGACCGTGAGCTCTTCTTCCAGGGCCGCAGTTCCTTTTCTGATCTATTATCTTTGGAGTGTGGGAGTAAGAGGACACATCTCAATGTAAATTTGTTGAATAATAATTATTGTCCGTTCTATAACCACCAAATTCTTAGTCAAATTTCATATTTGACGCTACATATAAAATTTATTATTTATGTGTTTCATCATCAATATATTCTTGATCTTCAAAAATTCCAAAGTACTATGATAGAAAAAGTGAGCTTGATATCTTTGCAAGTATTCAGCATTATCAATGAAAACGGTCAGGGTAGCATAATGTTTTAAATTTACTTCCTGAAATTCCTTAACCTGTATAACAAAAGCAGTTAATGCTCTTTGGGCTTTCACTTGACTTTTTGCTTATGTAAATATATCGAAAATAGTGTGCATTTGAATCGTGAAAGAATATAAATTGGGAAATATCTTTCAGCTACTTCATGCTAATGTTCAATGCGGAAGCTTATTTGATTTAAGTCATTGATTTTTTTTAATACAATTAATTTCTGCTACAGAAAGATTTTAATAAAGCTATTAGAATTAGAACGAAAACATTACGTAGCACCACTCTGATAAACTGCATTTCTTCTTTGTCTCGGAAAGGAAATCCAAAACATCATTCAACTTTGCGACCCTTTTAAACGTCCGTAGTCGTGCTTACTTGTTACCTCCTCCATGAAGATCCTGTAGTTTACTACCTTTTAGAGGTGTCCAACTTGTTCTAAAGTTCCCCTCCTCTTTTACGCCTTGAGAGCCATTAATCAAGTTAGTTGAGATATTTGTTTTTATTATGTGTAGTGTTTGTAAAAGTGTAAAGGAAATTTCAGTTTATTATAAATAACCCAGTTCTCTCTTTGCATTTGCTTTATACAAAAAATAATTTAGATTAAAATGTAAAATAGGCTTTAGAGAAATACTATTATTGCTGTAGCTTTGTTTTTGTCTGCAATACTTTATATGCGCAATTTTAAATATAGTGACTGTTCAACGAACAATAAAGGACACTTTCGTGGGTGATTTTTACCGTATATAGTGTGTTCTCAGATAACGAAGCCCGATAACTGTTAGTAAGAAGGATGGGCCCTTGATCAACAGAATTGCTCTGCAACAGCAACAGCATTCATTCAATGAGACAAAAAGACGCAAAACTAGATAAACTGAGAACTATAAACTCATCTTAACAGCTTAACATCCAGAACGAATTAATCGATTTCTTATAAAAATCTGTGGCAAATCGATCAGGAAAAATTCCCTTAACGAACATGGTCTTAGAATGAATACGCTCATTAACCGATCACGCATTGTTTAAATCACAATTGAGAATTTAATATATTCCTTCTATACAGCAGCACACACATAACATTACTTCTATTTACTTGTAAAATAACGTGGCAAGTTGCCTGATTGTAGACTTTTTAAGCAGATTGGCACATATTTATCCCAATCGAAATAATAGTTATTTGTGTATTAAAAGGGCAAAGTGATACATTGCTAGAGATGAAAAAAGTTGGAGTAGTATGTTACGACAAAAAAGTCAAGATAACGCTGTTAGGTGAGATATTGTACAACCATATCTTAATTGAAGAAAAGAAAGATATTTAGTAAACAATGTGTTGTATACTGCCCTTTAACTACTGAAGAGTTTGTTCGAATCGAATTTGTAATAAAGCCAATGTTCAATGTGAGGCTATTTAAAAATAGTGTACATGGATCTACAGAGGTCGATTTTGGCGAGGATTTCATCGGTTGCTGCTTCAGATAAATTGTAAATAAAAAGCCAGATATTGCCTATTTAACAAATTTATTTATTTCATTGCAACTTTTCGTGCCAAAATTAATCTAATGAACAAAACAAGAGAAGGCGGGAATGTTACCAACCCCCCAACTTGTAATTGACAATCATCCAGAATGATGGCGTTTCGACATACGCTCAATGTAAGAATTTTACCAGATTCTAATTTGTTTGGTGAATAATCGTCATAGTCACTTGCTTGCAAAAACTTTGGGAAGTTTTGACGTACCCAACGTCCATACGAAATATATCATCGGTGGTTACTCTACCACAATAGTAAAGTATATTTTTCTATGAGCGAACTTACTTAATTCTTTTCCAATGTAGACAGATCAAATTATTTTCATTTATCTACCTTAAAGTTCTAGTAATCTTTGTAAAGTACTACTATTAAATATTGTTGTTTAGAGGTTACTTTACAATAGAAATCTACAATTTAAATAACGGTTGTACATGGAGAGAAACGCACAAACAGAACTTTGACGAGGGTTGGCGAAATTTGTTAGCGGCCTTCAGGGTTGGGTCAGGTTAAGTTTTATTGCATGTAAAATGGAATTACCGAAGTTACATAATAATATATACGGGCAACTAATACACAGAGAACATACGTTGGCTATAAAATGGATATACCGCCTCCATAAACCAATTAAACTTTCTAATTTTTCTCATTATATACATATATATGTTGTTGCTTCGTACTGAAATTTCTATGGCCCCTATAAAGATGGAGTAATTAAACGAAACGTGGTTCAGAGAGAACTAATAAAGAGAAGACCATGAAGAAAACGGATCAATACAGTTTTGTCTAAATTGTACGGGGGTAGCTGTTAATTGAATAACTCAATTGAAAACAATGAGGAACAAACAAGTTGCAATGAGTACCTCTTTTAGCAAATGTAAAATTCCGTAAAACTGGAATCAATTTCAACTTAATATAGTATTATTGTTTTAAAAGGAATATGTTGCTTTCTAAAATATAATTCTTAGAAAAGCAGCCGAGAGGAGATATAAACGTCAGCATTCTAATAAGAAAAAATAGATTTTCATAAAAGAAAATAATCTATAATACATTTTCTATACGAATTAACCTGTATGAAATGGTTTATTATTAAAAATATACTTTTAAACCGTTGTTATTATTGACCGTTCAGTCACGAGGTTCCCTAGCAATACCTTTTTGAACAGATGTTAAATCTTACGATTAGCTTCATATCCCATAGGTAGGTTCATTAAACTACAAATTCTAATTAAATAAAAATCTATCCAGTATCAACCAAATATCTTGTTAACTAGACATTGCATACATATTACTTATTTCTAATTTTGAAAATATAAAAGTTTTCCGTTTAGACCGTTTGCTGCCTCTTTCTTGCTGTTAGATCCCTGTGATGTATGTTACGTCATGCTATTGTGTTTTTCCCTGAGTTAGATTACAAATTTAATTTTTGTGTTTCTAGTTTGTTTTACAAATTATTACAAACACAAGAACTGATGGGACAAGTAATCCTAGTGGTAGCGACCGTAGTGATAGTAATAGCAAAGGACCAACTGCTACAAAAAGAAGCAAAATATATAAACAGAAATATAAATTTAAATCAATCAAATTAAAAAAATATATATTTAAAAAATTAAATATATTTTTTTTAAGTGTAGTGACAGCCCAACGGGGTGTAAAGCTTTTCTCAAGCTTGTGATAACCTCAGAAACCTAATTTTTGCTTTTCAAATTAATGGAATATATCCCTAATTTATTAATGTAAGTTTGCAGTGACTCTGAAATAACAAAACATGTTAAGTAAAAGCAATTCTCATAAATATCACGAGCATATCAAAGGAGAAGGAATCCTAAAGTAAATGAGAAACTTTAAAGTGTTGATGAATTAATAGACAAAAAGTTTCTACATAGTTGTTCGAATTATTAATTTTAACTACAAAATAATGGAAATATAGATAATCCATTGAGATTCCGTGTGAGATAAGGGTGTCATTCTATTGAGTATGCCGTGGATGCAGATGAGAACAAGTTATCGAGAAATAAACAACCTCTTTTCGACATAGATATCTTTACAAAATTTCATTGAGAAAAGTTTAAGAAAGAGTAAAACCGTTTGGATCATTTATTAAATAAACTTTACCATTCGGATTCGCAAACATTTCAAAGGACTTCTGGATTTGGATTTGAAGAGAGGTACCGAAAATGAAATGTCTGGCCAAGAAATAAAACTTATTGATGGAATAATTCGCGGCAAACGCAACAAACGGAGCCTGCATCATCAGCGTGATCCCGAGAGTATTTTAACTCTACCCTATGTCGCTGTTGCCTCATAGTTAATGCCATATCATTTCAAAACGACAAGATAGACATTTCTTATTAGGGCAATACAGCAACCATCACCTTCAATAACTACCCGCAAAGAATTTGTACTTCGAGATGGCACGTAAAATGCAACCACATCAACCATCATCCAGACGAGCAAAATAACGTAATGCCAAAGATTTTCAGAAGTTGTATTAAATACAATGGAAAAATTTCGAGAGACCAAGTTTTAATGTTTATGACAGATGGTGCCGCAGTCATGCTTTCTGTAGGCCGGTTTCTTAAGCAACGGTGTGGTGACTTTTTACATACTACCTGTAAAATCCATTCTCTATATCTTTTGGCAGAGCAGATTCATAGATGTAATCTAGAGGTAGATGCGTTAATTTCGAGTACAAAGGCAGTATTTTTCAAATTCCCAAAATGTATTCGCGAATTTCACAAACTGTGTCCCGCCAAAACGGATCCTGACGCGGTAGGGAATATGGTTACGGACGAGGTTTTATTACCCTAAATATTTGGGAAAAATAAAGAACGTGGTTTTATCATTTGACCTAAAACATAGTTCGGCTGTGTCAAAACAAGCGAGAAAAAATTTCAAGCTAGTTAGCTTAAAACAAATTTATAAACTACTCATAAGAATTACTTGGAATTGGAGGAAGCGATGACAAATTCGTCGCTGTCGTTACAGGAATCAGCGCAAATCGTGAAAGATGTTCACGGACAACTATGCGCTATAGAAAACGCAAAAAATGCAAGTGTTTCAATGCAATTTCAAAGTGTTTTTAACAAGGATTTAGATCTGGCCCTCTAATACATGCTTGTGAAGCTACGTGTACAGATACGTTGAAGATTCCATTCCAAAGATGCGTTCCAAAGATTATTTTAATTATGCAAATATAACATCATTAGATATAGAACGCTTGTTTTCTGAATATAAACAGATTTTTTCCTCAAGGCGGACACGTTTTGGAGAAATGACGTCTATACTTACATCGGTAACAAGGTTCCTACTTCATCGCATAGTCTAATATGCGAAAGATAAATTTGCGCATACATTACAATTCTCACACGCCCGAACGACTGTTTACACACTGACCCCTGTGAAGCGCACGGAAAGTGGTGAACTTTACTTATTATGCCTATTAGGCGTACATCCTCCACTAGTAAATTCAAATGATTCTTTAATGTACAACAGACTCGCGTAATTCACATAACTGGTGTTGTAAAGATTACCACAATGAGGTTGCAGCAATTTTTTTGTAATTTTAAGTGTTTAATCAGTCGGACGTACAATCACGCTGCAATAGTCGCCATATTAATTGATGCGACATACATTACATCTTTCCCAGTAACCCTTCACCCTGAGCCAAATCTTATTGCTGTGCGTCTTTGCGTTGCTGACATTCATTTTATGCAAGCAACGATACAAAGTCCTGCCGAACGTAAAGGGCACATTGCGATTCGGTTTTCAAACGCTTGAAAGGAACTGAAAGAAAATGTGAACGCAAGTTAGGTGCTTTAGCTTGGACCCTTTCCCAGAAATTGCGAGATAGTGGCCACAGATCGCCATTACTATAAAAAGAACATGATCGTCAGGATTAAAGCATTTAGCAGCTGTCCACAGAACACAAGTGCCATACAATTGATTGTTATCTCCGAGTTCGAAAATAACGAAGAATTCAAAGACGCAGTAACTTCGTGACTACAATTGTAAGAGGCTAGTGAGTACAACAACGGCATTAAAGAATTTGTACCCATCCCATGTTAATGTGAATAAAATTTTGTTATGATATGTTTTATTTTAATTGTGTAATGCCTATATATTGCTTACATCCTAAACGACCCTCATACTAAAAGAAATTCACATATTGGAGCTACGACTTTCGCCATATACATCGATAGCTAGTATTTACGTATTAAGTTGTTCGTCTTGTACTTTTAAAAAAGTAAAAGCAAAAAAGTAAGAAATAAGGCATCTTGTATAGATGAATACAATAATTATTTTCTAGATGGGCACGGTTTGTACTTACTGGGCGTAGTTTAAATTTAATTCAGCTGCGGCGTCATTGAATATAAAGAAGATCGGCGGCTAGAAAACTGCATTTAATTCATGCATGCATAAACGTTGTCACATTCTTTACTTCAGTAGTATTTAAAATTACTTAAGGGTACAGTTCCGTTAAATGCACGATGCATTTATGTATATGGTTCAAGTGCATACTCTCATACAACACGTAACCTAAAAGTATGCAGTTTCACAAGTATCAAGAAAACTTATTAGAAGTACAACTGCGATAGGCCTTTCCGTGCACAAAGATAGATATACGCAAAGTAGCCCATTGAATACGATTAAATTGAGATGTTAAATTTTACTGTAAATCGTAGCGCATAGTCTTGCTTGCCTTGCTACGAATATTACATTTTTACTGAATTTATAGACGCGTGAGCGTTTCTAGAACAACGCTTTCAAATGAAAAATGACAAGGGAAAGAATCCTTCACTGGCTATTTTTTCGAAATGACTGCACATTATTTTCAACAAATAAGACCAAATTGAATACACGTCGCAAACAAAGAAACAGCATTTCGCCATCAAAGGAAGCGCAAGCGGAAGGTCAGTTATTGAGATTTATTACCTTATATTCGCCCAGATCTTCAACCTCGCATGCCAGGATAGCTTCTCGTCCGACTGCAACGGTGACGTTTGAAATCGGTTCTCTAAATTTCGGAAGCTCTGCAACAATATGACAAGTATAAATCAACGAGATTGCAGCTTTGCGAGCGGCCAGAATTACTTCTCGTGTCCAGTGAACCGCCCTACTTCATCTCCTAAATGTGAACCTTGTTCAGTCCGCGTACGAATATTGAGTAATATAAAACTACAAAACACATGAATATAAAATAACATTTTAGGATTACACATGTTGTATAGCACAGTTGGGCTAATTTTTAAAACTGTACTGCTAATTTCAATGTCAATCAATCTTTAAATATTACTTCTGGTTCACGATACGGACTAAACCAATATTAGTGGATACAATAAATATGACTCTCTCAATATTTAACGGACCTAAATCAGAAAATAAATATTTTATGCAGATAAATTGATTTTTTAAATTAGAACCAATTGATATCTAATTGCTGAACTTCAAATGCTAAATATTGTACATCATCGGTGGATTTCATAAATCATTCCATAACAAGTTGCGTATTAAAAGACATCATTATTAACATCATAACGAGCATTTTAGAGGACATACTAAGAAACAGTTTGTACACTACTCTAAAGCCATACAAACTACAAAACAAACCTAAAAGTTCCTGTGATAATACAAAATTGGGACAATATTCAACGCATTCAGTTGTATTTCTTCACTGATCGTCAGTTACTGGCCAGCGACTGGCTGTTTCTGTAGTCAGTGATGATTAAGATTAATAACTCACTATTAACTGTAACCAACTAAAACCTTTTCTTAAGCAAAAACTGTTTTTTTATTAACATTTATTACATAACATACAATAACATATTATATAACAAATTGTGATAATAACAAAACATGAATTCTTATTATTATCGTATTTCTTTTAACAAACAAGACTTTTCAAAATATATTCTCCTTGGAAACAAAATATATTCTCCTTGGAAACAGAATGTTTTCTCCTTGGAAACAAAATGTATTCTCCTTGGAAACAAAATGTATTCTCCTTGGAAACAAAATCTCTTCCACTTGGAAACAAAATGTATTCTCCTTGGAAACAAAATGTATTCCAGTTGGAAGCAAAATGTATTCTCCTTGGAAACAAAATGTATTCTCCTTGGAAGCAAAATTTATTACACTTGGAAACAAAATGTATTCTCCTTGGAAATAAAATGTATTCTCCTTGGAAACAAAATATATTAACCTTGGAAACAAAATGTATTCTCCTTGGAAACAAAATGTATTCTACTTGGAAACAAAATGTATTCTCCTTGGAAACAAAATATATTCTCCTTGGAAACAAAATCTATTCAAAACAAAATATATTCCACTTGGAAACAAACAAACACATTAATATTACTTTTTCCCTTTTCTCTGTTTTATTCAACAATAATCCCATCTGGTACCGTATATCCTGAAAACGAGGTGCGGAAGAACTGATTCTCACTATCGGTAATGTTACTGGATAACGCTGTCTGTGCTGGTGTCTTGATGGTGATGGATCACAATCGATTGCCATGTAACTGATAACTATTGATTATCAGGGCTGCTGGGACTAGACAGCTCCGAAGTGGCAACCGCTGCACTTGAAGTCGTGCTTTCCACGATGTTTGCGTCTGTGTAAGCCTTTCTTTTGAGGAAATTGTGCCGTAAAGCGTAATAGGGCTTTATCCGCGTCTTTGGATCGTAATCAAGCATGCACAGTATCAGCTCCTTAAATTTCAAATAGTCCTGCATTAAATGGCCTTGTTCGCCGAGGCGTCTACCGCCAGGACCTCCACTTTCGACTCCCAGTATGTCATGGAGTTTTCTAGTGCCAGGTGGTTTGTATTTTCTGCTAGTTTTCGTTTTTTTTAGTACGTATCTGCCATTTGATAATTTCCTGAAGAATCTCTCCACCTCTGTACCTTGGTCTAGCAAATGATTAGGTGGCATACCGAGTACTTCAACTATCTTATTCATTTGGTCTGCTCCGTTGACTCCATCAAACAGCGGATGGCCTGTATGCATCTCAACCAAAATACAGCCTAGCGACCACATGTCTATAGCTAAATCATACGGTATACCCAGTAATACTTCCGGAGATCTATAAAATCTTGACTGGATGTATGGATATGTCTGATGGCCCAATTGACATGAACTGCCGAAGTCTGCGATTTTGATGGCAGAGCGTTTAGAATTGCACAAGAGAATGTTTTCTGGCTTCAGATCGCAGTGAATGATATTTAGTTCGGAAAGGAACAACAGAGCAGTACACAACTGTTCGGCGAATCTCCTTGTGAGATTCAACGACACTCCTTGGAAATTTGTATTTTTCAGTAGGTCGTACAAATTACTGGAAAGAAGTTCGAAGACCAGACACAGATGACTGCGCCACATAAAGTTCTGTTTTAATTTCACTGTATAACACTTATTTTCAGGATCCGCATTGTTCATCATTTCAAGTACCTTAGTTTCGAACAGCGCCTGATTTACATAGTATTTATGAATTTTTATGATTTTGATGGCGACAAACTCCCGCTCTTTGTGATCAAAGGCCTTCACCACTTTGCCAAAAGAGCCGCTGCCAATCAAGGAATCGATTTCGTATCGAGCAGGGAAGCTTTCAAATTGCGACACAATGTCGTGGACGTTGTCATCGTGGTTGTCGTCTTGGTTGTCGTCTTGGTTGTCGTCATCTTCAGAGTCATCGCTACATAGCATACTTTTTTTCTTGTATAAATTGTCTTCATCGTGAGTTTGAGCTGCTCTTTTCTTCTTTTTCGCGTAATACACCTCGTTAATGTGGTTGTCATCGTGGTTGTCATCTTGGTTGTCGTCATCTTCAGAGTCATCGCTGCATAGCATACTTTCTTTCTTGTATAAATTGTCTTCATCGTGAGTTTGAGCTGCTCTTTTCTTCTTTTTCACGTAATACACCTCGTTAATGTGGTTGTCATCGTGGTTGTCGTCTTGGTTGTCGTCATCTTCAGAGTCATCGCTGCATAGCATACTTTCTTTCTTGTATAAATTGTCTTCATCGTGAGTTTGAGCTGCTCTTTTCTTCTTTTTCACGTAATACACCTCGTTAATGTGGTTGTCATCGTGGTTGTCGTCTTGGTTGTCGTCATCTTCAGAGTCATCGCTGCATAGCATACTTTCTTTCTTGTATAAATTGTCTTCATCGTGAGTTTGAGCTGCTCTTTTCTTCTTTTTCGCGTAATACACCTCGTTAATGTGGTTGTCATCGTGGTTGTCGTCTTGGTTGTCGTCATCTTCAGAGTCATCGCTGCATAGCATACTTTCTTTCTTGTATAAATTGTCTTCATCGTAAGCTTGAGCTGCTCTTTTCTTCTTTTTCGCGTAATACACCTCGTTAATGTGGTTGTCATCGTGGTTGTCGTCTTGGTTGTCGTCATCTTCAGAGTCATCGCTGCATAGCATACATTTTTTCTTGTATAAATTGTCTTCATCGTGAGTTTGAGCTGCTCTTTTCTTCTTTTTCGCGTGATACACCTCGTTAATGTGGTCGTAGGTTTTGGAGAGGTTCACAGTGAGTTTCATTAAAGGTGCTTTGGTTCGTACTCTAAAGGTGCTAGGTGTTTGAACCTGGATGTCAGTTGATGTCTGCGCCTGCCTTGCCTGGATGCCAGTGCTCGTAGTAGGAAAAAGCGGCGGTTGTTCCTCAAACACGGGCGTATCGCAGAGTCGAAAACGTTCGTGTTCTGATGATGTGTCAGACGTCATTTTCTAAACGTCATAGAACAAGGAAACTACTACCATAAAAGGCACAATTAGAATTATCGCTTTTTAATTTCTATAATGTATACACACCTTGTCTTGACAGCAGGACTTCTCAACATATTCAAACTTCAAAGTTCTTGACGTACGCAAGCGTGAATATATTTCTCGTAAATTACTGAAGCTAAATTGACACCAATTTCATTTTTATTACAAGATTCTTTAATTTAAAGTGACGTTTATGAAGTTGACATCTGGTTTGCTCACCCTTCTTGAGATCACTCTCATTCAACACTGCGCAATTCAATAATAATCTCTCTTATTTTTAGATTAACACTACACTGTTCTATACATCACTTTCAATTCTGACATTTGATGAATACCGCTTTGATTTTGTCTTGTTATATGATAGGCAATTTTGATTTTCTTTTTATCTTACGCATTCTTGTTTGTATTATCGGTATAGCAAATTTATGTTAACTGTATAATTTCAGCCGTTTGCCTTCTATTATTTTTTCCCCAACTTGTGCACGCTAGTGTGCGGTAAATATACTATTATTATTACGATTATTACTATTACTATTACTATTACTGTTTTTTGTGTTCTTGAGCAAATTACGATGCAAGGAATCACTGCAGGTTTCAGAATGATTAACTTCTTCTTTGAAAAATTTGGCATTGGCAGAAAACATTACTTCTCTGAAAATACACATTAGATGGATATGATTTCTAATACTCGCGCTTATATGTTCTCACATTGCTAACGAAAGGTGCACACTATTACTGTAAGTAAGTATGAGATGTTCTTCGAATAGTAGATAACAATTCTTGAAGCTGACCTATTGTTAATACTATTAGTATTGTTAGATCAATGTACTGTGGTAGATCTTACCCCCGGTCCCGGATAAAAATTTAATTTGTGATTAAATTAATTACTGTCTGCATACACCACTTTGGCTGCCTTAATTCCTGATTAACTAATTGGAATTAAAATAACATTTAGAGCAACCGGCTGTACAAAAATATTTTAGCAAGTGTTAACTATTATATTTAAATGCACATCTGTCCTGTTTTTAAGAAATTGTTATTAGATTTATGCAAATAATGGCTATTTTCTTTGTATTTTATCTATTTTCATTAATTTCGTTAATATTGCTAGATCTTAAAGTGATATTTGGCTTTAATCACGAAATACTTTATTGACGATTAGTGTCTAACACCGATTACTGAAGGCACAAAATTACGTTAAATAGAGATTAAGATGCTAATTCGTGATTTGATTTATTTTTTTGTAAGCCAGTAGTTATCGATATAATTTTAAAACAGTGATGAATTTAAAATCGTTATAGCTTAGTTATGTGTTGTGTAGCTTAAGCTCGTTCCTGATGGAAATTATTGCTTTTGTTATAGGGAATATGCTAGCTTGCCTAGCTTAGTGCACGATAAATTTCTCATGTACTGATTTATAGAATTTTAAGTTACTATTATCTATTTTGCACGCCAACTTTTGTTTAATTTATTAAACATTGTTAATTACTGTAGATTTCCAGCAATCGTTGACACCCTGTTTGGCCCATCGAGTTTCCTCCCGGACAGAAGTAAACTCAATGGATAGAACTAAACAATTCATAAAACTAAACGCGTTCCGGGTTCAGGACGTATCATATCGCTTTTTGTTAAACGAAAACTCGACGCTTTGCCCATAATTATATGGGGCTTTTTCAGGAAATGATAAGGTAGTACGCGTCAACCTATAACCCACGCTAGGGGCGCAACTAACTTAGCAGGAAGCACTGGATCACAGTAACTCAGTATGTGAACCACGCCAGAGACGAAATCAATTGCAGCTCGCAGTTTCCTTTCCGTCTGCTGAAGAAATTCCATATAATTGTGGGTGAAAGGTAAAGTTTTCATTTACGATCCGAACCCGGAACGCGTTAGTTTTAACTCACTCTGGCCGTCGAAGCCTACGTTTTTAATTTAAACAATTCTTGTTGTTAAAATAAAAATCTTAATTGATAACTACAGTGAAATAATTTAAAAAGTGCGGCGTTTGCAAGTAAAAAAAGATGCGTTAACCTATGACGTGCTCCTTGGGTGACTTACAAGAGAGCTACATGAAACAAATGAGAGGACAATCAAAATGTCAAAGAAATTTCTTTCGGGTGTTGTCGTATAATTAATATGTTACTTGACGTTTCGCTGATTATACTGCCGGCTTCTTTTTAAGATTTCTAAAGACTATCTAAAGACATGTTTTTAAAAATCACAACACACGAAAGAAATTTCTATAACTTAACTCAATATTACGCGCGTCTAGTCTAGGTCGCAAAAATTTACTTTATCTAATCTGCACATCTACAGATATAAAGATTTTTGTAGATGCTAAGAAAAAGCTCTGAAATCCTTAATTTTAGAACAATAGCACCTGATTCCACTTTGGCTGAAAATTTATCAGAAAACACCATTTTCGGTGATTACGGATTTATGAAACGCCTGTATGTTTTAATATAAAATAAAAATAAAATGAACCATACTTCCAATCGGACACCACTGCGGAAAAAAAACCGTTTTAAAAAATAACTATCCAGATAACCGCAATTTCCTGATGCTGCGAGCTCTATAAGAGTATTTAATCTTGGACTCAACGCTACTAAATAGGTATAAAGAACGATGATATGTACTAACTTTATGTTTCTGATTTACATTTTTTGGTTGAATAAAAAATGATTAGTGTATTCTTGAGTTTTTGCTATAGCCAAAAAAAAAAATGATTTTTTTAAATAACTCTTTTCCTTATTGGTATAAAACTTAACGTAAGTTTTTACATTGTTCTAGAAACTCCTTAAAATAACCTGAACCAATTCATTGTTCCACGATCACAACTATTCTCTTAATTAGGCTTTAATTACAGTGCATTAGAATAGCAAGCAAAAATGATGTTTTCGTACAAATTTATTTAATTGTACATTACATCATATCTGCAATAGAAGTTAATTAATTACAAATCTTCTTTGATTTCCCTATACACATTAATCCGTGGATAGATATTTTCTACACATTAAGCGAAGTCGGAGAATTGGAAAAACAAAAATAATATAACTTTTTAATAACCCCTCCATTAATTTTATAGGCACTTCATTGGAAGTTTACGTATATTTACCGTATCAGCGAAGGTAATTAAATAGCGCCGTTATTAATGTTTAACTAAGAGTGCCTTAATAAAATTATACATTATTGACTAGACGAACGGACATTTTCTTGCACATAATTTGATATATTAGGCGAATAAAATCTTCATAAATTCACTTCCCATATATTCCAGATTATTTTTAACCTGCAAAGTATGAAAAATGATCTTTCCATGAGACCATTAAAGCTACGTCTGCGCTGTCATGTTAAATTTTCAATTTTTATTCCGTAAGATCGTCGCGTATTGTTAGACTCGTATAACCGTAATTATGCACGAAGATACGTCAAGATTTATAGACTTACGTTTGCACCTACCATTATTAATGCTAGAACGAGATATAAAGAGCAATGAAAGTGAATATGCCCGTAGGAAGTAAGATTGATTGAGTACGCTTCCTTAATATTTACAAGGGGTATACTTATTGGTTTATGCTGCTAAAGACAAATACAACAATAAGCTGACAATGTAAGCTTTATAAATGCATTTAGCATGAAACTACTTGCTACTTACATTGAAATTAGAGAAGCTATCTCCAAAATAGGATTCCATATACTGCTACACAGTTCGTCGATATGATTAAACCAGTTCATCTACCTATCAATTTGATGTTACCTGCTGGTAGATTTTTCTTTGTTTATGGAGAAGTCGAGAGAAATTGGGGTAAAGTTTGAGTTTGCTGGCTGTAAGCCACTTTGCCACATCTTGTCGAATATCATTTTCCATATTTTAGATAGAATACCCTACATACTTTTTCATTTTCTGATAGCTTCTAACCCCGTCTTCGTAACAAGAGAAATGCGGGACTGACGGAAATACGAAATATAGGCAAAAGGATGGGCCCCTATAGGCTATCGAGACCTCTCGAAGCGCGAATAGTTCGTAGGGCTGAAGCGATTTTTCGATTTCGCTCAAGGTCGCTTATAAGCACGAGTGACTCCCGCAAAATTCTAACAGACGGTTGGTAAAAAGCAACGCGATAAACGGCAGTCAAGTCAAGCTGAACCGCTAAGCTGCGTAGAGAAAACGCGAATTTTCCGCGTTCTCGCGATGAGAAACGGCTTTTCGAGCGATGGAACTGCGTATATGAGACTCCACGATGAGGATAGCATCGCACCCCAAGGCTTTTTATTCCAAATTCGAAATTTTAGATGTATAGATATATCTAGTTATATAAATTGGGTTGTAGACAAGCCAGAATGGACTAGTCTATTAAGGGGAACGTATATGTCATAAGCAATGCGGTTCAAATCCGTTGTCAGATGTAATCCTTTTTTTTTGTCATCTTTCAATTATTTGGCTATTGTTTTGATTATTAATTTATGTAACAAATCGAAAAATTTAGACTACTTATTATTTGTAAAATACAAAAAAAAAAAAGTTATTTGAAAAACGAGAGAGGTAGGTTGACAGCGGCAATTTGTTGGGCGAAAAATTAATCAGTTTTACGCTTTCAGGCGAAACTTATGATGAAAATACGTAACCGGAGGCGAGACTAACGTGTCTTGGAGACGATAATATGGTGAATTTTCCACATTTTTTGTGAACGTACTTATTTCGAACGCTTAATCGCATTTTAATAACGATATTTTCATTATTTTAGGTAGAAACTGTATGTTACTCGTTGAAATGGTCGTTTGAATAGGAAAGTATAGTGCAGTAATCGGTTTATTTGAGTACCATAACCTATAATGACGACATTGAAAGCGATGAGATATGGAAATCTGGATGAAAACCGTATAAAGTGAATATTTGTATACATATTCTAGTTACGAAAGGCTATTACTATCAAAGGAAATTCATCGGTCCCCTTAAGGAATTGTGAATGGAGTGTCTGCATCTGCACACTATAGGCTTATGAAAAAATCGATTAAAGAAAACCAATAGAAGGCTATTCTTAACCATGAAGACAGAGGTTCGCAGCTAAATGTTGAGGTATGATTAACAAGATTATTACGATACAGTATTTAACTTTCTTTTGTAAATTTTTTATTGTGCCTCGATATTTTGTAAAAAAAAAATTCGTCCATATGTATTTTCATTTAGAGGAGCAGCACCATGCACGTGTAATATCAAACACACGTGTTTGTTATTTCTGCATATAAGAAAACATGTAGTAGATTAAAAAAGAGATTATTTCATACGTTAATTTCATTTGGTTTGGAGTTGGTATAGCTTAACCTCAAATTAATGACACAACATAAAGCAACGCAGCAACGTTTATTCGGTAAGTTTAAGAATATAATTTATATGATAATAATTGTATTTTACTTCATTACATTTAGATTTAACGGCGATTTAAACTCTTTTCTAGATTTTTTTGTAGTATCTTAATATTTTGAAAAATAATTTCATTAAAGAAAAATTTTACAAAAAATCAAACAATCACATAATTATTTAGAATTATGTGATTAACTATTACGAAACACAAGTTATTGCGGAGATAATTGATCGCTAGCTTAAAAACGGGCACTGTTCATTGCGGAATGATTGAACGATAGGAACAAATAATAAAATGACAGCACAATAGACATAAAAGGTAAATTTCATTCTGTTAATAATCGCAATAAAATAAATTAATTGTATATTAATGGTTCCATTTAGTAAGTTATCGGTTTAATGTTTTCATCTAAGGGTGAGCGTCAGTCGAGATAGATCGTCCTAGGCTACATAAAGGATACTATGATTCGACCCTGTCGCTGAAGAAAGAATCCAATCGTTGGAAGCAGTTTGTAGCAGTACGATAAAGATCAGAGGTATATTATGTAAACCATATATTACCATATATTATGTAAAATACGGTATTTAATATTTCTTTTGTACGCATCTCCAGTGTTTTGGTTTTGTCGATAAACATCATAAAAAAGAAATACAAGCACTACTTCCCTTCCGTCTGGTTGAATGAAACAGTAGCATATATTGGAATAGATAAGGTATTTTTTCAAATATCCTAAACAATTGTAAGCAGTTACACCGTTTCATTTACTTACAAAATATGAGTACTAGCTATACATGTCCTAAACATACAATTCAATGTTTAGGAAAACAAAGTAATGTCAACAAATGTGCGGACAAAAATGAATTTTTCTAACTATATTTATATTAGATATCTGTATAAAGAACGTATTTATTTAATCTACTTAACCTTTCTGTTATAATGTAGACGACGAAATGAATCCACAAGATTACTATGAATAAGCAGAGAGAAGCGGTGAATACAACGATAGGGAAACTGACTTGGGCACCAGCGCAATAACATGGGTATTAAAGAAGATATTTGATTCCTGTTTAACTGTTTAATTTCTGTATACCCGTAGAATCTTCCTTCACTGAGAAAGATCATTGTAAACACAGCAGTATCAACAAGGTGCCGTAGACAAAATGTACAAGAACTTTATAGAAGGGCCAATAAAAGGTAAGTAAGCTAAATGGACGTTGCACAGTGAGATATTTTAACAATCTAGTAGAGCATTACGACAAAGATTTTGCTTGGTTCTTGCCTCTTTACTCGATAGAGGTTACGACTAATATACCTGTCAGATTTATGAAATAATATCAAGAGCATATAGAGGATAAACTAAAAGTTCTACAATAAATTAAGATATTTTACAATTTAAGAAACGTACACATTGCTATGAATGAGCGGTAACATACTTTACTTATGGCCTATTACATAACGAAAAATAGAATTCTTTTTGTTCTTATTATTCTTTTAATTATTCTTAAGCTCTCCATAATTACTTTGCAATCGCTAAAAATTTGAATAATATTTATACACTCATGGTTAGATTTTATGTCTTAGAGTCTTAGAGAAAGTATATGAAAAGTAATACTTTAACTAAAATCAACTATAAGTGTACATAATTCAAATGTAAAGTTATGTGCATGCGTATATACATATACGAAATGCTCCGCTGAAAACCTAACAGCGAGTTTATCTTTAAAATCAAAAAAGGGAATATTCTGAAAGGGGCCGAAGTATAATTTTGATTCAAAATAATTTTAATTTAAAGCTTATATTGAAAGATATAGTTTCATATTGTAGAACTGAGTTTTTTAAGTACTTTGCAATTTATCGACCCTATATGTTGGTTTAATAACATGTTGCGTCCTCAGTTCTCGTAGAGATAGTATCGAATACCAATTAATACTTGAATTCGCTATATTAAATATTTAATAATTAGTCATGTCAAAACTCGCATGCTGAGCTACCGTGCTTCCCGGTCAGTTAGTTTCGCCTTTGATATTGTTTGCATGTTGAGTCACCGCGATATGACCATATGATTCCAATATGGTGCTCCCGAAGTGTTCGCAAATGAAATATTTGAAATCTTGATTTGTTGTTAATCTGTAATATTGCTTTGAATACTCTTCCATCATGTCGTATCGACCGCGCTAGCATTATTCAAAACGACCAGCAACGCTTTTTCAATGCCTTCAATTCCTCTGATAGCTTTGCGGTTGCGGCCAAGCCTGAATCCCGATTAGATAGCGGATAAACAATGTAAGTGCCCACGAATCCGCGCATCAACTACATTTTCCAACACTTTATAATATGCAGGTAATATGCTTATCGGCCTCAGCTGTTTGTATTCAGCAGGATTAGCAATTTTAGCTGTAGGCATAACTATAATCTCAATTTCCAATAATTAGGAAAGACATTTGCTAAGGGACAAAAGTTCACAATATATTCTTGTAAACCTATAAGAAGTAAGTAAACTTATTTATTAAACTTATTAATAATTTTAAAATTCGAACGTTCAGAAACACTCACTAATTTAGTGATCTGGTAGTATTCAATTAAGAAAGTTATTATGTATTAGTAATTTATAAGTGGAGTTAGTGAAGTACTCACGAACCTGGAGAACAGTCCTAGATTTGCGGAAGAGAATATAATTAAACATTTCCGCCAGTTCTTTTTAGAATTATGCTATTTACAAACTAATAAATATTAGCGTCACTAACCGATTTTAACTTCGATTATTATTTATGCTAGCAGAAAAAAAATAATTCGGAATACACGTAAAACGTCATCAAAAGAGTAATTTTTAGACACAGCTTGCTACTTAATGCAAGAGAACTAATAAAGGTAGTTCAAATATAGCGATATTTTTATCTATGCAATTCAATAAGGTCTATTATGGGTTGGCATTTCTATCCTTTTTAACTTCACGCAGTGAACGTATCTAATGTCGTACTAGCCAGAGAAGTGCTGACTCTGCAAACAGCTTCGCCTGCTAAACATAGACGCCACTTGTCTTCCTGAATAAGCCCTATTTTGTGTTCCATTAATCGAATATATCTAGTATTTTATGCGTGATGAGTGATGAGTGATGATCTGTTCTAACCTCTTAGGGCTTCTTAGTACGCTTTACAATTTTATGATTATTTCTTCTGATATCTTCAGTTTCTTGCCATTTTATTGAATAAGTTACACCTGCGTGTTCTGCTTACTATAATACTTTTCCGTTATTCCTGGCTCATAGTTTCGTATTTGTTTCCAATCTTCTACCCTTTTTTCCTTTTTCAGGAATTAGTGCTTGTACATAAACAAAACGTTACAATTGTTTATAATTTAATATAACCATTATGTTAGACTCTTACTGTTCCTCTTTGGTGTACGCTACTTTTCCCTAACCAGTTATTCTAGTGCAGTATTGAATAATACTGAATAATGTCGACATGCTGTAAAACATAAATAGCATTTAATACAGAAAAAAATGATTATTGTGATGATCTGTTAACATCTATACCATTATATGCACATATTTTGTTACGGTATCTCTGTATTATTGCGTTATTGTGTCGTAGTACAATTACATAAGTGCTAAGCGTATATTTTCATCCTGCGTAACTAATTGGCTACCTTGTTTATCTCTGTTTATTCTTTACTGGGTTTCTAATACTTGAATTCATACAAAAAGGTTTAAGCAGTTGTCGAAAAGAAATATTAATATTGTAAGTGATTCTGTAATAATGTTTGATAGCAAACACGGTCTTATTATTTGTTGGTTTTAAAAACAATTATAAATCGTTAAATGAAAAGATTTACCTGCCCAGATGGAAGTTCCACCTCTCAAAACAAAATAAAGATTATCCATCAATTTGAAGCGCTTTTGTGTTTATAATCCGTCAAGCTCGGGGATTTCGCAGATTTATCACGAAATCCGTGTAGTATTCGATCAATTAAGGCTCTCTCTGTGGAGTGAGCTAGTAAAAGTCGAAGACTGATAATGATAAATACCGAAGAAAGAATCAACAGAAATAAATGTCGTCCCCACGGAGCGCTACTCCGTGTAGTTCGCGCCAACAAGAAAGACAAAAATAAACTCAATAGTCCAATATTGCGCGAAAAATTGGAAAATTACTCAATACTTCTTGTTTAAAGTCACTAAGTAAATTCAATAATATTCTCTTCGAAATAAATAGAATGTGTATTTGTAGATGTACCAGTTTTAAAACTTTAGTTAATTAGGGAAAATTGAAGTGGCAATTCTTCTAATCATAAATTAATAAAATTAATATATAGTTTTTAACGTTGAGATTAACCAAACAAAATTGTCTCTTGTAAATAAAAAGTTTTGAACTAGTTTTAGATATATCGTCACAAAATTTCCACTTAGATAGATACGTAATGTTTATACGTATCTCGTAAGAAACTTTATCTCTAGACATGTTTTTAATTTCTTTCTTAATTTTCATATTATGTGTATACAGTGGACTACATTTATTCTTTGGACACAACATCCACCTCGCCTTTTACTATGCGTCTTAATATATCAGTAAGCATTCAGCAAGTAACCTGTAGCGAGAGCACGTGTTATATCCGCACCCTAGTATTTATCTTTTTATACATAGATATAGATTTTTGCAGCGGATACATAAACGTTCACAGAACAAATTGACAAAAACATGAAATAGATTTTAGGAAATGTAAGCAATCGATATTGCCTAATTTTCTTCGTTCGTGCAATTTTTATTATTTTTTTTTTTTTTAAATGTAATGTAATCACATTGCCTAACAAAATCTGTTCGCAGATCATTCCAGCAGAGTCTAGAACTGAGAATATTATTACAAATAATCTAATCCCTCTTTCCTTCCTTGCGCTCCTAGTAATTAAGTGAACTATCGTAAACTTTATTTGTGTTGAGCAATATTCGGAGATCGTTTAGCAGAGTATAAAGATGTAATTTTTATAACAATTTCCATAACCAATCAAAGTTGACCGTCCAGACAATACGAGCGCGCTGTCGTAAACTTCATTTATTTTTGTTTGCTTGATTTTAATCCAAATTCTTTTTATAGTCATGTTGGGCAAGAAGGTAGATGCGCATTTATCTGTTTATCTGTTTTGACTACGCTTGGCAATTTCATCTTTCTGTTTTCGTGTTTAAAAATGTTCAGAGAACATTTGAAGCAAATACACAATTTACTATATTTTTGTATCAATCAGATGATCAAAAGTGACCGTGTGAAGTACATTTTAGTTATTTATGTTGAAAATGTTGCTCTTTAACTAATATTTATTTCTGAACTCATATTCCAGGATGTCGAGGCAAGATTAAGCAAGATGCCAAAATGACTCCACATTATTGATTTATTTAGCATTGTCTGGTGCATATTTCGCATACATATTTTTCTATCACTTTGCAATTAACACAAACGGACATATCTTTTACATTCTTCACACTATAGTTCTTCCCCTTTTTCGTCATAGTAAAAGCCGTCGCATTTAAAGTTCTCTGACTCGTCGATAATTATATATTTTAAATAATCCCTATACAGGGTTGCATTGAAAGTAAGGTCTAATTTTTTTTATTTTATACTTTTTTATATTTATAGAGTATAAAAACCCCGCAATTATTTGAATCTATTTGCATTGGGTATATTTCATCCTGCAAAGTCGTAATCTTACATGAACTACATCCTTCCAAGGATTGCTTAATTTTTATTATTTTTTTTTATTGGGATCAAAGAAATAAATATACATCTACCATTATCAACATCCAATGCATATTTTCTATTTTTTTCCACCAAGTTTGAACTGAGCAAGATTTTAAGACAATAATCGATTGTGAGCTTGTCCAACCACATATCACGAAATATTTTATGTATATTGAGTAGATTATAACTGGAGAACTACAATTTATCCTCTCGAAACTCCAAAATAGCGTAGTCTTTACTAAGTTGTTCCGCCGAATTTCCTCGAAGAACACATACATACACAACATGCATTTCTTTATTGTGAATCACAGAAGCATTGTCTCGAATAAATAAAGTTTCCAATAGCTCGCCCGTATAGCAGCAGGTGGGAAGGGAGGTTTGGATTGTTTATAACAATATCGTTAATTCTACTCTGCGGGAATGATCTTTGAACAGGTTTTGTTTACATAACGTAATTATTAGAGATGATAAAGGCAGGTGGAATCATTCCTCTTTTGCAGCGACTAAATAGACTCGTGTCTATTCGCCTTATGAGAAAGGCTACTGGTGTCTCCGAGAGTGGACAAAACACGAGTCTATCTAGTCCCTGTAAAAATAACATCATCCGCCTTTGTTGCTCTAGTGATTATATTACATTTGAAATTAATTTCCCAAAAAAAGATTTATTGCTAAAATCTACTGCAAACTTCACACCCATATTTAAATTGCTTATGCACCTTTAATTGAATATGCTTCTTAATTTATATTTGTAGTTATGGATTATTAAAGTGCTGTATATTTTAAACATCGGCTTGCACTGTTGCATGTTTGCAAAGCAATTATCCAGTAATTGCTTTGTCAATAGAATAGAATAACATCGGAATTAAATTTCTTTTGAGGAAGCCATCCATCCATCAAATCCATAAATGTAAATTTGAGAATTCATCATTTATTTTCTCATTGAAATCTTGTGATATATGCAGCAGCCTTAGAGTTGCACATTTCGTTAGTGCTGTCAATTGAATCCTTGCATATTCATTAATTTTTAAGTTCTTTCAATCCCTCTACGAAAATGTATAGTGAAGGATGACTTAGATAATTAGTTGCTGATTAGGACTTGGCGTGCAATATATCTCGGAGATTAAAGAGATAGAAACATGGGAAATGTGTGGCTGACACTATCGGGCATTTTTGTATTTGGTCTCTACTCTTTTATTGGATGTAATATCTACGTCTAATGGCTACAAGGCGGAAACCGCAAACATTCTATATTATGTAATCGAAATAATATTTGTGCACTTTCAAACATTTTAAAACATATATTAAATATAAAATTACCTTCGTTTGTGGTTGTTAACTAAGATCTTACCACGTTTACATGCAGAATTTAGGATACTCATTTGAGCGACCTTCTCCGCACTCGCCGTTACCAATTGTTTTAAGATTAACAAGGTCAAATTATCGATGAAATTAATAAATTTTAAAATTATGAACACAATTATCGGGAAACAAATCGCCAAATCTTTTTTTTTCTTTTTAACACCTAAAATTTTTTTTATAGTATTTAAATTTCATGTATTTCGCAAAAGTGCTTGTTTTTCGAAAATAAAATTTACTTTATTCCTCTTGTTTATTACCTAAATGTTGAATAAGCAGCGCAAAATAGCCATTAACCGTCGTTAACTAATCCCATCTCTTCATACCATACCATTATACATAACAGTATATAATAATAATAGCACAACAGTAAACTAAATAGACCGTTCATAATTCTAAATGTTCAAAAAGAATTTATTCCAAATGTTGCTGGTAAAGATCAGCATTAAACGATAGGAAATTCAAATAAATACGCAGAAGTCTAATAGGTAATAACAATTAAATTATGTTATTTTTATTTCTATACAGGGTACTACCGAATATTGTTATTGTTGCATGAATTTTCTAACGCGCAACTAGTACTGCTTCATGCATTCATAAACCCTGCCGATACTGTTTCCACGTTCCCCTTTTGAAAATATAATAAATTTGTCGATGTCAAAGCGGGGACGTAAGGGAGAGATAGCAATAGCTTCGGAAAGGTTCGGTTCAATATTGTGTCCAAAGACTATACGTCGTTCAGTGTGCCTATGCATCATTCTGCGCTGGATCCTATTACCAGCGGTAATATTCAAACAACAAACGGAACTCGCTCAAATCACCTCCTTATCTCCATTACACGCCTATCTATCTGTATTATAAGTAGAGCTCCCCAAAGTGCGTGGCAAGTCAGAAGGCGTACCGCCGGACGTGACCGGGGGGATATGTAATGTAATATATAAGCAAATAACTCGCATCGCATTTCGGTAGTTTATTACCGTATGCGATCGGGTTGTGACGGTATGGCGGACGCGCGTAGTAAGAAACGCCCACAGGCCGACAAAGTGAAAAAGTTCTGTGGAGAATTTCCTGACTTAGTATATAATGGAAGTAAGATTATATGTAAAATTTGTAATATACCTCTGATGTGCAATGATAAATATGGCTGTAGAAGACATGTAAATAGTCAGCAACACAAAAATAAAAAACTGGGTGTATCACCGACTGAGGCAACTCAATTTATAATTGATTTATTTTATATGCTGACTGCGTGTAATTTACCGTTTTCCTTACTCAGGAAGAAACCATTCCGTGAATTTTGGAATAAATATAATCCAGACTTTGAGTTACCGTCGGAAACAAGCTTAAAGAGATGTGTGCCAAGTGTACGTACCGAAATTGAAAACAGGATCAGATCCGCAATAAAAAATAAACTACTGTGGTTATGTATTGACGAAACGACAGACCGTAAAAAACATTCTATTTTGAATGTGATTGTGCGTATGTTGGAACCTCGTCAGCCTACAAAGGGAATTTTATTAGCTAGTAAAAGACTAAAATCGTGTACTGCCGACGCTATCGAGAGCGTAGTCGTTGATACTTTACAAACATTTGAAATTGCCACTACTCAAGTATTAATTTTCATGACCGATGGTGCCGCGACAATGCGTTGTGTAGGTCGTTCTCTTCAAGAACATTATGGGATGATGTTACATATTACTCGTAAACTTCATGCTCTGCATATTGTGGCCGAAACTATTCGTGCAAATTTCCCTGAGGT
This sequence comes from Oryctes rhinoceros, assembly GCA_020654165.1. NCBI lineage: Eukaryota > Metazoa > Arthropoda > Insecta > Coleoptera > Scarabaeidae > Oryctes > Oryctes rhinoceros. The sequence goes on from JAIOKQ010001013.1 coordinate 4,809,555, forward strand.
AAATGCATTAATAACAAATACGAAACGAGTGTTTCTCAAATCTCCCAAACGTACCAGTGAATTTCATAAACAGTGTCCCGGTATTCCCGAACCACCAGAGCCGATTCTTACGCGTTGGGGGACATGGCTGAAGGCAGCGTTTTATTATTTTAAATACTTCCGGCAAATAAAATCAGTCGTCTTACAATTCAATCCCGACGAATCTGCGGCTATTAAGGAAAGCCAGGATAAATTCCAAGATATTTCCGTTGAAGCAGATTTACAAACCGTTTACAACAATCATAGAGAAGTACTTGAGGCAATAAATAAATTACAAAATAGTGCACTGTCCCTGACGGAGTCAGTACAAATATTAGATGACGTTAATACACTCCTACACTGTATAAATAACAAAAAAATGATATCGTTACAAGAACATTTGAAAGTGTTATGAAGAAAGATACAAATTTTAGCAGGTTAAGACAAGTTTGGGAAGGTAACTCTACTGATCCGGTGACTAAATTCAAAGATTATTTTAATAACGCGTGTATTACATCATTAGACGTCGAGCGTTCATTTTGAAGATATAAAAACATTTTTTCAGAACGACGAACATCCTTGAAAGAAACGACTGTGGAAACATTCCTAATGCTTCAGATGTTTGAGAAATCGGATTGCGCTTACGGTAACAGTTTTAATGTGCCTACCTCCTCGTGTGCTGACTAATACTATTTTCCTTGTGCATTAACACCCACTATATTGGATACGGCTAATTACAAAAGTAAGCGTTTTAAAATTCTTTATTTCTTTTGTTTTTATGTACTTTACTTATGTTCCTTATCGACGCCTATGGTGCGCCACGCAGTTGGGGAGCTCTAATTATAAGTACTATATGTATACATTTGTCTTATTTTGGCCAGTTTCGCGGAAGACGTGTCGGAACGGCCACAAATTTACCAGGTTGGGTTGGACGAAGTCCACATAAATGCCTGTCTTTGTTATGCACATGCATAAACTGAAAAGATGTGTTATTCCTTAACCTGTATCTCAGACACATTAAAACCTGCATTGCAATGCAGATGTTTTAATGTGTCTGAGAGACGCAATGTTTTAGAAAGATAAAAGATCAATACACCCATTTATTAAAGTCACATAAGACACTTATACATACTTATAAATGTAGGTCGGTATTAAATGTCTATAAAGTTCTCTTGAAAGACAAACAACACATAAGAATCCGTTTCATTGCTGTCGGCAGATCTTACTATAAGTACTGTAAAATCCTATATCGGTACAAAGCGTAGCAAACAGGTGTCATAAAGCAAATACGTGCGTACCGTTGAGCACGTACAGGGACATTGCGTTTTAGAAATTTTCAAGTGACGCCCATATGTACCTTATTGTCAAATAAAACAAATATAAAAATTTTGCATGGAAATAGCAACTCCGAAAAAAAAGAAAGATAAAATGGGAACATCGATATTTTTCTTGGTTACAGACGAAAATATATATTTCAACGCTGCCACCGGTTTAATTATTCGGTATGAGTACATTTACTTGATTTTAGGTTACACCAGGAGGCAAGTCTCATCAAATAAAAATTAAAAAGAAGATGGAGAATCAACAGCAAACCCATCTCCGCCTTTTTTTATTGCCATGAATAAAAATTAGCAGTGATCACAAAATAATAGCTTATCGAAAAACTCATAAATTCATTCCATACAAATTTATTTTATATTCGGCGCTGTAAGATCTAAATTTTATAACGGTAAGTTCGAGGTTTTGCATACTAATGGCAATATTAACGATAGTTAGTAACGCGATATCCCTGGGCCTACATTATTATAAGGATTTATTATTCGGACTACATAAATACGTCTTTCTAAAATTGTATGTATACTCCCTATTTATTCAGCATAATGAATATAAAAACTTATTACTAAATTTAGGTAGGTTCTTATAACTAGTACACTTGCGATAAAAAGTATCCGGACATCCAAGAAAGAGAGAACAATACTGCGCGCTCTCCCCGCACACCAAACTGCCGAGGGCGTCCTTTCTCTTTCTCTTAAGTGTCCAAATGCATTGTATGCCAAGTGTACGTCAAGCATCAAATAACCATCAACTACAAATTTACACAGTTGTAGTATGCAACGGAAACACACGAAGGAATCGGATCTTTGACATCGAACTTCCGTAAGTTTGGTAAGTAAATTTAGTAAACCAATTAGTAAGTACAGTATTCATCAAGATTTTGTTTTTGTTTTATTTCACTGTGGATTTAAATAATAGTTATTCTATTAACATGAATATGTACTTTATCAAAAGGAAAATTCTAACTGACGCTCGGTATTGTATTTAGTTTGATTGTTTATTTTACATTCACGTAATCTAGAATAATCTGAAAGCCTAAATAAAGCTCAGCTCGTTTAGTTGTTATTGCTTCCTCAATGGAACCTTGATATATACCAACGAAATAGCTTCATTAACGTTTTAATTATAATACCATCTAAAACAAATATCTTTGCTTTTTTGTTTTGTTGTGCGTTCAAGTGTACGTAAGATAGAATACACAAAGCAACGCAAGGAAACGTTTTATAAAATAATAGCTCGTTACAAAAATCAACAAGCGATTAAACTTCAGGGGTAAACGTCTATCAGAAACTATTTTAAAATGTGCACTAGCGCAATACACTTCGACTTACATAGTAAATTGTGCTGTCTAAAGTGCTGTTTTAATTGATTGCATGCTGCAGAGTATGTAATTAAAACTAAACAGAAGGGAAATCTTAATAATGGCGACAAAATTGTTGTTTACTTATACTTCTAGCGATAAACATTGTATTGAGACTTCAGAACAAACTTGAAAAATCTCCCCAATTTATGTTAAATTAATTTGAAATTTCGTCAATGCAGTTACATACTTCGATTTAATCGGACACAAATTCAACAAAATTAATATAAGAGTCTATTTAAAAGCTCCGTAAATGGCAGCTCCCTCATGTATTTCCCTTGTATACTAAAATATACACAATATGCAACGCAAATACGCGAACGAATCGAATCTGTGTGGCTGACCTCTCATCTACATTACCACCAGCCGTTACTGGTTGTGGAGCTTTATAATGAACAGATATGTCGTTACTTGTTTCCAGTTTATGTAACTTATGTCGCACGTCTAAATGCGAACGGAGAATACAAAATACAAATTTTGGTCTTTATAAATACTGAAAATGTTATTTTTATATTCTCTGATGACTGTTACAAGATTAGTTTTTTCGTGAAAAATTTGAAAAGCTTTAGTTTTTATAACCACTTCAATGTCTATAAAGTGTAACTGGCTTTCGTTTGTATTTAGATGGGACAATCATCAGAAAAGAAAGCTGGTATCTCTGCAAGAAGATAAGTTTCTGACTAGAAACCACAGAGTGTATGTGTGGTTTATATTTACATCAACTCATTTAGGTTGAGGTTAAAGCTTTACAATAGGTTAAAGCTCAACAATAATAATATAATTTATTTAACGGAAATATTAAACATACAAGAGTGTATAAAAGTGTGTTCCAACTAAAATTGCATTTATTGCGTCAATTGTGTCAATAGTATAAAGCTAAAATTTCCTGATGACATAAAGCACCTTTCAGACAGTATCTTTTAGAAGTATTTATAATATAAGCAGCGTGATCTGATGTATCCCTTAAAAAATCGATTGAATTCATAAACAAAATATTAAGAAATTTTTGGGAAAATATACTTTATTTGACTTCCATCTGACCGATATAAGTTTATAGTACTTGGGTAAAAAGTTGTAACAAGCTCCCTGATTGTCTGAAAAGCACAGCATCATTCAAGCAGAATGTATACAACTTTGTACTTTAAAAATGCTTAGTAAAGTTTTAACGATTTTTTGGAGGGCACTGCTTGCTAATCCATTACAATTTCTATTACATTTTCTTCCATTTCTCTTTCTCCAAATGTTTGTACTTGTTCTTTTTAGTTTAATAAAGGTGGTGGACTTAATTTTTATTTTTGTTTGCATTATTATTATACCTTTCTTTGACCAATTCCTTTATTCCTACTCATATTTGGAATGAACGAAGTTTATTGTTGTTATTGTTATTCATTGTAAAATTAATTATTTGCCGTATACTTTGTACTAAACCACACAGTAGGTTGAAATGAAATATTTCTGGTTGATACGACACTTGACCAGATAACCAATCACACTCTCGGCGATGTATATGCGTTTGAGATAAACGATTTCCGCAATTGCATTCACAATATATTTGACACAAATAAATAATTACATGTACGAATATAACCAAATAAAAATATAGCCTTCCACAGCCAGAGTCAGTTAAAACTAAAACGTGTTCCGGGTTTGGAGCGTGCCCATATTATTTTCTGTTAAACGAAATCTCGATGTTTCGCTCACAATCGCCTGGTTCATTCATCGAGTTAGTGTTGCTTACCACCTTTCTCCCTCCTGAAGAATGATTGTAGACAAAACGATCAGTTTTCGTTTAACAACAAACGATATGAGACGCTCCGAGCCCGGTACACATTTAGTTTTAACGAATATAACTAATTCATCAATTATTTACTGTTAATGTTTTAACGTATTTTATTATACACTTATAATAGTTTACAATAATTGTTGTTGTTTGATAGCTTGTTTCACTATTGACAATGTAATTGTTACACCCTCTGGTGTCTGCGTACTCACTCTTAATCCGCGTTACAGTTTCTTTTGTTACCAATCTTAAAAATAAAAATAAAACTCAACATTTACTATAAACAAATTAAGTTGCAATAAATGTATGTATAATTGACATGTTTATGTGACGAATCTTATTTTTTCAATTTGTCTCCATCAACCTAAGCTAATTACTTGTCGTAAACCTGTCTGTTGCGTTGACAGTTACACGTATACATTTTGAGTTTGTATTCTTAGGCAATTTCAACCCGCTTTTGTCTCTTAGATACGACATATGTACATATGATCCCCATAGTACAGTGCCTCTCACTTTTCCTGCCACAAGTGCTGCGTAAGTATTTCTTTTACACTATTTATTTGTTAGGGCATCATTCCTTGTTTATGATACAAACAACACGAGATTATGGAATTTCAGACAAGATAAACAATACATCAGAAATCTCAGCGGAGTTTAGCAATAAGAAAATCATAGAATCATCCTTTCATTGTGCAGCTAAAGAAATGAATTACCGATCAAGTTATGTTGAGGTTGCATCGTGAAAGAGGATGCATCGATGTTATTTGTGGACACATATAAATGGTTCCTTTAGTAGTCAATAATAATCGTACACACATTGTGAAGCATTTAACTTCATTGGAAATGAAATGGTTGCAAATAAATCATTTTTGAGATGCACATATGGCCTTCGCGCGAACTTCCTGGAAAATATGAGATCACAAAATGGGAACAAAATTGAATACGAACAATTTCGACAACACATGACACACTATTTCGGCAAAATGCTACGGTAATATTGCAATGGAAATCAATTGAAATGCAAATTTGTTTCTGAAATTAGATACAAGTGCAATTAAGCGCATGAAAATCAATTAACATTGTTTGAGCATACTCTATGGGTATCCCGGCTTTTTTAAATTGTAAATTTGCACCAATCGCAATAGTACGAAGCTTATATTTTCTAATAACATAATAGAGGTAATAAAAGAGTATTTTCCGAAGATAGTCTCGTATATACAGAGTGAACGATAAGTAGCGAGCCAAACACCTACTTTGCTGTTGTAAATACAATAAACTCTATATTGTTACGGTGTTGGCTTCCCTAGCTAAAGATAAACCTACGTATAGTCCGTTTGCACCTTAGAAATCAGTACAGCTCTTATGGGAATCGTGAACAGGGTTGTCAGTTCTTATTAAAATTATATTTATAGGAAATTTTAAACTATACAGTTTATGAAGGAGTGATACATGGAACATAACCATTTATTTTTCATATTTGTTAGGTTAATAAAGTTTCAAATAAGACACACGAAACAGACACAAATTACAACGGAAGCACGGAATTAAGGGAATTTAACCAAAATACGCCAATAATGTAAACATCGGAGATGGGTAATCATGGGTGATACAGCTGTCAAAAAAGTCCCTAGTATAAAGACCGCGCAACTCTGGCCGAGCTGGAAAGAGATGTACATACACAAGCTCCTTGACAATGGAAAGAAAGGGTAATACTCCATAAGACCCAATACTGATTTTTAAGGTGCGAGCAGACTATAGTATGAGTTGTGCTCATATGCTTCATCGTAAATTATAAATATAATAAATAAAATAATAGAGTTTATAGTGATCATTTCTGCATTTTTTTTTCATTGCATCCAAGTGATTTAAGGCGTTGGTATTGTTTGCTTACCATGACAATAGTAAACAAATGATACTGACGTCGACGTTTTGAAATTATTGATTGATAATTTTCCTTCTTACAGTCAAAAGGGAAGAAAAATCCTTCTTTTGGAAGATACATGCAAACAGTTTCAATAAACAAAGCATACCGATATTGACAATCTTAAGCTACTGATTCAAAATTTTAGCTGGCACGTTGTTATAAACGGTGCTGTCGTCACCGACCATGTCTATAATGGAAAACGTAATATTAAAGGATTTTAGTCCTTTAGGAAAAGGACAAGTTAAACAATACTGTAATGACTAGAGACTAACAATAGCCGATGTAAACATTAAACGTTTCAGCATGAGCTTGTAACATTCACGTTTATCTAAATTATTGCACTCTAAACTTTACACTTATTCTCGTCACTTACGTTATTTGTCCTGTTTAACAGGTTTGTAGTGTCGTCTATACGCGCTTTGTTTTATTTTGTCTGAGGCATCTTTTACGATATATGCATATGTATGTGCATTTACGCGTGAGCTCGGTATGGCTACATGACTTATCGTTATGTCTCGCTCACTTGTTTGGTACAGTGTTTCGCTGCACGTATGCTAGCTTGCAACATGTGGATTTTGCATTCTATTAGATTTCCGTTTCGGCAACGTCAGTATGTTTAAAGTGCGATGATCGGTATACCTTAGAAATACCGAATTTACGTGTGGCAATACCGTTTATCCCTTCCTTTCCTAATATCTCTTTCCGGCATCTTCTTAATAAGTGCCTCGCTGGCTGTGGCACCAGTATTATTGCGACTTTAATTGAGTAAATTAGTTGTGGTATTATAAAGTATTTGGATTTAGGCTGTTGGAGCGTTATTAAAGTTCTGGGCGCTAATATATGTTAACATAGGCCGGGATCTATTCTTATTACCACGAGGAAATAATGTTCTTTTTTGTCACATTCTTCATTTTGACTTTTTTTTTTAATTCGAATAATAGTTCTTTTCCCCTTTTTTAGTCTTTTTCTCCTTATTTCATTCCGGACACGTTTCTTCTTACTTTCAGCTTGTCGATTCTAATGCCTGTCGGTTATTTAGGGACTTTGGTAGGATATTGAGGATATAAAATTTACAATGGCATGGAGTTCGTGAAATTTCACTGGGATATTGAGTACGCACAGTTTTAACTAGGCGGAAATACAAAATCTATCGTTTACTAAAGAGAATCGGATACTTCGGAATGTTTGGATTTACATTATGGGGAAACCATATGTGTTAATACTGTTTATTTAATTTATTTTACAAGTAGCTACTTAGCCTCAATATTTAACTAAATAGTTACGAATAATAATGCTAGTATAAGATGTTTACTGTTATTATAACCAAATAATACTAATACCAGAAATCTAAATAACCATTTTAGTTTGAATATTAAACGTACACATTGTTATATAGATATAAATTCCAAGAGAAATTAATTTAATAAATTGTGTTTATTGACTTCGTTCAATTAAAACAACGGAAAAAATTATACTAACATAAATTTATTACAACAATCAACTGCGTTCATCAAATTGAATCCCATTATACCACTTTATTGCTTCGTAGTGATTTTTCATTAGACATTAATAGGGATATTCTTTATATCAATAAATCCATTTATTATATCAAGTGTACATAGGAAAGAATATATTCATCGGCATAATAAATAACCATTTATTAAAATGATGTTGGACCAATTTTGACAAAAACATTGTTACATCAACGTACGTTTTTATCGTACTTACGTAACGAGAATGTAAAAATGATATACGATGCTGTTTTAAAAAAATTATTATTTCTGGCGTTTGACTACTGTACATTTCCACAGCGTTCTCGCAGCATCTCAAGTAGACAATTTAAGCTCGTAGAAATTCACGCTAAAATGCATCTGTATTTGGAATTATCTGAAGATCCTAACCTCAAGATTAATTGAATTCAGGATAAAAGTAATCTGTGAACTAGAGGTTGCAGTTTATTATTAGTTCCTTTTTATCCTCTTATTGTCATTTTTACAGATACGTTGGATAAATACTTTCGTACATCCAAATATTTCATTGCGGTACTTATTTTGCAAATTATTCTTACCTACTTCACCGCATCGCCATTTTGTTAATTGATCCGCTTGTGGCTTACCAATTTTGGGATATCCGGTTGTAAGGGTAGGTTTTGGAAGCTGCCGCTTAGTATTAGTAGCAATTTTGTTGGTTTATTTTATTAACTATGAGAATTCATTTCCTTCAATTTCCATAAACGGGTATTTGCTTTAATTTTTTCGTATATATTTTGCAAAGAAGTCACCATTGTCTCACTAACGCTTCATAGTTTCTCATCTTTGTTTTTTTCTTTTTATTATCCTTTATAATTTTGAAGAATTCTACCAGTTCATACATTGCTTACAGCACTCAAAAATTAAACGAAAACTAACCTTATTAATTGAAGTTACATTTCATAAACGCTATGTTTATGTGGTTTGCTTTTAACAGTCAGCTATTAAATAGTCCGACCCACACTTTAATTCCAATCCAAATCCTTCAACTTAACACCTTTTAATTGAAGATTTGTTTAGACAAAAGTTACGTGGATGATAAATAGACTCAATATCAATTGTAACATTAGCCATGTAATGCTATTATTTAATTGCGTTGGCGATTGTTTTATCCGCAACTACTTTTGATGATTATGAATGTTGATTTAGCATGATGCAGGGACGCAACTGTAGCCAAGATTTTATGCCCTTCGATTACATTTTACCCCACATACATTCTTATAGCATGAAACTTAGAGAACCTTGACGAAGACCTTCATCCTGATATGGTTAAATTTAGAGTCCTATCGTACTTAGTTTTGATGTTCGTTTAGAAGGTGTGAAGAAATGGGAGAATGGAATACGAAAGCAGTTAATGTCTGCTTTCTTCACTACCGTTGTTGGTTGGACTAATATCATGCTTCTACCATTCGACCTTTACTTTCGACATGTGGACAAACGAAAATGTGCGGGTGGCGTTGAAATAAAATCAAATTGAAGATTCAGGGTTTACTAATATGTTAATAATTGATTTTAAAGTCAAAATTGCATTGAAGCTTTATTTTTGGCTAACTATTTCACGATTCGGTACCTGTGATATCCCAGTCTTCAAACCCAAATCCCAGAAGTTCTTCCCGAAATTGAGGACCCGGATCGGAGAGATTCCAAATCCACTGGTCGTGAAATCTTTTATAGAAAATAGTCCAAATAATTTAACTAAATGTTTAATAGTACTGCTTATATAAAAAATTCCATCAAAGTATTTTGATTTTTTTTGTAACTTTTCTGGAGGACATTTTGTAAAAGTGTCGATGTCGAAGGATGATTGTTTATTTATCAATTTAGTCCATAGATTGCAATATCTAATATCGACACCTTTGACATAATAACAATTTTGAAAACCTTGGCGATAGTGTAAATTACGGTCTTGTCAGTCATATCGAAATTATGTGCGCTACAATGATGATTCTAGCGCAACCCCCAACCGCGTGGCGCACCATAGGCGTCGATAAGGAACATAAGTAAAGTACATAAAAACAAAAGAAATAAAGAATTTTAAAACGCTTACTTTTGTAATTAGCCGTATCCAATATAGTGGGTGTTAATGCACAAGGAAAATAGTATTAGTCAGCACACGAGGAGGTAGGCACATTAAAACTGTTACCGTAAGCGCAATCCGATTTCTCAAACATCTGAAGCATTAGGAATGTTTCCACAGTCGTTTCTTTCAAGGATGTTCGTCGTTCTGAAAAAATGTTTTTATATCTTCAAAATGAACGCTCGACGTCTAATGATGTAATACACGCGTTATTAAAATAATCTTTGAATTTAGTCACCGGATCAGTAGAGTTACCTTCCCAAACTTGTCTTAACCTGCTAAAATTTGTATCTTTCTTCATAACACTTTCAAATGTTCTTGTAACGATATCATTTTTTTGTTATTTATACAGTGTAGGAGTGTATTAACGTCATCTAATATTTGTACTGACTCCGTCAGGGACAGTGCACTATTTTGTAATTTATTTATTGCCTCAAGTACTTCTCTATGATTGTTGTAAACGGTTTGTAAATCTGCTTCAACGGAAATATCTTGGAATTTATCCTGGCTTTCCTTAATAGCCGCAGATTCGTTGGGATTGAATTGTAAGACGACTGATTTTATTTGCCGGAAGTATTTAAAATAATAAAACGCTGCCTTCAGCCATGTCCCCCAACGCGTAAGAATCGGCTCTGGTGGTTCGGGAATACCGGGACACTGTTTATGAAATTCACTGGTACGTTTGGGAGATTTGAGAAACACTCGTTTCGTATTTGTTATTAATGCATTTACCTCAGGGAAATTTGCACGAATAGTTTCGGCCACAATATGCAGAGCATGAAGTTTACGAGTAATATGTAACATCATCCCATAATGTTCTTGAAGAGAACGACCTACACAACGCATTGTCGCGGCACCATCGGTCATGAAAATTAATACTTGAGTAGTGGCAATTTCAAATGTTTGTAAAGTATCAACGACGACGATCTCGATAGCGTCGGCAGTACACGATTTTAGTCTTTTACTAGCTAATAAAATTCCCTTTGTAGGTTGACGAGGTTCCAGTATACGTACAATCACATTCAAAATAGAATATTTTTTACGGTCTGTCGTTTCGTCAATACATAACCACAGTAATTTATTTTTTATTGCAGATCTGATCCTGTTTTCAATTTCGGTACGTACACTTGGCACACATCTCCTTAAGCTTGTTTCCGACGGTAACTCGAAAGTCTGGATTATATTTATTCCAAAATTCACGGAATGGTTTCTTCCTGAGTAAGGAAAACGGTAAATTACACGCAGTCAGCATATAAAATAAATCAATTATAAATTGAGTTGCCTCAGTCGGTGATACACCCAGTTTTTTATTTTTGTGTTGCTGACTATTTACATGTCTTCTACAGCCATATTTATCATTGCACATCAGAGGTATATTACAAATTTTACATATAATCTTACTTCCATTATATATTAAGTCAGGAAATTCTCCACAGAACTTTTTCACTTTGTCGGCCTGTGGGCGTTTCTTACTACGCGCGCCCGCCATACCGTCACAACCCGATCGCATACGGTAATAAACTACCGAAATGCGATGCGAGTTATTTGCTTATATATTACATTACATATCCCCCCGGCCACGCCCGGCGGTACGCCTTCTGACTTGCCACGCACTTTGGGGATGTCTAATGATGATATTAATTTTTATTATTACATACCAGCAACTATGTCAGCAAGTATGTGTGTATTTAATGTAGTTGAGAAATTTTCATAATAGGAAATATAATATTAATTTAAATTTAGTAATTTTGACTTCTCACAGTATAAGTTGTTTAGTTGACTTTTTTTTACAAAATCTACCTTAAGCTACATATAAGACGATGATAAAAATTCTGAGGAAATTACAGGGACCGAGCCATCAACATTGCTTCACCTCATAACTAAACTGGTAAATATGTCAATTTGAAACACTTACAAACATAGATAAATATTAACATTACAATCATAAAACATAAATGTTGTATCTATAAATAATCCTTCTCCAAACATAACTCTTGTAATGTATTACATCTTTATGTAATATATTACATTACATTTTTGTATCTTTATTATATCGATTTTCATTATTTTCATCATTACTTGAAGAATTAACTATGAGATATCGTACATTCTACAGTAACATTTTTAGCTGTCGCAATGATATTTTCTTCTTGAATATCAAGCGAAACTCCTACGAACGATTATTCTCAGCCGATCGGATTCGGATCGAAAATATATATCCAGATACAGTTTACAAAAAAACGGTCGAATATTGCCGCTCCTGTGCGTAATCGTTGCTGCTGGATTAATGGATCGGCCGATTAAAAAATCGTTCATGCGTCCTTATTTGAGGCATACTGTTTATACTTAGGATAGCAATATTTTACAGAAAAAACTCGTTTTTACCATAAATGTTTGAATTTTGTATATAGAAACAATTTTTGTGTGTAGTAATACAAACTAGATGTTTTATATGAAAAAGTGTTTATCTGTGGTGAATTACAAAATAAATAAAGAGCTTTTATGTCTACACAGCACAGATGTTACCTAAAAATACCATGGGCTGAGAATTTTTATCTATCCTGGAAAACCGAACACAATCGTTAACAATCTAATAAACTACGTGTATTCTTGAAAACATATCGCAAAACAGTCTATAATGGCTAAATGGCTATAATGGCTAAAACTGATGTTTGATATAATCTTATTTTTTCGAAATCAATTGAAATGTAAAAAGGAGTCCTACTTTTGCAAATGCCTCAAAAGAGTGAAGTGAATTATTTGACTTCTTCTCCTCTCTGCTAATTCAAGTTAAACATTCTCCGAGGCCAAGCAAATGAATCTCCATATTATTTAGAAAATTAAAAGGACATTAAAGGATGTACACAAACAAATATATGGTTTTTCAACGTGTGCGACACCTCGAGCTCGATGGAAGTCGATCAGCTTTTAATTAAACGTTTTAAAAGATACTGGCAATACGGCTTGATCCAGCGACCAATTGATAGCTAAAACATAAACGAATATGTATGTGTTTTTCAGTTATCCGTCCGTTCCTTTTGTCCGTTCTCGCTTTAATTGATGACACCTTAAAATAAATACGAAGGTAAGAGTGTTTCACTAAGCGTAAGTAGTACGTCTCCATCTCAACTAATCCACCAAACCGCTTAAATCCAATAACGGAGACAGATACTATTAGAGATTAATTAGCTGCTCACCTAACCTTAACGTCGAAGGAGCAGTTTCAGTCCACTCATTATGTACAAGGGGTCCGTAGTGAATTTTAAACCCGGAAATCGACCGCAGCGCCGCCGGAACATTCCAAACTGACGGTCGGGAACGCAGCGATACCGCGAAGCGATGCTAAGAACCTCTGCATTGAAACGGGCCAGGAAGTCCTGTACGCTTTTGTTCCGTTTCGCCCGGTCCTGTAAGGTAGTCTCGGCAGTTCTACCTCCAACTCGAACGAAGAACCGGTCATTAACACACTTCATCAAATTACTGGCGCACTTTAGTCGTCCAGAATAACTTTAGAAGTCGACGATACGCTAAAAGAGTAACAGAATGCGACACGTAATTTATCGGAAAAGTTAATATTTAAAATTCGCTTAGTTCGTGTATTCTTTGATCATGTTCAACTTTAATGTATAATGCATTAGCCCGAGTATGGTGGTATTTTTTTAAAGCAGAATCATATTTCCGTTATCCAGGCACACTATCTATTTTAATATTAGGATTTTGTATCCATCCAGCTCACGTATATCTACGATGTTATGTAGGCAATGAACGTATCAGAATTGATCTGAGCGAAGCGGAGTATTTATAAAAACAAATCACTCTTTCCATTCACATTCCGTTGCTGGCAAAACAGGAAGGAAATCTTGCTGAATTAAAACATATGTATACATATATAAATTAATTACATGCCGGAACAAAATTAATCTCAAAAAGAATTTCTCAATTATTATTTACAATTTTTAAACACTTTCAGTTAAATATGCTCCAGTTTTTGTGCTGGTTGGTTTAGTTATAATTAAGCTTAATCAAAGAAGATTCACTACAAGATATTGTTATTATTTTTTTTTACATTTTATAATTCTATTTGCTTTACTTTATAAATTCAATAACTTGTAAATTCGACGTTTCGTTTGTTTTCTTTTCCTATAAGCTCGATATTTCATCTTATTTTATACGAATTCATATATTCATATTTGAAAAAATAGGTTTACATATGCAAATATTTAAAGTTATCAAGTTAAACATATCTTTCATAGTTACTTTAAGACCTGTAGTTTTGGAATTCCGGCGAGCGAGGGTCAGGTAACGAGTTACCGAAGAGAAAGGAAGTATAATACCACAATTATTATCTGTCTCTCCTTTGCTTAAAGTTTGTTGGTTCATCTTCTTCACACCGACACACCGAAGCAGACGACTAGCGACATTGTTGTTCAAACTATGAGAACGCAACACTACGTTTAACTTAAATAGCATAAATGTATCACAAATAACACAAAAGTAAAAGCTTTACTTTACCCATTTCGTTTGTCGCGAATATCCTCCCCAAGAGTATATATTTTAGAATACTCTAGCAATATTTTCCAAGCATGTTAATAGGATACCTTCCTCTCTTCCGCTTCTCCTCGTTTGCAATAATAGGTTGTTTGTTTTACTAATCTGAACCTTTTCTTAGGTTCTTTGGGAGTCAACATCACATGCGTTTTTATGAGAGCATCCACTTCCTCAAAAGAACCATCCCCAAGCACTCTTGCTTTTTCTTGTGCTTGATGTGAAATCATTTCTTGTGGTCATTAGTAATAGGCTAAGATAAGATTGGGGACATATTTTAGTCTTGCCCGTCTACAACACCTCCTGTTTTAGGAGTAACACAAATTTATATTATTATATAAATTTGTTTATAAATATATTTTTCCCGCAGCCGGTTAGGTAGTTGAATCTTTCATGACAAGGAAGTTTTATAAGTCAAACAGGTAGAAAACCACAGTAAAAAGTCATGTGATTTTTACAATAAAACTGTATATATTGGATCTGAGCAGATGTGACATTATTTACAAATCACAGTATATTCGACATAGTCTATATGAATTTAATGGATTAATTAAACTGGCTAGGAAAATATTGTCTTAAATCCTCGTTAAAAAAGTGATCTTGAGCCCTTGCTAGGCCTAGTGCTTTAAAATTTTTTTTTGATACCTTTACACAATCAGAGAAAAACTACATTAATCATATAGTGAAAAGTATAAGTTTTGCTTTATTGCTGTCTTCTTGTAGTTTGTTTTAGTTGAAGAAGATATGTAGACGCTCAATCAATAGAGACTAGATAGACTCGTGTCTATTCGCCTCATGAGAATGGATTCGTGTTGGTTACTGGTGTCCCTGAGAGTCGATAAAGCACGGGTTTGTCTCGTCTCTGCAAAAAAGTAATAATTTCATCCGCCTTGGTCTTCTCTAGTTCTAAGATGACCAGCAGAAACTTATTATTCAGCCGTCAACTGGATCGTTTTCTGTCTGAGGCAGTATATCTCATTAATTTCTCAAGTTAAAATCGCCGGGAAAAAAGTTATTGTAAATATTACATTTGTTTTCATATCTGTAAACAATATATCAACCGTAACTATTTCTTGTGGAGTAACTCCTTGAACAGTACATTTTCAAAACTGCTTACTGTTGTTTATCTGCGAATGATATTAGGTAATTTTCCTAACCAACATTTCAAGAAATGATTAATAACAAGCGAAGGCATCTTATTTCCTTAACCCGAGATTTAAAAAAAGGATCAGTCAATCACCGAACCTATTTTCCACTTCTAATACTTCCGCGATAAACGAAATCACTTCGCGTGCATAATTTATTATCGCGGTTATTTTTTTTAAATTCGCTTGAGTAATGTATTGGAAAAGTATATTTTAAGTCGGCGAGCACGGCTCGCCGCCGTAAATTACATGAATTTAAGTCTGTCGTGTTATTAATCATTATTTTGGTACCCCTCGTCGTCTAACCAGGAAGTTTGCGTCGTAATGAGCTGTAACCAACACCACTTGCAACTTTTAATCTACAATAAATCTAATTGAATCTAGTTTAATTTCCACAAATGTTCCTTTGGGATTTGTTCTAAATGATAATTTAGAATATGCAATTGAATTATGGGCGTCAAAGCAAAATTTATATGTGGCTGTATTTCAAACTTACTTTTAAACATCATATTGTCCGTCTATACACAATCTTCTTCAAGTCATCTTTATTCGTACGTTTTGTATCTTTACTTCATTCACAACCATTATGTTATAAGATAAATGCATGTTAACTACTTCAGACCCAATTCATTACTTGCTTGAGTACTAATAAAGTGCCGTTCTTTGTTTTACATTCAAATTTATCCTAAATTAAATAAATGGTAACTATGGCAGAGGGTATTGGTGAATGTGAAGGGAGACGTCCAATAATATAATACTATACACGGAATTCCATTCAAAAGTCCAAAGTTGCATCGTAAGCAGCAGAAAATGAATAGTCTGTATTACTTAATTATAATTGTATAAAACTTGTTTTTCTAATTTAGAGAGAAAGAACTATCTTCCGTCCACGCACTAGATGAGCCATATTCGACCACCTGAATTGCATTAGACGAAGTAGAAGGATGTCACAAATAAGATTCTTTCATTTAGGACTAGTCTTTTTCTCATACAAACACAATCACATCGGAACAAAGAAAGAAAATATTATTTCTCGTGCAGTCACGGAAATTTTTCTTTAAATATATGAAATGAACTTCACCTCGGCGGTTTGGACGATTATATCTCTGCGAATTGAAATTTTCCAGAGTTGCTGTTCTTTCGCCACGAAGTCTGACCAGACCATTCATGCATTTTCGAATTCCTTATTAAATTCTGAAGCAACAAGTAATGAGCAAGGTAGGGGAAATTCCCAGAGACTCGTCAGACTTGTATTTATTCGTCCCAAGAGAAGGGGTTAATGTTGCCTACCGCCTTTCCGAGAGTTGACAAAACGCGAGTCTGCACAGTCGCTGAAAAAGAGTAATAATATTCCCTACCTTGCTCATCTCTAGTGATGAGTTAGTTAGACAGACATTATGATGCTACATGTATTACGTTAAAATGTTACTCGACATATTTCAATACAACTTCAATCCCTGAAGAAAAGGACACAATGTTCAAAATCCGCGGAGATGACTCATACCGCACGTAACCCAAGCTTTGATTATGAAATTAAAGAAGCTAAAGACTTTGATGCAGACAACAATAAAAAAGGATTGGCAGGCTTTTTGTATTTTGAGATAAAAGTAAAGTTTTCATTTCATGGCACAACTTTTCAACACTAGGCGACATACGTGTGCTCTTGGATAACAAAATAAGTTTTATCTTCCCGGCTGTTTAAGATTTAACGAGTAAATGCGTCTATAAAACGAAGGCTGAGATACTTTAACATCTAAAATGCTGTTTGAAAAGTTACGTGCACTTATATTATAAATATGCATTTGAAAATGGATAAGCAATTGAGCTACACGTGGGAAGCGATTTTGTATGCCCTCTAGTGCGATATTTTAAGCGCGTACTATATATAAATATGTAACAGTAAGCGAACGACGTCGACTTGTATACTTCCCATATACTAGTATCTTTATTGTTTTTCCCGTATGTGTTTCCCGTCTGCTACATTTATTTCGTTGAATAAGTTAACTAGGTGGTATTTTTAACTTATCCTGACGTTTCCACGGATAAGCACCCACGAATATAAATCAAACTCTGACATTAGTCAGCACCTACCCGCCGCTCGCCAAAGGAAGCATTGTACACTTGCATGCAAATTAGTTGCTATTATGCGAATGCAAACCTGTGCAGAAGTTGAACTTTTCTCTCCGCGCCAAATGTTTCATTTCCTGACGCTGTAGAATGTGTTATTTAGATAGGTACGGTACTACTATTGGACGCCAGTTGAGACGAACAGACGGCTTAAACATGCGAAATGTATAGCGCATCACAATCTATTATTCTCGAAAATAGTGTTGCTAGGCAGCGAAAACAAAGATAATTGAAATAATGCGGCTTGGAGATGGATTGTGCTACTACAAAAACGATTGTTGCAAAATATTTTAGGTGTACTAAAATTCTAAACAGCACAATTAATGATGCTATCGATCCTAAAGAGATATTCATATTTAAATATGGATGATGGATTTGTGAAAAATTATTTTCCAAGCCGAAAATAACAAAGAATTTTTGTAGGTTGAATTGGGCTATTGGATGTAAATATAAATGATAATATTACGCAATTATCAAAATACCAACATGATCCAAAATTGCGCGCTTAAAATTGATAACTTCCTTATTCTTGGAGTAATGAGCCAAATTATATGAACAATGTCGCGGATCTTTTTCTGTGATTAAAAGCCATCGAATATGGAAACAGTACATGTACAACTGCTATTTTATCGGTTATTTAATAGTATTGAACAATCTAGACTTGTAAATAGAGGATGCGCCTTCACAAAATAAAATTGGGTATATGAGAACTTTTGAATTGGGAAACCTGAAAAAAATTGATAAATTGCTAATACCAATTTTAGGTCAAATTTATACAAGTATACGCTTATACTTGCATGAAAATGTTTTCGAGGTAAGGTTTTGGATGTTAATTAACACCTTGTTCTTCCCTAGTAGGGGTTGGCACAACGCTTGCTTCCAATCATAGAAAGGTTGGCTGGACGTGGCAGTGATGTCGATATTACGTGCGCTATTTTTAACTTTTGGCCCAACATTGACTCGCAACGTTCGTGCATATCTACTTAATTGATCTTCCGACAAACTACCTAATTTTGTCGTGCACCTACCATTAACGAACATTCTCTGAAAATTGGCTCACTGTTGCCTGACGACCGTAACTTCACATGTTTATAACGCTTGGCAACTAATTTTCAACCCACGCTGCATCGACTGAATTGGTTCAACATCAAGTTGCCTATGTCACTCAAGTGTTGCCAAGTACTGCCAAGCATCATTTCTCGATTATCGACTACCGTTGTTCGTCTAGAGCCAGTCGATACCCAATTAGAAAAGTACCATTGGTTGCTGATACTCTACCGACCGGATATTGAGGGGCCGTACTATGTTACACCAACTGAAGGCTAACCGCCAACCAGCTAACTGTGCTACTAGGGTATATAACTGCAGTTATATTGTTCTTTCATATTCTTCATGTTCTTTGCAACCTTAGTAATGTAGTGAATCATAAATAGAGAGGACAAAAGCGAGTGAAATAATACCTTTTTTGCAGCTACTAGACAGACTCGTGTCTATTCGTGTCATTAAAAAGGGTTCGTGTTGCATACTGGATTCCTCGAGAGTCGACAAAACACGAGTCTGTCTAGTCGCTGCAAAACAGGTATGATTTCACTCGCTTTTGTCCTCCCTAATCGTAAGACATAATGGTAGGTTGACCTCAAAATACAATCGAACCTGTTAAACGGTTTCCCATTTTTCGATGTATTCCTTCTTTACGCTTGGAGATTGAATAATTACATAATTTTTTTATTTATTTAGAAAGATGCACTAGTAATATTTCCAAATGGATAAAGAAAAGTCAATTCTATTATACAATAACAGAATTGACTGATAATTTCCTTCAACCTTGTTGTACACAAATTTTTTTAGGGAATTAAATTCAACATATCAATATCAACGCAATATGGAGCTCGTATGGAGCAATGCGTGTCGTCTAGCAGAAAACAGAGAATTAAATCCCAAAAGCTCCAGTAATTTCGGAGAAAGGAACATGTTTTGATCAACTTGTAAATAACATAAATTTAGGAAATAACTCTGTGATTAGCCAAAGAACTCTGATAATTAGAGATGACAAAGGCAGGTGGAAGGCAGGACTAGATAGATTCGTGTCTATTCGCCTCATGAGAATGGATTCGTATTGCCTACTGATGCCCCCGAGAGTCGACAAAGCGCGAGTCTCTGCAAAAAAGTAGTAATGTCATCCGCCTTTGTCCTGTCTACTGATAATAATAGATAGCGCGAAGTTGTGCAAAAGAATTAAACGAGTGATATAGTACAGGGCTTTCGAAAACTTGCACCAAAATCACTGAAAATAGCGCATATAACAAACAGCGAGGTGATTTGAAGTTGGTTATGTCGTTAACCAAGACTACAAAAAGTAACAGTCCTAAAACGAAAATATGTAAAACCATAGTACTCAATATAATTAATACTCTTTGATAAATATGACTGGAAAACCTCAACAATCTTTCGGATTTAATGCGACGATGTTTCGAAGGAAGCCTATTGATTTTTACAAAATAGTGGATTTCGATCCGGAACATATCTATGTCTAAACAGTTTTCTCATCTTCACAGTTACTTAGCTTTAAGTTTCAATTAAATTGGAAGCCTGCCACATTCGGAATTACACATACGGTATAATTAAAATCGACAGCTTCACTGAAATCAGCACAATTTGAGAAGTATGTGTAATGTTAATAGATGTAACATATTAAATTTTGTGTTGAAACGTGTAATATCCAAACTGTAACGATACTGATCTTCAGCTACAAAGGAAATTATAAGCGGAAGTGATAGGTTCATGCCATAGTTTTGAAAATTTAGTGTTTTGCTACAAGGTAGATAATTACGCATGAAATATGGCAAGTTAAAATTATCCAACAGAATAACAGCCGTACTTAACAAATGAAAAACAAGTGCATTACCAAATAATCGTGCCTCGAATATTATGGTGATGGTGCTATACAAGGCATTAATTCTATATAAGGAGCGTCTTTATAATGCGTTAAGTAAAGGAACACAACTTAGCGTTCACATCCAGCATATCAAGTATCAAATACCAACGAACACTGTAATCTTCCCGAACGTTGTTTTGTCAAAATATTTAAAAAAACGTAGGGCGTATCTTTGCGGGAGGGAGCGTTTTATTAACGTTAACCAGCACTTCGCGAAAAACACCACAGTAATCAGACATGTCGCTGCTATCGACGACTCAAGAACTTAATTACTTGGCCATTATTTTCGCAAACTACAAGGTCTGAAAGTGATTTGTATTTTGAAGTTTTATAGGTAGAATAATTTGCTTCACGCTGCAGGATTTGAAAAGTCTCATTCAAAGTAACACTTTTTTATGGTTTATAAGCATACATTAGGCTAGTATTGAAGTCGCCAGTACATAAAATGTTATCATATGATGTTACAAGATCTGTTAGTAGACTTTCAAAATGTTCCACAAATAAATCAACCTCCCCTCGGTTGTCGATAGAAAATACCGATCACCCAAGTAGAGTGACTTGTTTTTAACTTAATTAACAAATACTCAATGTGATTCGACATGAAATGCAATAGAATTTCATATTCTAACAGGAACACTTTGGAATAGGAAACTTTCAAGATATAGATATAGGAGGCGACTAGTGAGTTTATCGCATCTCTCCGAGCTATGAGTATTTAAGTTGTAGTTTTCTCATGGCATGTCCGATAGTTGCCAAGGTTTCCATAAGTTAATAACATTGAATTCTCCAAGAAACGACAACCGCCCAAATATCTCAAAGTGGACAGGTAACGATCTAATGTTTACGTTTAAGTAAGATTCTAGCAGTAAATTTACAAATATAAATATAATTAGCATTAGACATGATCTAATATCTATTTTATTCTTATTGTGGTAGTGCGTATTGTGAGATTTTAAAGAAGTACTCATACCAGGTGGTTCTTCTATGTTTATTAGCTCATTTCCCCTTATCGTTAACAAATGTTGTATTACGTTTAATATTATCCACCGTATACTTTGTGTCATTAGATTAGCCATTAGTTTCGAGGATACAACATTCGCGTGAACATTACGTCGAAGCAAGTCGCGCTTAACATGTAGGCGAGTCTTCTGCTCAATTTCCTCCCGAGTTAGCTCGTTTTCAATGTTTATTCTATGCGGTTGTTTCTTTAGTTTCTTTACATTAGCAAAAATTAATTTTCAAGGACGAATATTCACAAGGACCTCGCTAACACGTACAATAAATACTTGTATAGTTACTACAACTTTTAAGGCATCACTACTTGTTAAGAGAGTAATAGCAGCGCATGTTTGCCGCAACACATCCTGTAACTGTGGTGCTCAATACCTGTAAGGACAATTTTTTCGAATAATTATTTCGTTTCTTCTTCTCACCAGATTTCCTGTTCTGAATAAGATAAGATACATATACACTCCGCCAAAAAAGTATCGCATAAACTAAAAAAGGGCATTTATAAACCAAGATATTTTGATACGTTCACAAAAAGTTTGCCTCGTGTATGTGAACTATAAAAACACTAACAAGATCATGGAACATAGCTTTTTTACTTTTTTTTTTTCTAAAAGAACACATTTAGAAAAATGCATATGTGTAAGGTTTGTTCAGTTGTTTATTGAAAGTCTTCCTATACGGACAAATTTTAAAGTGCGAAGTCAGAGTTCTGTACCAACGCTTTTAAAACTAAAATGAGCAATTTAACTTCAGAACAAGTGGCTGCTACAGTTGCTTTAATCGAAGATGGACGATCTCAAGCATACGTTGCTAATTTGATGAACATCAATCAGTCAAGTGTTTCTAGAGCCGTAGCTAGATATAGGGAAACATGCAATTACAGTAGAAGACCTGTACCAGGTCGTCCAAGATGTTCTACTCACCAAGATGACCGCTATTTACTACTACAAGCATTACGTCGAAGACATGTAACTGCGAGACAATTGCAGAACGACTTGGCTAAAGTCAGAAATACTCGTGTGAATACTCAAACTATTCGGAATAGGTTACGACAGAGTGGATTAAGAGCTAGAGTAGCTGTAACAGCCCCTCGTCTCACTAGGAACCACCGAGTGGCTCCCTTAAGGTTTGCCAGAGAACATGTAAATTGGAACATTAATGACTGGGCCAATATACTCTTCACCGATGAATCAAGATTTGGTCTTTACACCTCAGATAGGCGTATCTCAGTGTACAGACGAGACGGTGAGCGCTATTCGCAGTGTAATATCAGACCTAGACCTAATTTTGCTGGTGGCTCTATTATGGTTTGGGGAGGCATCTGTTTAACAGGTCGTACAGAGTTAGTACCAGTAGACAGAGGTACACTGACTGCCCACAGGTATATAACGGACATTTTAGAAGAACATGTAGTACCATATGCGCCAATTATAGGAAACGAATTCATGTTAATGCACGATAATGCACGACCGCATGTTGCAATAATCGCCCAGGAATACCTTAACGATGTTGGTATCCCAGTTTTAGATTGGCCTGCGGTAAGTCCGGACATGAACCCTATCGAGCACG
Source organism: Oryctes rhinoceros (assembly GCA_020654165.1). Lineage (NCBI taxonomy): Eukaryota > Metazoa > Arthropoda > Insecta > Coleoptera > Scarabaeidae > Oryctes > Oryctes rhinoceros. The sequence continues at coordinate 4,832,910 of JAIOKQ010001013.1, forward strand.
TGTGGGAGCTCCTTCACAGACGGATACGAACCCAAAATGTTGCCCCAGCGGACCTGCATGGACTAGAAAATGCTCTCCGTGACGAGTGGGAGAATTTGGATCGGGCTTATATACGGAGGTTAATCGAATCTCTGCCAAACCGTATGCGAGCGGTCATAAGAGCCAGAAGTGGCAATACTCAGTATTAAAAACTGTTATGACATTTTTCTTTCCAAAATTATAATTTCTTGTTTTAATAAAAATCTCAAGTATGAGTTCTTGTTTTTATTTAAACAATCATAGAAATTATATCTTAGAACGCATTAAAGTATATTTACAACTTTATGCTACAAACAAAGATTATGCAATACTTTTATGATTCAAAGCTAAATTATGCGATACGTTTTTGGCGGAGTGTATATTATGCAAACGTAAACAGCGTTTTCTTGCCCTTCATTCACGTTTGCAGAATCACATACTTTTTCATATTCGATTGAATTAATTTTGAATCGTTATAAAGTGAGAATAATATATGTTAATACTTCACAAGTTGAGATTATTGTTATTTACAATTAATTAATAACTATTTTTTAATCAGTTATCTGAAATAATCAAAACTTTTGATCGACTTCACGTCAGTTGTCGGCCAACGGCTAATTGAACAGCATGACGACGCCAACGTAAACACCTTTGAGCAATCGTAGTTTATGAGATTCCTTTAGAGCTCAATATAGCAAATTGTGCCCTCTTAATTTGTGCAATCTGTGCTTAATTGTGCACTCGGTCTATAATAATTATAAAAGGTATTTTACAATATTACAATATACTTACAGGTAGACACAAAGCTTTTTGCTAGTACTCGATTTAACAGCCGTACGCAAGTTACTCCTGTACAAACAACACTCAAAGTTACCGCATCACTTGTTATATATATTTGCGTAACCACATTCAAGGTTTATAAAGGGATATTTTAGAAAAAGAATAGCAAGTCCTTTTCAAGCACGAAGCTGCGTCGTATTGTCGTATTTTGTGTACTAATTAGATAAGCTTTAAATTTCTAAAAAAGTCGTCAAATTCAGTTGTATGGCAGGCAGACCAATTGCCACGGATGCAGGGCGGCAGGGCGCCTCATTTGGTGCGCGCTTATTTTAGAGTCATTCGCAGAGTATTTGTTTTCTCTAATATTGAAGCAACGTGTACTATATATTTGCGAATGTCTACTCTCCCTCTCTCTCTAGATGTTCCGTTTTATTGCCCAACGTTGTATAGAAATGCATGTTAGGCGCGTATTTGTAATAATACATTAAAAAAATATCTATTTGTAATTAGATGTTTTCTCTGAATATGTAAAATTCCTTGCTTCAATTGAAAAGTAGATTTCGAAATGGCGTTGAACTGCTTTTAGCACTTTGGTTCGGAAAAAAGCCCCAGCAATAGGGCGACGTAATCGTTTTGTAGTACCAATAGTAACTAACTTATAATTAGTAATACTGAACACATCCGGGTATCCTTAAATTCTATCCTGTAATATCCCGAGTATATACATAATGAGTTTCCGAAACATATGATGCGAATTAATTAAATAAGTTGGGTGTACCGATACCTTTCGTGTCTGCTTTAAAGCAAAAAACATAAAATAAACTATTTACAGCTAGCTGCAGGCTTTAACCGATGTAATGAATTAAAATTCAATCAACGATACTTTCAAAACTTTCTCTTCGAACAACGCGCTTGCAAGTTTAAGCGAGTAGATGCACTAACGTACTTATTTCATCGTAATCCTTGAGCACACCGCTACATGCGACCTAATTTCAGCATTTATGAAGTTATAATGATGTCATACAAACAACGAAAACTTGCTTGTACTTACTTATCTTGTTTGCAGAAAACTGTAACTCTCTCACAAAAACGAAGGTAGCTAGTGGTTTTGGGTCTCTGATTTATGAAATTAAGTCCACTTTACACCTTCGAGGTTTAAGATAATGTACGACATCTCGCAGAACAGTATTCTTTGTTGCACTAAAGATAACAATATAGTATAACATCTTCATTAAAGACTAAAATTGTTATTGCATAGTCTTTCATTTACGGACTTGTTCATTTGTCAAAGTCTTGGTTCTATAGTGGATATTTGTAAAACATATACTGGCTATCCTAACTTTCTAGAATTGTAAAGTTGCGCCTGTTGGTTTTTACCATTTAAAAAATTTCCTGCTATTTCCGATGTTTATATATAAAAATACATTTGTCTAATACTCCGAATAAACAACACAAAAGTATCGGAACATTCTACCCAACACAAGTTTAATTAATTAATCTGGGCAGTTATTTCAACTGTTGAGCGACCATTCGGTCAATGATTGAAAATGAGGAAGGAAGCGTTTTCGAAACAGCAAACCGATAAAACAATTAAGCTTATTTGGAAATAAGGAAGATATTTGCATATAAAACATGGCATATTTATATATTAACAAACTGGGTACGTAATCTCGTATTATTTCGTTCAAGTTTCTTCATCTACAAAGGAACCAGTATAATACGAGTTTTGATATATTATATCAACATATCATTCGTATGTGGCTCTAACAGATTTCAATGTATTTGTATCCAATCACTTAAATGCGATAAAAAAGAGATACATTTCGTTTCAAATAACAAAGCAAGTACTTGGCTGGCTACTTATCGATTGCTCCATAAGTATATACGAAAGTATCGTCGAAAGGTACCTTGTGATCATCGAAAAGTTCTGACCATCTACAATTCACACCATAGCATATACATACATTAGGTGAACTTCAATTTAGAAATTCAGCCATTCAAGATTGTTACGTGATTTTTCGTTTAACAAGCAACTGTAGAGGAAATGTAGCAATTTCAGTGCAAAAATGATAAAACTCGAAAGCAATACCGGTTTCCGTTGTAGGAAAAGTTGAACTTGTACCATTGTTACGGTACAAAACTTGTTTATTAAAATCCGTGTCCTTCCCGCGAAATTCTTATTTAGTGAAAAATGAATTTCAAAACTCGATCAATGCTAGAAATAAAGCAACATAGAGGCCTATATGGGTCAAGTGTGTGTAAGTAGTTTATACCTTACGGTAGGTATCGGAGTGAGAGGTTGTTTAGTAACTGCAGAAATTACATCTGTAGCTGGTTACGGCCCGTAAGCGAAGCAAGTATGTAATATTTGGCGCAATGCAATACAGTGAGAAACAAAAAATATCGAAATGGCGAGGCAATGTTTCCAGGTCGTTGAAGTGATATGGATTGAAACCGGTGGACCATTAAAACCGACGGACTATCGGCTTTCGGGCGGACCAATCCGTGCAACGGTCTCACACTCAATTTCTCAAAATACCCTACCTCTCACATGCACATTCACATACACTCCGCAACAAAACAGAGTTGCATGGATCGACGATAATAGAGTTCGAACAATTTATAACCCGGATAAAAATTACAACAATTCAATATTTGTGTAAACAAATATAGAAAGAAATGCATTGATATTTATTACTATAAAATTATGTTTGAGATGTTATAGGAGTTACTGCTACTGTTACGCCAAATGTAACCAGATCTTTTTACGAATCAAATTTTAACAATCGTTGTAGTCAAATACATTTTTTTTTATCAACTCATGCACAAAAATGTATTCGGACATATTTAAAAATTGTTTATGTTAAAGTAAGACATACAATAATTCATACATAGTATACATATGTACATATAAACAAAATATACATGCTGAAACATAATAATGATAAACTAGTAATAGAGTATACAAATACTATTTGGAATAAAATGTTTTTGTAATATTATTTACATCAGCCGCAGCAACCTTAATAGTTCTGTCGCTCACATAGGAGATGAAGGTACCCCGCATCCTACATACGAAAGGTTACTCTGTATGTTCACGGCCACCGTGTGTGCACGTATAATATCAACAGGAAAGTGTATTCTGTGTATTTATTCGGTGTTCTACTAGTCAGGCTCAACCCTTGCAACAATGCTCCTATTTGATCAAATTTATTACCCGTACTGCGAACAGTTAAATAGAAATGGTCCCATACGTTTTTATTTTATTTGTAAATTCATATGAGTATGAATCTCTGCATTTGCGTTCTAAAAATTTTAATTTTAGCAGCTATTCGACGATAACGGTACATAATTTAAATTGGAATGAACAATGGCTCTGCGCCACAGCGTCGTTTTCCTTCGAATGTACTAAATTCGTAATGTATTGAAATATGTTTTTTTTACCTCGTTTATTAATGTGAAAATAATCTCTATTTTTATCCCGATAATTTATCAAGGCATTTACTTCAACATTTTTTTAGTTAATATTTAAAGTTAATATTTGAGCATTGTAGCGCTCTACAATTTGCAGTTGTATGAATTTATTTATTTTTTGGCCAAACTGGAATATTTAAAAGTAAGACATTTATATGCATGACATTTTTTATAGCATTGTTTATACAATCTAAATCAAATCGTAATCCCCTTAAAACATCCTTCGAACCTGCCTGAATAATAACAAAATCATTTTTTGAAAAGTTACTAGCCAAGCATTCAGCATTATTCAATGCATTGTGAAGTATAGCATTAGACTTACAAAACGACAGCACTTCATAACGACGAGCATCCGGAATTTCCCTCCTTTATATTTTTTATATTTTTATATTATTTATTCAATCATCCCTCAATTATAGCCGCGTGATTACTATCTCGCATTACAAGAATCCGTCCCAACTTGGTACAGTTTTTATCTTTATATTTGCTTGATGTTACTAGGTTATATTGATGCAGTTCCTGCCCTGTATAATCCGATATGGTAGGTTGTTCAATTTGCGCCTCAATGTCCGTTATTTTAGTGTTCTCACCCTGCAACTGTCTTTGCATTCCTTTTTGTTCCACAGATGTTTCAGTTTACGTGGGTTCACAAGTTAGAGTAACACTAGTACTTTTAGATAGATTATTATGTTTGCAAATGATGCAAGACCTTGATAGCTTCTTTCTAATTGGAGCATTTACTTTTATAATACACAACATTTCGTTTTAACCGTATCTTTGCTCCTTCAATTTCTGAACTCGGTAATTTCCTGCAGCCAATTTATCTCTTACATCTTGTTATATCCTATTGTCATTGTTTTCTTCCTGGAAACTGAATATCGTCCTATCTGTTTTCCGTTAAAGGTTTCCTTTAAAAATCGCCATAGGTTACAGTGAACGATCACTCCATTTAACTGATCTCTTTGTCTAGGTGGTTTGATTTAAAACTAATAATAAATCTTCCAAAAACTACAATTATCATTAAATACAATTAAACAAGAAGGGCCCAATCATAATATTGTTCAACAATCCTCATAAGATATTTACCCTAAATAAGTAGCTGTCCTCACATTTTACAGTGAAACAAAGACTTTCCGTAGCCCAGCACCTACAGTTCTATAAACTTGCTATTTGCTGAAAATGTTGCTTCATCAGCCCGTAAAATATTTATAAGAAACCCTAAATTTTCTGCTTGGAAGCACACAGAAAACTCAATTTTTTTACTTTTAAGGTACTTATAAATTCTGATTTAGAAGCTTTAAATTTGTTTCTTCTAGGAACTCTTTGTACGATATTACACTATGAGATGCTAATATCTGTTTAATGATGTCTACTAACACACACACTATCTTGGGCAGAAAAAACGCTCACAAAACATCTAACAAGCAGGTATTAATAAACGTTCGCTTGTTACGAGTTTGTTGTTTGGAATAATTTTAGGTGTTGACAAAATCAATGAGAATTTTGCATTAAATAACTTCTAAATTTGTCGCATTTTTCTTTTAAATTGACGTAGGAGAAAAAATAAAATTTGAGTTAGATGGCCATAGTAGTTTTTAAAATAAGGATCCTTTATTCTTAGGGCAAAATCAAGTTTTCAAACGCACCTACCTCCTATAACAGTAGAGATTTTTTCCATATTTTATTAATACATCCTAAATGCACAAACTTCCTCTTTTTCGAAACACCTATAATAAAAAAGAAAGATTTCCATATGGTGTGTACCTTATAGGTATCACTACATCTAAGTCGCACAAGTTTTAAGCAAGGGTTACGATAATTACCGCCATTATACAATATTGTAATTTTCAAGGCACCGTGTGATTGATACTGAATATTACAGCATGGTTTTCTACAAAATCTTACATATCAATCCACAATTACTAACAAGAATTACTACAAAGGATAGCTAATGTGCACATTCTTTAAAGTAAAATATTACAATTGTAATGCAATACCTTAACGAATTAATGTAGACCTATTGAGCAGTCTATGTAGTAAGAATTGTCGCGTACTTTTCCTTTTAGGAACAGGTACTACAAACTGGGCCTACAGCCTATTTTACCATTAATCACACATTATTACAATTGTCTGTCAGATATGAATATAACTCCTTTTTTGTTTTAAAAGCATCGTTTATCTAATTAACTAATTAATTAATTAAGTCAACGGAAGTTGACAAAATATTTTTAGATGTTTTACAAACAGCTACATGCTATATGTCGGAAATTTTTGCGTATTTAACCCGTAAAGTATGAGGTGGTTTTAAACATGTCAAGCTCAATGCTAGCCGCAAATGGAAAAAGCGTTAACACTACGAATATCTAGAACTCCGCGCAATAGCCGATGTATTAGAAATGTAAAACAGATGGTTGTCTTTTCAGCACCTTTCCCGTTCTTACAGGCTACATGTAACTTAATTTGAACTTTGCGAATTTCTGCAAATCGAATCTTTACTTGAGTATTTCGTCCAACGTTTGCATAATGGAAAACGGTACATTGCAAAATGCTAAAGATCACCATGAATAACTGTTTTAACCGTGTGTTTGTCACTAGTCGATATTCCGAGAAGCTGAGATTATATTCGACTGCATTTTTAGAAAATATCATATATACAAAATTGTTTTTGCTAAAACCCCAGCAATAGATCCACTATGGTCGGATATTTCACGTTCTCGAAAGTCAAAGAGAGACAAAACGACGTTTTGGCTCGCCTTCTTTTTTTGCTAAAATAGACGCCAAGGGTCGCGAAATTAGAAATGAAATTTCATTTTCCTTACCACGGCCTGCAAACGCTATTTTTAACTTCGACCACGGTGCGATACGTTGGTTTTTAACGTTCCAACCATTGTGATTTAAAAATCGTTGCCCGTGTGTAGCTGACGTTAATATTTAATAAAAACGCGCCCGCTCATTCTGTAACCGTCTACGAGCCGCCCCTTTTTCCCCATCAGAAAATTATTCGCATCAAAGATAAACGACATTAAAATTCGAATGTATACGAAATTACTACGGTTTCATTTTTTAGCGACTAGCTAACCTCGACGTCTACAAGGAAACGGAAAAAAGAAACAAGAGGTGGAAAGCGCGCGATTTGTTTTTCTTTAATTCTACTGTAACCGGCCCAAAAAATCATGCGTGCTTTTATTAAAGCTGAACAGCTCCAGCTCTCGAGGGCAAAATTATTTATGACCACTCAAGATGGAATTAATAATCAAATAAGAAGACGTCTCGACGTTTCTTAAATTACGAAATGAAATATTTCAAATTCCTTTGTAGCGCGCGGAAGGGCTTTGTATTAGCTAAACTCTAAATACAAACGGAAAACTCTGATATTTAATGCTTCTTCGTGCAGACAAAATTGCGTTGTACAGTGGAAAATAGTAAAAAAGAAGAAAGTCTCAAGTCCCGGTGGTAGATTTATTTCTTTCATTTTCGTATCCTCTGATTTGTTTCCTTTTCTACCGTTTAAATTGTGGATTTCTGCAGTGGCGTGCGATAATTGCTGTTACTTTGCTTCTGTCCAATTTAAGGGAATTGAATTGATTTAGTTTATTTTCAGTTTACTGAATGAAGTCATTTAGATGACTTGGATTCCCAGTTGGCGTGATTTTTGCTACTAATAAAAATTTACGCCAACTGTCGTTAGAAATAGCTAGGAATAACTGTTAAGTACAATAAAAATCTTGAAAAATAAGTTTATTGTCTGTAATTGCCAAATATAGTAAGATTAAGAAATTGTAACAGTAGTTATGATTATGCAGCGCAAAAGAGAAAAGGATACGAGCAAATCCATTGCTGAAATTGACACTTAGCTCGAAAGCGAATGGTTGACACACGAGAATATGCTACTTCTAGAAGACAGAAATACTAATTCTCCGATTAAATGATGTCTGCGGTAATTATTTTTAAAATTTAGTCGAATCTAGAACTCACTTTTCCGTTTAGAGCGCTTTTTTATACATGAATCAATAATAGTTGCAGCAGCAACTGCTAAAAGTTGATCTCCTTCACTCATTATCAATCAGAAAAACTCTATTGCCAAAGATATACTTACCATAACTACATCTTTCCTACTAAACACAAATTCCATAATTGTAAGACCATGCTAATGTCTAAGAAAGGAAATAAAATCAATCCAGGATGTTTTAAATGAGGGAGCAAATATACTTTTATAAATTGATTAAATCAATTTTAGGTTTCCGTGTTCCTAGACACTCTTTCGTCACTCGAAATTAAAAAGATATCAATTATCGTCACTCGAAATTAAAAAGATATCAATTAATGAAGTTTTACGAGTATTAAATTCGGAAGGAGAAAACGAAACTTAGCCTTTACGTCAGAATTTAAACAGTGAACATTTAGAAGGTAAAAATACAGCCAAACACGTATTACTTGCAGTCATCGTAGAAAAAGAGTTTTCTGGGCGCAATTGCGGGGTCTTATAATCAACTTCTTAATTGCACCTCCCCGAAAACTGTTGCCATTACTTTCCCCGCAGGAAATTGTGTCTCTGCCTCTCTGGGTAGTGGAAAGCCTTTACATGGGCCATTGTTAATCTTGGGATAAAGAGCCAAATTAGTTATACTAACAGTATTATTTTGGTTATTTTTTTGGTTGGGTGTTTAATTATGCTATAGCAGCCTGAATAGTGCTGAGCTATTCGCGCACTCTGTAAGCAATCCAAGAACTGCTCGAGAATCGCTTGGGGAACTGTATCTGCTTTTTGTCCCTACTTCCTAGATAGCGAGTGGGTGTATTTCTTGACATAATATGCCGCCAAAAGATATACCTGGTTTGTTGATCTTGAAGAAGAGTAACATAAGCCTTCAGGATAATAGCTATGTATAAATGTAAGAAAGAAAATACGCCCGGAAGAGCTGAATAGGGAAAAATATGTCTGTGGGTTAGTGTTTCTTCCTTTCATACTGCTTTTACGAAAGTGACTCCAGCAATACCATGAGCGGCTATATTAGCAGCATTATTTTTAGCTAGCATTGTTTAGCATTGTGTAGCTTTAGCATTGTTTTTAACTAGATGTTGTCTACAAAATTTGGTTATTTTGTAATGAATTAGTATATTGTGAAAGAAAAAATTAAAAAATTGAACTCCGCTCAATTTTTCAACTTTGGCAATATTTTCATATCCGATGAAAGCTGTTTTCGAATTGACATCCCATCTCAGAAGTATTCAAATTTCTCGCTCAAGTGATAGTATGAAGAGAGACATTTTATTCAGGGTACGGTCGACAATTCAAACTATTTCGAAATTTTAAACGGATTATTGAAACTGTTGACATTTTGTATCCGAAAGAATGGCGACTACAGCAAAATGCCGTACGGCTACGTACATAAGAAAGTAGAAGCAAACGCAGACAATTCCTTAGCCGACAGCTTCCCTTGTCTTTAGTCTAAATGAAAATGTATAAGGCCTTATGAAAATAGGGGTAGAAAGAATGGTACCTTTTTAAAGTTGAATTGATAGCGTCAATTTCGCAAGTTCGGGATGTCGTCAATGCAAAACATTGACGAGATTTAACAATGGGAATTCCTGGTTGATTTATAAAATATATTGAACAAATCCGGCGTTGTATAAACAAGTAGTAATTCATTCAGTCATTCGTTGTTAATTATTACATACTTAAAAAATAACTTTTTATAACAAACACAAAAAAGTAAATACAGATCTTAATTGAATATGAACAATGAAAACAATAATAAGCTTTTACAAAGTTCCAAAAATAATGAGGATCGTGTGTATTGAGCCTATTCGTTCAGGAATCTGCAATAAACAATACAGAAGCATATAGCAGAAATTGGTTTTCATGTAACTGCTACGTATGAAGTTTCCGGTAAAGCATTATTATACATATGGATGTACTGTAATCATACGTAACAGAGTTGCCTTTTGTATATGTATATGCCTACGCAATGATAGGACAATGTAATGTTCCGTAAAATTCAGTTCCTATTTCCGGCAATCCTGTTAGGCTGTCATGTCGATGTCGTGCATTCGTTGTTGTTAAAAAAAAAGACGGGCAACTATTTTCAGGAATTTTTTCATATTGAGCCTCGTAAACCAAATATACTATAGTCACATCGTTAGGGTTTGTTATATAACTCAGTAATTCCTTACTACGAATGTATTTGACGTTTCTCGAGAAACTACTTCCAATATACCTATTACAAAAAGTCGCGCGCTATTGGAATTCATAGAATATATTTGCAATAAGGTTCTAAAGCATTCTTTCTTTTAACCTTTTAACGACAGCAGTGAGTTTTTGGAAAGAAAATCACTTAAGTACTGTCCATTTCCGGTATGATAACCGGAAGCAGAACTTCTAAACTGAGGTTAGAGTATTTTCCTTCAGAATTTCTGGTAAATTTTGAGAAAAACTGGAAAAATAATATATTTTTGGCGGTTACGTTTCAGACCAACCTGTAGGGTTACACTTGACAAAGAAAAACTTATTAGTTACCTATACAGTTACATGTAAAAATTGCAAGAAGACAAATAAAAATTTTCAACTTCAGACGCTGCGGCAATAATAGAAACAGTTGATTAATGAAATGGCGAAGGTCTTAAAAGAATTTAAAATATCTAATGAATACGATAGGCTGTCATTGAATTCATTTCGGCAACTGTGTATTCAATGGACCTTTAGAAAACTTTGTTCACTATGGAACGACACAAATACGGGACAGATTTTGGTATTAGAAACGTTTTAATTTAATAGGAAATTCAATTCTGCCGAATGTAATTGACGAACGCCTCGTCACCAGGTTTCAATTTAATTTTATAGGATTTGCTACTGGATTTGCCGAATACAAACACTAAACGTATGCACGTAAGATAATGCGACTTAACTTAACGTTAGACGCTTAATCTAGCCGGGTTTATTCCGCATCTCGAGGAAATACAATTTCGGCGTGCTTCTTTAAGCACTGTCTATGTTAATGCATAAGCCAAATACCGTCACGGAAACTACATTAAACTAGCAATCATCAAAAAGTGAACATTAGACCGTTTCTAGAGTATAATCCGAACGGTAAGGCAAAAACATCGTCGTCCTCTCCAGCAGGATTTCGGATTTAACCCGGCTTAAGGATTTGTACGTGAACTCCTCCTTGCCTACTCGCCATGCTAGGAATACGGGGAAACAACATAATATACCATAATAGGCGTCCATGTTCTTTGTTCTTTCGCAAGAGGAAACGATCTTTTTGAGCCTCTTTCCAGTGGGATTTAGATAAACTGCAAAACGCCGCCGGTGACCTTAATTATGCGAAAATGTAGCAGTGAGGTATGGATTATGCGTCCGGCTTATTTCAAATAAGTCGCTATTTTAACATCTGCTTTTGAATTTGTTGTAATGAGGTTATGGGCGCGGAAATAAAAAAGTGGCGCGAATCTATGACGAAGATACTAAAAGAAAACGAAGAGGATACCAAAAATGTATGAAGTCCTCAAGGATGTCAATGGAAAATTTGTTGTTTGCCGAAATCTTGTTAACTATGATACAAATAATTTAGAGAAAGTGCTTATACATTATAAAGGCTGATGACCGGAGAGGACAAAAGCGAGTAAAATCATCGCGACTAGATAGATTCGTGTCAATTCGTCTCATAAGAAAGGGTTCGTGCTTTCCCCGAGAGTCAACAAAACACGAGTCTGTCTAGTCGCTTTTGTTCTCTTTACTATAAATATGTATAAATAAATAGACAATAAATAGTAATCAGCAGTCAACCTAGCTGCACAGCAGGTGCATATAATTGTCTTTAGAAGGAAACCCGGTTTAGTTCCACTTCTGGTGCTTATGACTTAAGATTACATAAAAGCTTATGTACCGCATTGAAAACAAAAGAAGCAAATCCAATATAGTCTTGAAAATCTACGGAAACAATACGAATTTGTATATTGTAACTCAAACATCCTACGTGATTCTACTGTTAGTTTGGCAAGAAGAATGAATCGCTCGATTATTCCCGTCGAACACCACCTGTTAATATTTGAAAACAACGATTCTGAAAACCGTAACCGCTCGAAATAACTACATTTTAAAAGCGAAAACAATCACGTATTGATGTAATCTTTATTTGCATCGTTTAACAGAGAACGTGTAATCGGTATTCACAATAAACTGTTTATAACATGCATATGTACGCGAGAAATACACGTTTGGAAGCGAACTGTTTCACTTCCATCCTAAAGTATCACACAACAATTTATAATGTCATTTGCATTTGCCAAACAAACCACGCTCAGCCTGTTGTGTGTGTTTACGATGTAAAAAAAACGAACAGATTTTCGACGAGCGGAATATATTGTGATGTTTAAGCGTCGTTCGTCTGATATTTATTCCTGAATTGCGAATTTTGTACAGATAGCAGAAATACTTCAGTTGTTTATAGAGGCACTAATAAAACCAGGGGCATATCGGAATTAATTTACAAAATTCAATAATGTATATGACACTAATATTTGTTTATTATCGGATTTTATGAGGAAAACCATTACGTATGATTATATTATTTCTTTAGTTCTTCAAAAAATAGTGAAATCACCGCTGAAATTCTTGTATAGTCGATATGAAAATCTAAGTAGAGTTAAAGCTACAGCTTTCACTTGGAATACTAGAAATAGTGTAAGTGTATTTAAAAAACTAACAAGAATAATTCTCTTGAATTGTGATAAGTGCCAACGGTAGTTTTTTGAATAATTGTAAGCAAATATCATATAAAGTAATGCAATCTCTCTTGTATATTTTTACAACGGCGAATCCAACGATACCACATTGGCTATATATTGGTCTTGTCATTTTCATGGAAAATTCGCTAGGAGAAAGGGGAAAGATCACCAAAGTGCCTCGCTTTGCGCCAAGCTGAACCAACATAAGCAACAATTGCCAAAGTGTTAAAATTCAATTCAAGTTAATACATGGCGCAGTTTTCATATTTTCGTTCGATCTTCTTATTTTCTACTACTGTTACTTTTTTATAAGATTTCACTCATCCATCTCTTTCTATTTTCTGCCAATATTCATTTGATTTACTGTATCCACATTTTTTTGGGTCGGTCCGTTTTTCTTCATTGCGATATTCTTTGTTTGATGCACTTTTCTCTTATTTTAATTGGCTGCATTTTCATAAGGTGTCCATACCAACTCTTGCAACTTGCAAGATATCGCCGATCTCATCGGGGTTCGTAGTATATTATTCTACATGAAATATTTTAAAACATAAATAGTGCTAAATAAAACTAAAACTACAATAGTACGCGGAACATGATTTTGCAATATCCTACTCATCAATTCAACCTGAAATATTTGAACTTTCCAGCAGCGAACTACATAATGTAATATTAATTATTCGACAATTTGTTCTGCAACTACGATAAAGTAGTTGAAAGTTGATTCTACATTAACAAAGCATTAAAATTGACCTAGCAACTTCGGATGATTTGTGCCAAATCCTGCAAAGTAAACATACTGTTTACCAAAAACAGAAGTTCAAGGAAACGTACCGTAAACAGCGAATTCGAATAAACGGTGAAGGAAAAAATAGCATTTAATAAAACAGGAAAAATTGAAAATAATACGCAGGACAAAAATATGAAAGATGTATTTATTTCATAAAGCCAAGTTGAAAACTATTGAGCAAATTATGTTTATTACAGAAATTAATTATGCAGATTGAAATTAAATATCCAGTTTCGGAAAAATTTGTCAAAAAGCTAATTGGTCTATACAATTCGTTGCAATTCATTGCTGCGTTTAATCGATTAGAGCATTTTCATCCTCTCTTTGTCTTACTTTATATTTTCGTTATAGCTTCATTAAATATTTTAATTAATTTCTTTAACCTTGATATCCATGAATTTATGACACACCGACAAAAAAAAACGTTTTTCAGTATGTCTGTAACAGTTTATCTGTTTCCCGTTTACATTTTATGCTTAATTTGATAAAAATGCGTTAAAACTATTCAACGTGGTTCTTGGACGTGATTTCAGTAAGATTAAAGTTAAAAAAATATACATTAAATTACGTGAAGATCAAAAGACAAGTAAAACAGTAAGAGGATGATACGGATAACATGAGAAATGAATAATTGAAGACCTGAAAAAAAAAACAAAAAGCAACGGAACCTTGCAATGAAGTAAATGTAAGGAAAATGAAAACATTTTGTTCTAAGTGGAAAAACCTTTTCATTTTAAAACGACTTTTAAGTCATTAACGGAAGTTGTTAACGACTTAAAACTGTCAACAAAAACAATTAATATTTACTTATTTAATTTACCTGCGTTATTAATTCGTAACCATGTTTCATTTTTGCTGTTATAGTGACAACTGCCATTACATAAACTTAAATCCAGGTTGAAATTCGTTATTTAACATCTACAGCACACTTTTAATCTATTCAAGTTAATTCAAGTAAAATTTTACAATTTGTCGTTCGCTATTTAATATAACGGAAATATTTTATTCAACAATGTAAATTAAGATAGAAAGCTCATGTTCTAGATGAAATTGGGGATAACAAAATTGAACGCGGTCGCTTTCGGAATAATGATATTCGCAATCTTAATTGTGCAATATTCTTCGCAAATTACTGTCCCCTTGTTGTATTGATTAGAGATATTCGTTTTCCGGTTTGTTGTATATTTGAATAAATAGCGTAATAAATAACTTTCACGCTAGAAGCAGCTATTTGCAAAATTCATCCAGCGGATTATTTTATTAAATCGTTTACGGTGGTGTGCGCTTCATTACCGCACTAAGCCGAATATTTCCGTCCAAAAGATCCGGCTATAATCATTATTAGATTATATGGAAATTAAATTACTAAATTCAACGTTTTGCATATTTAAATTTTACACCATCAGACGAAACATATAATAAGTGTCGCGCATAAAACTTAATAAAGCCTAATTGAATCGTTATAACAAATTTCTGCGTTCCATATAAAACCCTCCAAGATTTCTAGTCATTTCGGCGCGTGCAAAAAACCCACTTAACCCTAAATATTCGCAGAAATTGTAGGGGCCGCTCTGGCTTTTTGCCATTATAAGATATTGGTGTCAGGTCTCTTGGAAAAGCTCTTATTCATAATCTAGCCACGACGGCATGCGCCCCTGTTGCCTGTCCTTAATTGGCCCTTCCGGAGTATCCTAGGTTAACGAGGTAACACTTTAGATATTTTCCGGAATATTTAGAATCGTCGAGGGTGGATGGTCAATTTATTTGCAATAATTATGCAAATGCGGTATCCTCGGCCCGGTAAAATATGAGGGCAGACTTTTAAAGAAAAATTTCCGTAGGATTTTTCTGTGGGAAAAAATAAAAATTCTTAGTATTGAAATAAATGTAAATTTTTTGCCCTAGGCTATTTTTCAGTGCTGCGAAAAGAATATTTATATTATTAATTGCATATTTCAGGCTTTCGCCCAAACCCTTCACTAAAAGCTTCCGTAATAAGTAATAGGGTATTCCAATTTTTAAAAGTAAAGTGCTAAGGTTGCGTCTACTGTGTAAATAATACCAAGTCAACATTTTCCGAATGCATAACAGACGTCATCCATACAAGATCTGCTTCGTTATTGTAAAAGAAACGCCTGTGCATTATTACGTTTTTGATTTCTTCATCTAGAAACGAATCAATATAATAAGGATGTCATATTTTCATTTCTTTGTATTCATATTTGTAATTTTGCCTTCAGTCGCTTAAATGCAGATATATACGTCTATTTCTATAAATACTAGTACCACGGACCACTTGGAGGCCATGTCCAAATGCATGCTTCGCTTAGCTGAAGACTTTGAATATTACGCACACAACGCATTATATAAAAATGTTCATGACGTAAATTTCTTGTACAGTGGATACAAAGAAGTATGTTATATACTGAACGCCTTCTACATTTTGAATATATTCTAATACCATTTAACTTCTAAATATAAAAATTTACAAGATATATATTTGAATTCTAAATGTTTTGAAGACAGGTAATGTCCCAACAAATTTGATCATAAATTTATTATCAAATAATAAATAGCTAACATCAAAAATGAACTTATGTGACTTAATAAATTCACCTTTGATGAGGCTTGGTGTTGAACTATTTTTAGCCAATTTTCGTCAATGATTTACAATATTATTTTTGAAAGTATTCCGTAGATAAGAGGACTACATAGTGGGTAGCTAAAACATGATTAACAGAGAGTAAACTAGCAAATAAAATAGATCTTTAATGTTGTAGATACTAAAATTAATAAATAACATAGTGAGTATGTTAAAATTGGAAGGAGGTTCGAGTCGACCGTCGCTTATAACTAAAGAGGACGAAGACAGGTGGAATTATTCCTTTTTTGCAGTGACGTATCTATTTGCTTCATGAGAATGGATTCGTGTTCCCTACTGGTGTTCCCGAGAGTCGACAAAACACGAGTCTGTCTAGTCGCTGCAAAACAGGTATGATTTCATCCGCCTTTGTCCTCTCTACTTATAACTTACAACAATGCAAGCTGATATAGGATCAATCGACAGACAAGTTAGGAAATCTTAATACAAGTTATTCCATAATAATGCATGAAATCAAAATGAAAGCAAAAATAAAAAATATGATGTAAATAATATGATTTCCCGATGTAACCGGGAGTTCTAGGCTAAAAGTATTTTATTGTAGTAAAGTTGATGCTGCTAGTGCTTATCCTTTTTAAAGAACTGGTTAGATAAAGAACTCTGTACATCTAATGAATCTAATTGAAAACTAATTCACCTGATAGCTTCTACTCATTTAAAATGTCCACTATGCTATATGTCGTTTGGGTATTTATCTTTTAATTGATATCATTTTCTCTAAATGAAAGGAAGCCATAGCGAAACCTATGGACAACTAATGGTAAGCTTATGGTAAA
The DNA here is from genome assembly GCA_020654165.1 of Oryctes rhinoceros. Classification (NCBI taxonomy): domain Eukaryota; kingdom Metazoa; phylum Arthropoda; class Insecta; order Coleoptera; family Scarabaeidae; genus Oryctes; species Oryctes rhinoceros. The sequence continues at coordinate 4,850,137 of JAIOKQ010001013.1, forward strand.
GACTGTTGTTCATTGTAGGAAGGGATTCTCTATAGAGAGGTTAATTGGAGCAAAGGTTAAATCCAATTCACAAAAAATGTTATGGGTTTAGTGAAAACATTAATTCATACACATTACACTAGTGGATTTACTGATTTATTAAATCTTAAATTGCATTGATTTTTTATTTGAATTTTCTATGTGAAGTATTGGTTAAAAGTTATATTGAAAGGTCTTTACAATTTTAGGTTCTACGTATGACACTTCGCTTCACTTTTTGGGTTAAATACCTAGATGAAATAAAGAATGGCTTCAGGTTCCCCAGTTTAAAATGAACAATGTTTGTATCAGTATCACTAGTAATCATTGAAATTTCCTCTTCAACATCACTTTAATTTTTTAGATTAAGTTGACAGCTATTCTCTTGGAACTCACGAAGACAATCCAAAGTTAAATCATCGCCCTCAGTTTCTAGACTTTGATTAATCTCTACATATTGTATGTATCGACAAGTCCGTACTGTGTTCCGTATTTTTCAAAACCGTTGTTAACGGCAACTCGTCCTCGGGGTTAAATCCATTTGCACCATCCGATTCGCCAAACCCAGCTTTTAATAATAATAATAATTATTATTATAGCCTTTACTGCCAACAGTTGCAAAAAGCCAAATAACAGGCGAACAACTAATCTAAACTAACTAAAAAACTAACAAAAAACAGACGAACACAAATATATGTCGATCTCACTGAAATAAGATATTCTGCTTTATGAACAATGCGAGTGAATTAGTTGCGCAAGGGAATAGCATACAAATATCATATTTACAGCAGAATGTGTATGTGGAACACATAAAATAATATTTAAGAAGCACATACGAACTATTTCCGGCTTCACATTTTTCCAAGCGACTACGATCCCAATTAAAGCAATTGCATTTGTTATGCTTTTTTAGTTCTTAAATTTAATCTTAATCGCTAATACACGCTTCACCGGTGAAATCTTTAAAACATCGAGAATTCTTGGACCAAAGGTTTTTCGCCTTCAACATTTGCACAGAACAAAACAGTCAGACGGTGTTTTGCAGCTTATCGCCTATGCTCTTCTTACTTTCCAAAGTTTATAAAGTATTGAGTACATGGGTTGCAAATTGTCCATTTAAATGGCAAAGAACAATATTATATCTAATACAAAGCACTTTTGGTCTTATTCTCATTCACGAATCATATTAACCTATAATCAGGAGAAGAGAAGCATATAGAAGCATATAGAAGTGAATCAGGAGACCATGAACTATGCGAGCTTTCGTCAAGGTACTTTTCATCATTTTACCTAGACAATAAGAGCTCCAAATATCACTAATTTAGCTCCATCAAACTCTATTTTAGTTGTACGTCCTTTTCTGTTCCCAATCTTTACTATTTTCACTCAAAATATTGATCAATTAATCAAATGCAATGGTAACTGCATTTCCGTCTATATGGAACGTATATGTTATACCCGTGCATAATGGTAGTAACATCTGTAATTATAAACCAATCGTTAATATATTAGTTATACGATATGTTGTTATGCCTTCGCAGCGCAGTTTCATTCGTTGTAAATTGCTGTAGACTAATCATGCGGAGCATAAAGACTTCATATTAAAAATTATAGATGATGGAATATCTATTCAGCGATTTCAGCAACGTATTCGATAATATAATTTACTTCTTAGGAGACTGCATTCGGTAAACGTTAATGTGTCCTGTATTGCTGGGAGGATGTAGATTGTAACAACTCGCAGATATAACTCAGGATACATAGATATTCATACATACGTACCGCCTGTGATTGTTTAGTTTAGCAAAATGATTTAAATCAATTAGTACAGTACTTTGAATGGCGACAACTTTTCTTAAATCTTGGCAAATGGTCGTTAATCACCTTTACACGAAGCAAAAATAAAATTTTAATTCAATACAGCATCAATGGTATTGATCCGCGTTCCGCCGAATGGATTAGGGATGTGGATGTTGTAGCGGACTCTAAATTATTATTTGATGAGCATGTTAATGCATTCATTAACAGAGAGACAACTACTCAGTGACATATGTTTGGCGTTCGTGTTGTGAACGGATTGCCCGATAGGCCTCGCTTGCTAGGTGTGTTTAGTTTTTGTGTATCTAAACGCAATATGTTCCATTCCGCCATGCAAACGCAACAACAAATTCTCCGGTTATGCGTATTAGCAGCGCTGTCAGTAACTTTAATATAAATTGTTTTGCCCATATATCCTTTGAAGTATGGGGTTAATTGTGCTTTACTTATTATAGTTACACGTTCATACATACTTGGATGGTATTTTTGTTTGTTTATTACCCGCACGGACATTATCTTGCCAATTCCTGTCACTATTATCTATTACTGGACACTGAACTTTCCGTCAGCTTGTGTCTAATATTTTCAATAAATAAACGCGAAAATCTTATTTGGAAGGGTACGGCAAAGAAGAGTTGCTTCGTCGGAATTAAATATGTTCCTTAATGAGCTAGTGCTTGTTATAGTCCACAATAGTTGTATCCACCTACACCGTTCTCAGTGACAGTTGCCGCTTCTTCACAAATATATTTAAATGTAACGCGCAAATTGTGCCTTTGAATTTTTCTAAATTGTAGGGAAAGAATAAGAATAAATAACACGTGAACGTACGTAAATTTAAACTCACATCAATTGTAAGAAATAATATTTGAAATTGTATATAAGTATGTTTAGTTAACTGAATCACCGGAACCAATTTTCTATTCCATGAAACTGAAAAAAATTACGGTGAACTATTGCAACACAAAGGGCGGTCTTTTTGTTATACTATGTAATGACAATTTCGCTGCGGGTATTTTGCCGATTTCACTGACCCACAAGGTTTTTACCCAAAGTTAGTAACTGATGAAATTGAACAGCATATATAAAGTAAAAATGATTCGAAAAGCGGCAACATTGGCTTAGTTCTGCTTACAGAGAAAATGCCTTTATAGAATGGCCGGTAATCTGGTCTACTGCAATAATGTTTATAAACTTTCTGAAGCTTTCGGAATACATCATGATCCCAGTTCTTGGAGATTATTCATAGACTCATCAAAGACCAGCCTAAAAGCAGTTTTGTTGCATAATGAAAACTATTATCTTTCTATTCCGATAGGTCATGCTGTTTCTATGAAAGAAACTCACGAAAATCTGAAAATTTTATTAAAGAAAATAAAGTACAAAGACTATTCCTGGAATATTTGGGCAGATTTGAAAGTAATTGCAATTATTTTGGATATGCAATCTGGTTATACCAAATACTGTCTTTCGGCAAAACATTACTATAAGCAAGAGTGGCCACTACGACAACAATATATACCAGGAAAAGATAATGTACAATATCATTCTCTACTAGAAAAAGAAAAGATCATAATACCACCTTTCCACGTGAAAGTTGGACTCATGAAAAACTTTTTAAAGACACTGGATCTCGAAGGTGAAGGTTTTAAATACTTTCGTGAAAAGTTTCCAAAATTAACACGAGGGAAACTGAAAGAAGGCATTTTTGTTGGAAATCTTTGAAGCCAAATTAACAGCGAAGGAAAAAGCAGCTTGGCTCTCCATGGTACAAGTTTTCACGAATTTCTTGGGAAACAAAAAAGCTGACAACTATAAAACTTTAGTAATGGATATGTTACAAGCATTTCACGCTGCTGGCTGTAATATGTCCCTTAAAGTGCACATTCTACATTCTCACTTGGATTTTTGTCCGGAAAATATGGGCGACGTTAACGATGAACACGGCCAACGCTTCCACCAAGACATCACGGGACTGGAAAAACGGTATCAGGGGAAATGGAATCCTGTTATGTTAGCAGATCACTGTTGGATGTTAAGAAGAGATGCTGTAGATATTGTTTATAAGAGACGGAGCAGTATTATTTCACATTTCTAATTATAATAATTTGAAATATACATTGAATTATGATCTAATCTAAGAAACCTTTTCATTGAAATATAAAAAAAATCGAGCTAACTGGACCTTCTACCTTTTATTAAAACAAATGTTTATACGTTTTCTATTGAAATTAGTATAAATTATTTTATGGCAAAATCAAAAGTTGAAATTTGCTGGCCAGTGTTTTTAAATTTTGAAGCACGTGTAGGATGAATTTGTTGATTTCAACAAATCCACATAGAGAGGGTTCGTTGTCTAGAGGTGATTGTTATATATTTTAGTGTATAATGTTACAGAGGAATTAGAAACTGTCCTTTGAGGAGAAGTATTCGTTATTGAGAGAGATCTCTCAACAGAGATATTTATTTTTCCATAGTTAGGATTAAATTTGCAGACATATTTCAATTTCAAAGGTTTGCAAAAATGTACTTGCTAAATAAATGCCTCCAATAATGCACATAGGTAATACAAAGATTATGCAATAATGATAATAATATATATCTTTCTAAGGGCTTTTTTTCTAAGGACAAATTACAGAGGACCGACAATGAATTATGGCGAACGTCTTAAGATGTTCACCGTCAAGTTTCACCTAATTTGGAGTAAGGAAAGTAGCAGATCCTTATTTTACAGTTGCGGATCCAAGTTCGAATCCAGTACCCCACTACCGCTAGAGCAGCGGGCCATACATTGCGCTACCAGTGCGATAACATAAAGCATTTCCTTTTTCGGACCATTTTACCCAATAAATATTAGAATTAATTCAACGATAATAAATCTACTAAAATTACATAATCAGTTTACATAATTCACTATACCAACATATTTTGAAAATTGCGAAAATATAGTCGACTATGAGGTGTATACACTAGTATACAATAGATACTGTTGTAGGTAACAACGTCAATAGTGCAGCTATGAAATATGTATGTAGGAAATTAACGTAGTTGATTAAGTTATGTTCGGTTGCATTTGGAATGTCAACTGCAAACTAATCGGAACATTAATAATAAATAATTAAATTTCGTTTTATACAGTTAGAGGTCATTATTAAACGAATTCATTGCATAACGGGGACTTTTAGAATCTAAAAAGGTACCCGGATGTCAAATTCATATTTCAAAGAAACTTGATATAGTAAGATGTGTACCTAGCAATTTTTTAATCTGCTTTCTTCTCTTAACGGTTCGATCCTATTAAATAGAAGATGTTTATATTTTCATTCTGTTGACAATTACACAGGCTTTTTTAATATATAGATTATCCTTAAAGCAAATATCACAATCATCAAAGTTATGCGTTATAAGCGTTTTCGGGATTTCGGGGGTTGTGTGCTGTGAGCTACATTAAAAATCTAAATTCGACACTCGCGGATTTCTTCTTGAAAATATACACATTGTTGTTTGACATCTAGTTGTATTTACTTTTAATCTATCCCATTTATTCAATTCTCCTTAGAATTCTCTATGGCATGGGTTCTTTAAGTGTATGCCTCGCGTACACTTAAAGAACATACAGAGATACTACAGGAGATGGTAGGAGCAAGCAGGGGCGCCTTTCTTACGAACGCGGACAGGCATAACGGTTCTAAATATTTTAAAATGAAAATTTTTAAATGACTTCCAAACTAATGGAACTTTGTAAAAGGTACGATCTAGACTACACCATTCCATTGTACAACATTTTAGAAAGATATAGAAGCACATAAAATATTGCAGAAAAGTAGATCTATATAGCATTGCATCGGCCATTGTTGAAGTTTCGTGAATGTTCTAAGTAGGTGGAACGGCTAGTACAAATATGATGCCACTTCGGCGAACACGTTCAGTGCCTAAATCACACTCAAAGGTTTTTATTTGAATTTGTCTATGGTAAAAGTAAACAATGAAAGATCGCAATGTGTGCTCCGTTTAAAGTGTTTAACGCCCAAGTGTACGCTGTCAAGTAAGTTCAAACCGCATCTCGAGATCAATCACTCCAACATAGTTGAAATATCTCGCAAATTCTTTAGTAGGAAGCTGCAAAATTTACTACTAGCATTTTTTAAGATCGCATACAAAGTGACCCAGTGCAAAAAAAATCACGCCATAGGAGAAGAATTTATTCTACCAGCTGCTCTTGATATTGTTAATATTATGCTGGGAGAATAGCCAGGAAAATTAAGTTCAAATATACTTCTGTCCAACATTATCCCTCGCAGAACCGAACATCATATAGCTCAGGATCTCAATGATCGATTAATAAAAAAAAAAAAATGAAAGGCGCAGAATTTGGTGTGCAAGCTTACTTGTCACAGTAATTGAAGATTTTCACAATTTATTTCATATTTTTTATTTCAGTTTGACGGTACTTGTGAACTAGTACTAATAAATGTAGGCTTCAGATTGCGAGGCTTATCTTTAAAGTTGCATAATATCTTCATCTAAGATAGCTTAAGAGCTATATATACCTCAATTTGTTTTTGAAATTATTCAATTACGACGTTAACTCTTCGTCGACTACGAGTATATGGCCTCTAACTTCTAAAAGGTCTACTTTCAGATGAATTTATCCCGTCAAATTATACTTTCCATGCAAGTCTCAGTGGGAATTGTGTGCCACTAACGATAGATTAAATGTACCGTGGAATATTACTAATAAGGGATAATACGGTTCTAGCAAACGAAGGCAGGTGCTTTGGATAAAAGTTATCGCTCTAAAACTTAGTCGTAAAGACAAGAGCAAGGTCCTAGTGGGAGTCATAGTATAACCCCAAACTTCTTCTGTAATTTAATTATGTCAGGAGTATACGCTGGATAAGTGCGCCCACTTTGGTTGTTCGTGGTATATACCTACGCAGATTTCTTTTCTTTTAAGCCTGTATATTATTTAATATTCAAAACTCAAGAAACCACTCTGATTTAAAAATCTACATGTTCTTACTACAGCCTATGTATGTATGTGCTGCTTTTGCATTGTCCATTAAGAAGTTGTTACTTTTAATATATGTATAATAATACAGGGCCAGTCAGAGCTTTTTCCAGACCTCATGGCTCATGATCTTTATGAGCAAAAAAATGAATTACATACAAAGAAATCCGTCATCTTTTGTAGACAAATATATTTTAGATACTTGTTCTGTGATAATTTTAGCAATGAACACAAAGGCTGATTTGCGGATTATAAGTCATATGTGTTTACTCAAAAACTTTATGAGTTTCTCTATCAAACTCTGCAACAAAAAAATGATCTATTAAAAAAAAATTGAAATAGAAATACCAAAACACGATAGTTGAGAGAAACAATATTTTAATGTATTTGTGCATACTCCAAGAAATGCTGAAATAATATCTGTAATACGTAAGGCGCTGAAGGATAATCTCACAGGCTACTGTGAATACGAAATACTTGTAGGAATGTTGATAATCGACTTCAAAGCGGCATACGATTCAACAGAAAGGGGTGCTGAAGCGCTCCAAGAATACGAAGTGCAGGAAAAGGTTATAAAGGTAGTGGGTAATCGTATTAAGAGAAACTACATCTGCACTGAAATTTGACGGAAAGGCATCCCAGACTTTCGAGCTAAATAGAGGCGTAGGTCCACAGCAACTGTCCACAATATTATTTAATATTATCCTGGAGAAAGTAAGCCGCGACGGTAGTGTAAACAGAACTGGTACGCTCTTTGATGGTAGAATTGATAATAGGTGCAAATAGGAATTGGAAATTAATCTGAGAATGGAGAAAAGAAACAAGAGTGCGGTAGAACTGAATAAGATACAAATATCTGAGAAGAGTCAACACTCTAACATGTAATTACAACTCATGGATAATAAACAAAGATACTTAACAAAGGTTGGTGGCTTAGTAATTATGTGATAGAAGAAAGCAGAAGATATTCGGATCAGAAGGACTAATTGTGAAGTACGATAAAATTAAAAAATTCACAGAAAAAGTAAAGTAAAATAAAGTAGTACCAAAACCACCGACAGAAAAAGGAGAAAGAGTCTTCAACCAAGAGGAGAATAGAAAGATGCTATAATGGAGGATTTCTAAGAGATACGAATTAAGGATAGGGAAACATCAACGAGGCGAGGAAGCAATATAGCAATGGCCCTGAGTGGCTTGTTAACTAAGTGATCAGGTCGTAATTATCCCTGAAAAGATATTACTATCATTCTTAATAAGGAAACAAATAATTTTGTTGTTAGTTATTTTCAAGTACGGTACATTATCCCTTTTTTAGGTTTACCACAGAAACATTTAACAAATCTTGCTGATGTGCACTACAGAAAGATGGAATCTTTCTTCCATTCAGAGACTTATTATTGTTACCTATAGTCCAGTGTTTTGTTTATTATTGCAACTAATTATTATTATGATCCTTGTGGTTTCTATACACAAAGAAGCAGTAACTAGCTATACTTTTTGTTCGGCTTCTATTATGTTTTGAATAGACCGAATATATTTCTTGCTGAACTTTTCGTGTTAAACTAATAGTATCTGGTGCAATATGCAAAAAGGAATCTATATTAACTGGTGTTCAACTTGGTGCGCTTCACAGGCGTCGATATGGGAGCGCTCGCTCGGGTGTGTGATTCGTAATATATGCCCAAACGATCTTATTGCAGTAGTAACGCATCTAGTATGCGTATGGCAACCAAATGCAGTGAGTAAATCTCTCTTCTCTATACTTACATCTGTTACAAGGTCGTTTCGCGTTCTCCATTGCATGGTTTAATATGTCAAGCATAAATTTGCGCGTATGTTACGAATCACGCACTCGAAGAATCACTACCATACCAACGCCTGTGACGCGCACGGAAAGTGGCGAACCTTACTTGTAACTTGTTTAACAAGATAGGAATAATGCAGCGTCAGCATACAGTTAATACGAATATGCAAGGACAAAGAGACCAATACACTTTTTAAATAATTAGTAACTTTTCTTTGCTAATGTTATATGGAAGTATAAAATAAATGATTGCAATACAATTCTTGGAACAATAGTATCTTCAGAAACGCTTATAAAAGGGAACTGTGTAATGTTAAAATTATAGTCCATAAGCATTTACAATGATCTACTGGCTGCTATAAATACATATTGTTATATTTTCCCCCCTAAATATATATTTGCCAACAATACCTGGCATAAGAGATCAACTTGTATCTACAGTCGAACGTATGGTTTTCGGAAAATTCATTCCAGGTCTATACGATCGTTTAGATATCCATGCTTGAAATACCTTATCTTAAACTTTATAGCTTTTCTTTGCATCCGCAAAACTACTAGGTTCCCACATGCGAAGTGCACGCATCGAATGTGAGAGTAAGGTGGTAAAAGGTTCAAACTTTGGAAATATTCATTTAAGCGGGGCCATGCACGTCAATATGCCTTCTTTCGCTAGTCGTTTAAACATTCGGTTGGCAATACCTTTTATTATCAGGGAGAAAGTTAAGTTCGAAGAATGAGGCACCGTAAATATTCACCAAAAGAAGATGCTATTCACTCACCATTAACTTTGAAAGTTTTTTTGTTTTCCCCCTTCAATTGATATTTATCATCCCGTTTACATTCATATACGTGTGTAGTATTACCTCTATAAGTCAAGCAAGTATACTGTGGTGATACATTGGGACGTGTCTCTGTTTGACATGTTAACCTTTTTAGTTCCCTTTTTGATGCGACGCGAAACAGTGTTCTCATTTCCTTATCGTCGTTTTACACATATAAGATAGATTTTATGTAAAGAAAGAAGAGTCCAACTTAAGTTAGAGTATCAAATAACGACTTTTCTAAATATATAGAAAAAAAAGGAGATATAATGTATTTTTTCGATCTTTCAAAATATCTTTTCCAGAATTTTGATTCTCCTAATGTAACTTATGGTGGCAGCTTATAAAAGATATCGTTATACCAATCAAATTAAGATTAGTAGGAGCATATTAAGGTGGACATATTTTTAAGTACTCTTTGAGTAATTTTAATATTTAAATGTTATCTATACAAAAATCTGCCGGAAATACTGTACAGTAGTGCGAGAGGTAATTGCTAGAATAAAAACTAAGGTTCTGGTGCACAATCTTGAATTATAGATATTATCCCTACAGGATACATCTTCGTATATCTTGGTGCTTTAAAAACGCAAATGTGATTCTTTAAATGTAATTTGTCAGTATTACTATTAGAATGAAAAAAAAAAAACTGAGGCCCATAACTATGTCTATATCGAATGATTTATCTCCTGCTCTGGTACTCTTCATTGGTTGCTTCTCACTTTCTAGGAATACAAGGGAACGCATCTGCATCTGTGCTCGAGGGAATCATTTAGGAATGCTAAATAAATCTACACCTACGCCGACGTTTCCACACATTGATTGGTAGAGATGACAAAGGCAGGTGAAATTATTTTCTTTAGCAGCGAATAGACAGACTCATGTCTATTCGTCTTATGAGAATGGATTCGTCCAGTCGACAAAACCCGAGTCTGTCTAGTCTGCGCAAAAAACTAATAATTTCATCCATCTTTGTCCTCTCTATTGATTAGTCTTTGAACTGCGGTATAAAACAGATGGTATTGTAGTCAATATTAGTTTACCTGGATTATAAGGTCGTACATATGTACCATATTATATCTTAATGTTATCGATGTACAACATGGCGAAGAAATGATTACACTGTTTGTATTGTTATCGACAACAAATTTTATTCAATGAGTAGCTGCAATAAGTATACCTTTGTACCACAGACTAAAAACAGGAAGAAAATTCTTAGCTTTCATTAAAATACAAGGAACGTTTTAGTTTTAGGCGAACGTATAGAATTTTAGACGCGGTTATATTTCACTGCGTTCAAAAAGGCTGGAAACATGGAATTAAACATATAATTAATAAATTTTGGCGATATGCTAAGCGAATATTTTTTTGCAGGGACACATATGTTCTGATGTTATCGAAATTTTGTTTAAATAACTATGTACGTAGGAGTATTGTTTTAGTGTCAGGTAAAACTCGTAATTCTTTTAATCGTTTTTCATGCCCTACACAAGGAAATTTGTTAAAAGCTTCATTTGTTTTCTCAAAGAGAAAACTCGTTCTGCAAAACAAAGTACCTACCTAACTTACCAAAGTCTTTTCACTCTACTTAGAATACCTAATAATATAAGTTGTTCAAATGTAACTATTAAAAAAAATTGATTTCTACCATTCTGCGATGTGTAAATTTTGTTCGATTTCTTCTAAAAATTTGTTAAAAATAGAACTAGGTGAAAGAAAGCAGATTAAAATACTTCAGACTTGTGCTTACTCCCTGAGAAAAGTTCGTCGCTTATTTAATAATAATAATAATAATAATAATAATAATAATCATCATCCAACAGTGCTAACATCAAATTAAGTATAAAGAAAGTTGCAAAAAATATACAAAGAGAAGAGAATATATATATATATATATATATATATATATATATATATATATATATATATATATATAGCACAACACAGCGAGAAAAGTTCCGCAACGTTACAGCATATTCTTACTACACTATACAATGAAAATAGTTTCGTATACTTGTGTTATCTATTTGAAATGTTGCAAGTAAGATCAATTATATTAATCACTGCCATTGCGCCTATTACCTACTACTACGATAAATTTCCTCGGGCACATTACAAATATACACCTTAATGGCCGACTATGTATGTGACAAGAACAGTCTATTTTTATTATGCAGTTTTTTGTTAATACGTATCTTTCAAAAAGAAATCTGTCATAATTTACAAAAATCTAAAAATCGTGAAAATTCAGAGGCGCCGAAATCGGGGGTTTGGTAGCTAAATAAAATTCATTGTTCTTCTACGTTGGTCTACAGTTTTATCGAAATCTGAGTATTTGTAGTGCGGGACTACAGTTGAATCAAGTTTGTTTATTTGTTAAATTTCGTAAAAGGTTTAAGATATAATTTTTATATTTGTAAAGCTTTCGTTTTCAAAACAAAGAAAATTGGAAATATTGAACTCCTCTTGCAAGAAAAGATATTCTGGAATAACCGAGAGGAAAAGTCTGCTTTTTCTTTCGTCAATAGCGCATAGAAAAACATTCCACATCAGAAAATTGCTTTCCAAACTAATAAAATGTGCAAACAACTCTCCAGAACCCCGGAAAGTCCTAAAACGTAGGTAGTAATATAAATACTGTATAGGTGGATGCATTTGTATTCGAAACGATATGCACTGCGACCGAAAAATGCAGATTCGCCCAAGAAAAACGACGATCTCATCGGCCATGTGGGCGAGCCACCTGATCGTTTAGCTAGCGTCCGGAAACGTTTTGTTTATCCCGCGAGACCTCGTAAAAGTGATCCAATCATCTTCGGTACTATGAATCGGGCGCCCGCTCAAAAGAAAACCCCTACGTGCTGGCTCCCTAATTCACGGACACATACGCGGAATGGAGAACGTGCCGATCTGATAAGCTAGCGCATTAAAATTTTGATTCCGTTAAAACACGTTTTTCTAACACCTTTGTATGCGTGCAAACACGACGTCGCATCGTCGAAGCGGGAAAGTTCGATCCAACCTTGGTCTTCGTCCTCGTTCTAAGATATTAATCAAGATATAGGTCTGTGGTTTTTACAGAATCTGCAGCACTAGCTTATTGGTATGCTCTTCCGGCTTCGTATCTTTCTCAAAATAAAAACATTCGAAAATGTTTTGCAATGTAGTCAAAGAAAATGAATTAGTTTTCCGTATCATCTATTACCTTGTAAATTAACAGGTAGCAACTTACGGAATATGACCGAACAGCTTAGATTTACGGTTCATGGATTACCATGAATTCGAATTTATTAAAATTCGAATAAGCATACGTTACATTAGTACTTACATTAAGTAAGTTTGACCGAAACAGACATTTTTCGTCAAAACGGAGAAATTTTTCACCAAAGCAGAGAAACTTTTCACCGAAACCTAAAATGTTAACTCCCAACGTATCCCAAAGTAGCAAAACTAGCAAAAGCAGGTACTTCATTGTTGAAATTAAAGTCGCTGAAAGTTTTTATACTATATTACTATTACATAATAATGATGAACGATGAATATGTGCCTGTTGATCCCATGCCGATCACTGGAAGGCGCCCACAAGCCTCTGAACATGTAACAAATGAATTTGTTATTAAAAACGTAAAAATAAATTTTCTTGTGGTTTAGCAAAATGTTTAAAGACTAAACAGACCCGTGTCTATTCGTCTCATAAGAAAGGGTTCATGTTGCCTACTGGTTTCCCAGAGAATCGACAAAACACGAGCCTATGTTTACCGTGGTAAGCAGATGTAGCTAACTACTTACCACCTTTTAAATAATCTGTAACTGGTACCTCTTATCTTTGCGTCGGATGATGATGTGAGGTCGCATTGCGGTAGCTACCTGTGTGTATGCGTTTTCGATAAACGGAGTGATCTATGTTACTCGGAGTTATGTGTCAAGAAGCAGAAGTACACCGTTATGATCTACCTCCATAGCGAAATTGATGTTCGGGTGTTGATAATTAAGATGATCTAGGGAGCCAGGTACAGAGACGTTGTCATGATGAAGGCCGGATGACGAAGGCGCCATCAACATATCGAAACCTTATCTTGGATTTCAAATCCGCTGAATCAAGAACAACGCATTTAAAACATTCCACGAAAATATTAACCACGACAGGGAAAGGAAGATGATGGCAGCACCAGATAAATGTTTGTAAAGCTGTCCTTGAAATGTGAAATATGTAGAAATGAGACAATTTTTTCATGAAATGACATTGGCTAACAAATTCACCATCCCGTTCTTGAAGTTTTTCGATGATATTAATTGAATCATGGATATAAATTTTGGAAAATAAGGATGTTACGTGGAAGACTAACATATTCCGCCGCTCAGTGCGAATGTTAGAGGTAAGCTGCACGAAATGAGTAGAGTTAAGTACATGGGAAAGATTGTTCCTCGTGAGCTTATTGATGTTTTGTTGGATAAGTGGTAAGTAGGCAAGTCATCGCAACAAACCCACTTAATATTTTATTTTTATTTTTATACTAAATATCACTGCGTGCGTATTAACTGCGTGCATAAAAACTTATATTTTACAAAGATGACAAAGCCAATCATCAGATAAATATTACGGTGCTTTGTTATCAATGACATCGTTCTTAATGAATTTGTTTCTAAATCGCCTTCGCGCAAAAAGCATTATCATATAATGTACGTACGCGCGCGTCTTTTTTTTTCGCTCTATTATTCCGTTTCAGCTGAACAAACTAGCGTTCTACTCGTCCGAAAATGCACTGACGAAACCGTTGTCACAAGTGATATCTCCGATAGCGTCTGACATATTAGCACATTGTCCCGAAGGATCACGCTAACAAGACGTTGAGTTGTTTGCCAGTTCAATTCGACCATTCCACGCGCATCCTTCACGAGATCTCGTTTCAATTTTAAGAGACTGACCCCGAAAACGCAGCCGGACGAATGAAATATGATCCGGTAATAGGGAATAAAATTGGTAGTAAACCGTACCGTGGATAATAAACACGAACCCGCAGGGTTACCTAATGTGATGTTACGATGCCCTTTAACAAGCACACTAATGCGGATTTTATTGACCAAGTAACTCGTTTGAAATTTTTGCCCATTAAGGAAGAAGGATTCGAGGAAGAGGAGCAAGTGAGACTCTTACGCTCCAATTACTTTAGGACAAGTAGCTAGGTTTCAATATCCTGAAGTTAAAAAGATATAAGATCAGAAATCATGCATGTATACAATGTCTCTGCAGATAGAGTTTGGAAGACGAAAGGTTCTTCTAATTGAAGGGTTAGAAGGAAAATATTTCTTTATATAAATGTCTGTTTGTCTTGATAATTTCGAGTACAGGCTTTGCAATTGCTGTGCAGGATTCACCAAAAGTAATATTTCAAATTACTTCGATTTCGGTTAAAACAAATTTACACAAAGATGATTAAAAGGTTCGCCTCTACTGACGATTGATTAAAAGCAAAATCACGTGATAACTTCAAAGCAATGTTCGGACATGTTTAAGTGTAATACGAGTCAGTTTCTGCAGCGTTATGTAACTGTAGAGGAGACATGGATACATCGCTACACGACATTGTATAATACGATCGTAAAGACATTGTATATTCATTGAAAATTTTATAATAACACTAGATGATAATTCAAATTCGAAGAGTCTCACTTCATCTATAATCATCTCAGCTAGCGACACTTCTTGGGCGACCTCCGTATCTAAATGCTTGACCGACTTGACTGACCTCGTTGGCCTTTGGCAGTTGTATTCAGAAGTAGCGAGCCAGCTTAATTATTCATATTTTAGGAATATGAAGGAGTGATTTTTGCTTTATAAGGATGTTTAATGCATCGTGTGAACCAGCAAACCGACACCAGAATTTCGTCCTATCTGAGGTTGCCTCTTTAGTTAATTTATTTATGTTTTCTAGCAAAGAAGGAAAATAAAGATTAATGAACGACATGCCAGTATACTGTACTGCGGGTTTGCGAAATCGTACGCAAGCGCGTTCGTATGCGTTCGTGTGTGGATGCTATCATTTCATATCGGTGTCGTTAATCAACATATTGCGAATAAAAGAACCAAAAATATATCTACGGTTCTACATTTTTGGTGATGCCGACTACTTTCGGTTCGAATCTGTATATGATGGTAGCCGGTTGAGCGACTGTATTTTGTGTTTCCTTATGATTATTTCTATTCCACTGGTAATATCGGGTGCGAGTTTCCGTTGTGTATCCCGAATCTGGATGTGAGAATTCTTAGACGGCCTTTCATATTCTAGTTTTTATAAAATCCTGCAGCTCTACGATTTGTTTCAGTTATAATAATATCGGCAGCCTCTGGAGTAATAAATAATACGAATACATTTTTTTTATACTGTAACAGCCCCGGCCAGGGGTAACACGAAGTTTATTTAATTCCGGTCAATGGAAATTTTGACCATGCCTTTTTTTTTGGAGACAATAGCAAAAAAAATATTGTTTTATAGGTCGTACGTACGCTCTGTCATCGATTATGGAAGTATTTTTTATGGTTTAGCGATTGACAGCCACCTGCTGAAAATAGACCGTTGCCAGTATAGGACGTTACGAACCGCCGTTGGTCTAATATGCTCTTCTCCTTGTCCTGCTATATTATCAGAGATAATATAGCAGGACAACAAGCATCCTTGTTCTAAAGCAAGTATTTATGCATAGTAAGGAACTTCTCAATTCCGTATACAATATTGCAATTGCGGATCTTAGTTCTGCGTACTGGACCCATAAATATTCGCCGCCTTTTGCAACCGCTTCTAGAGACACAGCGCATTTACTCAATTTAATATCGGTTTATATCTTACCACCTATTATAGATTATTATGATTCTTGCGTCAAATTCTCCCAATATTTACCTATGTGTGATGATTATAAAGTTCGCCACTTGTGAGCTTCACGAAACTAGCAGAGACTAGACAAACTGGTGTTTATTCGTCTCATGGTCAATGGGTTCGTATTGCCTACTGGTTTTTCCGAAAATCGACCTGTCTAGTCTCAACTATTACTAAACTACGCACATTACCAATTGCATAAAATTCTTGTTAGATGGTATTAATTCACTCTACCATTTACATACTAAAGGATATGAAATCAAGTTCATTTAGCCCAAGAGTGACATCGGAGGCAATGAAGTGGCAGACCAATCCGCAAAACACTCGCATAATGAACCGCAATACCGATTTCAGCTTCTGATATAGTTACTCATCATAAAAAGAAGATAAAAATAGAATCGAAGATTCGACGGACGAAGTTCGTTGAAACATCTAAAAGTCGTTATAGCGTACGCCGTGACGTCAAGTATGTGGTCTAGTATGTATCTTCAATCGTTTTCTCAGGTGCTCTTAAGTATTCCTTCCTTGATATCATTATTTGCTAATTAATTAATCGTGGCTGATGGGCTAAGTGCCAAAGTCAAGAAAAAAATAAAAAACAAACATATTTTGGCACATATAAAGCTCCGTTGTTCTCATCAACATTTTAGGAAACACATTCCTTAGTATCATCATCACTCTCTTGTTATAAAATGCTATCAACGAGATCAGCGTTGTACGTACTAATTTTCTTGGCGAACTAGGCGAACTTGGCGGACTTTTATGGCTAACGTTTATTTTCCTTAAATTGCCATAACCATCAGTACCTCTACGTATATCTAAGACAGGAATAGTACACGGTACGTTTAGTGTATTGAGTTAAAGAAACGCCACAACTAATACTATCAGAAAACGTTGTTTTGCTTGCTTTGTGCAAATATATCTGATATAATTTTATTATTTCTGCGATGAAGTCGCAAGGGTCGAATAAAAATTTATCACCCTCGACGTAAAATTGCGAATATTTTGATGCTTTTACGACGGTTTGCGTTATTTCGCCTTTCCCTCTATGCCATGAAAATGGTAAGCAGGTAATCAAGGGCCATAAAAAATTAATCCTCTAAACGGATGGCTTTATTGTACCCCAGGAAGAACGTGAAGCAACCTTTAAAAGTCAAAAAGAAAATAAAATTTTTAAGGTTGATAATGCTAATACAAATTAGATTTTTCTCCGTAGTGTTCGTTTAGGGATTTTTACTTGCTGCAATAAAGATTGTATTATACTACGGACTGTGTGTTATATCACTAAAAGAATATAGCATTGGACTACAAAATACAAACAGATCCTTGACAACTTTCCAATAGTGCTACTCCAATTAATCTAGAAAGACGACGTGATATTTAAATTAGTCTCAGAGATTGAGACTTAAGCTTAAAGAAATATATAATCTATTTTATAAATGTATAAGCTAACAACATTTCGACGTTTAAAGACAAGATTTAAGACTTATAGATTTAAACTTAAATGAAAATATGCATGATTTGGAGCCACTAGGATACAGTAACCAGATTTTGCCTTCTTAGACTTCAGCAAAATGCTTGACAATATGAATCTTTATCCTGTTACTTTGCATCCTGAATTATGTTGGCTTGTCAGATACTTAAGCTTTCTTCCATTTACATTTCTGGTCGATTTCGGAGAGGTTACTTGTAGTATCCCTTAGTATTATATTGTAGACCCTTTTCTATACACAGTATACTCCTCAATATTGTTTGCTTGTCTTGTACATTATCATTGCCGTTGCCACGTTGGTCTAGTAGAACAGCTCTAAAATAAATTTGTCATCCGGATCCAAAGAAAATTAAAAGGGTTCATAACGAGGCAGAGAAAGAAGCAAACCACACTGGGTTATGGACTAAATGAGTTCCATCTAAAGCAAGATCTATTTTTTTTTGTGGATGTGATGCTCAAGGGGCCGTACAAGAATTTTTAAGTCATAGCATTGGAAATTACTTAAGACAAACTGTTCAAAAGAAAACATGATAGAAGACACAAAAAGAAAAGAAAGGGGAGACACAGTGCAAGGGCCCAGCCTGAAATAAAGAATATAATCAATGAACTCAAAAATAATAGGACTCCAAGCGAAAATAAGGTTGCAACAGAAATGTTGAAATATGGAGGGGAAGAACTTATTAGAAACACCACCCAAGAAAGCTATAAGACGAGATCCAAACATTAGGGTCGAGTAAAAGTAGCTCTGCTAGATACAACCTACAAAGCGCTATCAATAGTCGTCAGAGAAATGTTCAATATGTGTGCCGAATATCAAGCAGGCCTCAGGTGTGGTAGGTCGGTTAGATTTTTCCACTCAACTTGCTGTAAATAAAAGATAGCGCTTTACATTCTCTTTATTGACTTCAAACAACTTTTGACGTTTAGTAACATAGCTATGGAACACTTTACACACGCAACCTACACACTAAAAGGCTACCGAGGTTATCACAAGCTTGAAAAAAGCTTATACACCCCGTTGGGCTGCTACCACACTTAAAAAAAATGCATGGCACAAAATAAACTGGGAACAACTCTCTGGAGTGTTGGTTACTGATACTGAAAACAAAGTGAAATGGAGTAGGTACACATCAGCAGGCTTTATACTACCAAATGGCTTAAGACAAGGAACCCCCTTCCTGTAATGTTGTAACTAAAATGTAAATCCTAAAATGTAAACTGAAAGCAGCTGGAGCAATATACAACAATGAAAATCGATTTATTTGAGCAGGCGTCATTACTATTATAGCTAAAACTGATAGAGAACTGAGGAAAGTAACAAAAGTATTAAGAGAAGCGGGACGTGAGCAAAGTAAAAGAGCATCAAACAGCAGAAGTTATGAATGGGAAAGTTTGAACGGGTAAAGGTGGGTCTCATAATAAACGAAATAAACGGGAAGAACACGAAACCGAGACAAGGGTCTCGAAATGAAACAAAAAAAGGTGTGATACAGCAGCTGCTAAAATCAAAATATACATCAAGCAAAAGAAAAAACAGAATTTATGAAAATATTATTGGGCCCGCAGTTAAATATGGATATGAGGCATGGACAATAAGGGTAAATTAAAAAGATGGGAAAACAAAATGCTGAGAAAAATCCTTGGAGAGATTAAAAATTAAGATGGATGCCGAAGAAGAATAAACGAAGAGCTATGTAGTATTTACAAATGAACATATGAACAATGAATATATTGAAAGGTATCGGTCGTGTGTAGTAGTGTCCAATGTACACGTCTCATAAACAGTTGCCAAACATATTTATATTAAATCAACAAACGAGTCATATTATAGCTTACTATATCTCGCGGTAAAGTAAATACGAGCTACTATGATCCTGCCACCCTTAAATATAGCACATTGTGAAAAGAAGCTGATGTGAAGTACCGCCAGCTTTGGAGAAACCTTTGCAACAAATTCAACCCATAATCTGGGTCCAGTGACGAGGAACAGCTTCGTTTAGCTCCCCAAGTAACGCCGTCGTCAGTGAAAGCGAAGGCAGTGAATTGCCTCCTGATTTCGAAGATCCTAGGCTTGTTGTGCCTAAACGCTGTGAGATTGCTTACGCTAACTTTTTTTCTATACTCTAATCTGGAGCTTTTGTGAAAACACTAGACTGCGCAGTATAATAATCAATTTCCACAAAAATTGTTTATCGATAATAAAACAAATATCTGGATTTCTTAAAGAAAATTCTTATGATTTTATTTAAGCATCATCAAAACTAATGCGTATTAGCGTCGTTTCACAACAAAATCTACTCCTGTTGTTTATTTGTATCTTGTCTTCTGAACTTCCATTTATATAAAAATTTAAGCAAAGGATTTCCGCAGCGCTCGTTTTAGTAGAATAACGAAAAGAAGGTATTAATTTAAAGAGTTTAAAGCTCGAGTCAAGGAGCAAATTTAAATATGCATATACTAGGCGCTAAGTGTTTTATAAACTGTTCCGTTCGCGTTGAACACAATATTCTTTCGTGCAAAGTTAAAATAACATCACGGAATGTCGTCGTAATTAAAGTATCACTACTTACGTTAGAAAGTATTAAATTTTAAAATTTTCTACCTACCACCGTTTGCAACGATTGCATAAACGGCAATGAAAAAGTAAAACAAAAGCTCAAGATTAAATTCGTGCACTTTGTACCGTCGTACTTTTAATTCAAGCGCTTGATTTATTTCGACGTTCTTTTTAATCTTCTGCGACGAACAAACCCGAGTTGCAAAATATTATTATTTTTTTCGGACAAGAAAAAAAGAGATCGTATTCGAAATTAAAGTCATTTGAAAAATTAATTATATTGTCTTCCGCCGTCTTCAATTACACAGAGAGGATGTAACTTAAAAGGCGTTTTGTATTAAGCATTTGAGAGTTGGAAGTTTGAAAAATGTATTTGATAAATTAGACAGCTACGTCGAAATGTAAATGAAAGATGGAACAATAAAAAGTTAAATTGGTTTGGCAGTCAATAGTTATAACTCGAGGTCTGTATAAGCTTAAATTAATTAAAAACGTGGTTTTAATGTTGCCATTTCTTTTCAATTTAGGTAATTAGGTAAATTAGGTAGAAGAAATTCAACGCAGAGAAGCAGCTACTGTTTATATTCACCACTTAAACAGTGTATAAGCTCAAGGTTGCAAGAGTTAATGAACGAGACTTGGTGTTCGTTAAAAGATGTATTTTGATATAAAATACACTGAGCACTACTAACACAGTTTGATGGATCAGTTAATACTGAAGCTAATATTGTTTCTGTTGCCCTATACATGTGTTAAGAACACTTACTTATACATTTTGCAACTAGTTATCTCTTGCAAGGCGCTTCTATTGTTGCAAAAACAATGTAAGGCGTGTATCGTCTATATATAAATATATATAAATTAAATGTAAAGCGTGATTCGTATGCAGTTATTACGTATTATCGGACATGACTCAAGTATCAATTTGAACAATGCCACTTAAAGTACTTCTTTGGCATAATTAAATGTCACTAAAACTGGCACGGAATCCCACGTATGTACGTAATGTTTCTATTGTGCATTCGGGCTTATTGTGTTATTGCCTGTAATATTCATTTTTCTCTGGCCTTGCCTTCATTTATATACATTTCTGAGCGAATCGTTTTGTAACTATCGAAACTTTCAATAATCTTGTCCTTTTAAAGTATATTAACAATAATCCATCGTTGTCACCTAAAAACTATAAAGTTGTATTTGCAAGATGGAGCCTGAAGAACAAGTAAAAGCTGCTCTGTAAGTAATTCTCAAGGTTTTTGTAAATGTAAAAAAAATAATTTTTGCATAGTAATCAACAAACAAGTTAAGCAGTGGATCATGGCAAACGGATATTTTATTTAGTTTGAAGGGAGAAAGTAGTGAGGATCATCCACTTCTAAATGTGGAGAAAAGGGCAAGTGATAAATGTTTAAATTGTAAATGTTGACCAGATGTAAAGAACATGGAAGACATTTCATCGACATTATATACGATATTGCATAGTGCAGCTGTAAATAATGGAGATACATATATTGACGTGTAATATAACGTTAGAAGTCAAAATTTGTAGAAAATATGTTACTTTGTGGAGTTTCATTTCATTTTATTCCCAGGACTTCTAGCTTCCTTTGAATGTAATAATATCCTTTACAATGTAAACAAAACTAATAAAAAAAAAATAGAACCAATAACGTAAACAAATATAAACAATACGAAATAATAAGTATAATAATGTAATAATTCAAATTTAATCAGTGCTTTATGAAAATTAATACACCGTATTGTTTTTTTAAACTAAGCTAACTAATAAATAATAATAATCGGGGAACCTGGTCGTTCTCTTTTCTTTTCCAAGCTTTACTTTAACATTCCCCTCTTTCTGTAAATTCAAATTACATAACGAAGTGTGCTGAGTTATTAACAATAATATGTTCAATAATAAATATCTTTATTCTTACACAAATAATAACACAAGGAGTCAAAGTAAAATAATCAAAAAGGAGCAACGTACAAAAATCACTGGGCGAATTTTTGTGGAAGCGCAAAACACCACCAACCAATCCTGTTTAATGCGTATATCTCACGTTTTGATATCGATAAATGCAAACATGTAAATAGATAAATAACATATACAAATACAAAATAATAATAACAGATGAAAAATATCAAAGGCGAAAGAAATTTCGGAATGTTTTCTTTTAATTGTGTGTTACTTTCTATGGAAGGTGCTGAGGGAGATGTTTGAAGATATGTCTAATTTTGAACATTCAGATTTATCACCATTTAATTATACACAAAAATAATGCGAAAATTGATGTGTCAAACGGCTTCATCTCAATGGACCTTGACATGTGTCAACAAATATTACAATTAATTCTTAAAGCTAAAATAATAATCAAACAACATTTTAGGCATTGGATGCCAGATAATATTTACAGTTTACTTTTGTATTTGAACTTATCTAACAATTTTCTAAGGCATTTTCAATGTGTCGCTAGATAAAAGTGAAGAGGAGGGCTACATAACTTATTTTATGTGGTGCGGAGTGTGCAGATAACTTTGTGTTGTTTGCCATACTATCCCACAGTTCTTGCCTGTCCAAGTAGTGAAAGATACAACTTATATATTCTTATTGCTTTTTTAACATGTTTTATTAATTTGAAAAAGCATATGGGAGTTGGATGGGCAAGAAAGGTTCATTAATTACTTCTATCTTCGAAAAACCTTGAGGCGCGACGTGTAAAAGCTCGTGTTTTTCGTATAATAGGCAGAATAAAATTGAGTTTGGGCTTGTATGCCTTAATGTTATTATTTAGGAAAGTTAATATAATTTAACACAACGGAAAAGTGCATTATGGGGACAAGTATTGTTGTACGCGAGCGTGTCTGTGATTAAAGCATATCTTGGACAGCAAATATGAACACTCAATATTGTTACTGAGTAGTTGACCCAATTAGTACTGGAACTCTCTTCTCGTTTAAATGAACGAATATGCAATTGGTTTATAGTTCCGTCCAGGCTAGAATCACGTACGGGATAACTACCAGTTGTTTTGTAAGTTATGAACTTGCTTATGACAATGCATAGTATAATTTGGATACCACACGATGCCGATATATTCGAGCTTACTGAGGACAAATGTGTTGTACAATGGCGTGGTGGTGTTGGTAAATTCCTTACAAGTTCTCAGAGCGAATTCTAACGTTCTAATCGCTGACATGCGCGACTCATTAAGTGTTCAATAAATACAATAATAGTTGATAATTATACAGTATAAAGATAGCTATACTCACAACCATAAACACTGCAAATAACATGTTATCTGAAAGAGTTTCATTTAGTGATAATTACACTTGTGATAAGTAGAGATGACAAAGGCAGGTAAATTATTATTTTTTTGCAGGGACTAGACGAATTCGTGTTCTGTGGACTCTCGGGGTCGGGGGAACCGGTAGGCAACACGAACCCTTTCTTATGAGACGAATAGACACAAGTCCGTCTAGTCGCTGCAAACAAGGAATAATTTCACTTCACTTGATAATTTCACCACAGAGTTGGTCATCTGCAGTGATAAGCTATCAGAATGTTTGAAGGGAATTAAGAGAACATAACTAAATTATTGCTAATAATATTTTGAAAATAATGACAACTTCCAGAAAGTCCTCTAGGTTCTAAAGTAATTATTTCTTATAACATGTATAAAGACAAATTAATTATATTTTTCGCCTCGAATTCATTTGCATTTATTACGCATTGTTTACCTAATTGATATTGGGAGGTTATTTCAACCGAGTGTAATTGTTTATCGATATTTTTTATCTTCTATCTAGAGGATAAGCACATTAATTTCGAAGGGGCATCGGCTAATGGATTTAGTTTCTAAAACAACCCTATGAAGAAAGGTATTTTACTGTAATTTGATATATCCTATTGTCAGGATCCAACACAATGATCCTTTCGCTTGTCCCATACCATTAAAGGCAATAAACAGAACCGTAAATTGGGTGACGTAATTTTCTTTATTACTTTAGTAGAGCAAATGTACTTCCGAATAGGCCGTAAAAACGACTACGGTTCCCGGTAATTCATTTACGTATCTAAATTGTATTCTATAATGTAGCGTTTGTTTACCCCATTACTCTGTGAGATGAAGAAAGGGGTTGGGGCAATTGTACCGCTTATTGTGTCTCTAGACAGGAAAACTTGGAAACTGATGACGGAATTTACCCTTTCGCCCTTCCGTAAATACCGTTTGACTTTTAAAATATTCACCTTCAACCTAGGACCGAATATTGTGAGAAACAAACTCTGATTATAACTAAAGTTTGCCACTTTCTATGCGCTTTACAGGCGTCGGTATGGGAGTGGTCAATTGGGTATGTGATTCCTAATATATGCGCTAGCGATCCTATTGCAATAGTAACGCATCCAGTAAGTGTTTGGCGGCCGGCTAGAATACACGTGAGCGTAGCGAAGTGGTAGATATACGTTATACGTAATAAAATGTCGTTGATAAGTGGATCAAGGAAACAGTCATTGTTAGATAAAGTAAACGAGTTTATTGAAGATTTCTCGAATTTCTTTAATATATTATGGCGCAAAATAAAATGTTTAGTTTGGGATATATCTCTAATGTGTTGGACAAAAACATTTTTCGAAGACCACCCAGGAAGTGCAGAACGATTTATACATGATTCATGTGTAACCATGATTGATGAAGAATGTGCGTAAATGTTTAGAAAATAAAATTAAAACCGAACTGAAAAATAAAAGCGGAACTGAAAAAAAGTTATGTATGGACGAAAACTGGCTATATAAAATTCCGTACCTAATGTGACATGTGTAAAATGGAGCCACATCAACCATTATCTTCAATTTTGCCGGCATCCAAACGAATAAAACAATGTCATAATATAACGAAAAAAAATCGGAGTTGGTATTAAATACATCGAAAAAATTTGAACTTTCGGATTACAACGCTGCTACAAACGTTGTTCTTATGTTTCACACACCCGAACGACTAATGCCATACCGACGCTTGTGAAGCACACAGAAAGTAACGAACTTCAATTATAGCATAACTGTTCCATGTCTACTCTTCAGAAGAAGTATTTTTTTACAAGTACCTGCTTTATATAAAGAGCAACACCAATTTGACGGTTAAAAAGAATGAATCGTTATTATTTTCAGTTCTGTTTCATAGGCATTTATTAGGGTAAAGTGACATATGTATATTTTATGTTTCGTGCTGGAAAGATTAAAGACCCTAAAATAATGAACAAGAATCACCATAATAATCCTTATAATAGCCTTGAAGCAGAGAAATACGATTCGCGCCAGAACAGCGATACCCATAACTCACGTAGAGGTCATTGAATAAAAATTTCGAAAGGTGGACATTTCTTAGAATATTGGAAATGCAAGAACTTTCCTCACTTTAATCACCATTCACTGAATAATCCGTTAAAAAATATAGGATAATAAAGAAGGATGATAAGATAGGACGATAAAAATATTTTTCAATAATATTTTTCGCTGTTTTGCGGCGACTAGACAGACTCGTGTTTTGTCGACTCTCGGGGAAACCAATAGGCAACACAAACCCTTTCTTATGAGACGAATAGACAAGAGTCTGTCTAGTCGCTGCAAAATTGGTATGATTTCACTCGCTTTTGTCCCCATTATTAATAATTTATAATATAATTTAGAAATGTATGTAGGTAGGTCAATGACAGCACGTACCAATTTAGATCATCTATACATGCTTATGTAAGCTATTTGCTACTGCTTATCTACTTTTTATTAGTCAACAAAAGATTTCATTTTATACAAATTCGTCAGTTAGCTAAGTTTTGTGAATCAAGTACATGAATACAAACAATAATAATTTTAGCTTATCTCTCCAGTTGGCAGAAATCTTTTAATTCCTTAATTTCCTTCTTTCTGATAAAACTACTGTTATGTGAGCATCCTCTTTTGACATTTGTAATCATTGTTATGGACTTCATCCATTCTAAGATAAATTTTAAATTGAGGCAACAAGTTCATTATGAATTAATTTAACATTTTGTTAAAGTCGAATACCATGAATTGGTACTAGAACTTTGCTCTTCAGCGAAGTGTCTGGCGGTTTAAATATCTGCAAAAGTTGCATATCATACATTAAAAAACGTAGTTGAGATAAAGAGAGGCTCAAACTTGTCCAGAAAGATGTTGGGGAGATCTCCAGTAAGCAACATGAGCGGTGGGCGCTTTCCAGTTAATTTTTGGACGTGGCAAATTGATGAACGCTTAACCACTGAAGATTATACAAATAATTTAGAAAATCAGATATTGTCCTAAATGAAATTAGTTTTGTCTTTCAACATGTAAGAAATATTAGTAATACCAAAATTACTTAATAACTAATATTCATATTTTTATAAGAGGATAATTCTCCAATTTATTTGGTAAACAGTAATGACATCAATGTTTTGCTTTGTGCAGCAAAAAGTTTGAACTTAAATCTCATTGAGAACGTATGAAATTATCCATTAAAAAATAATTTGCCCCGATACACTTCTAATAGGAGCAAAACACTCCGACGCCCACGATCGCGTTTTCTTTCACATCATAAATCTTGTATAAAGTTGTAAACTTCTGCTGCAGATCTACTTTCATGAATACTTTCTCTCCATTGCGAAACTTGCGAAAAGCGGGTGTAAGAACAATAAAATAGCGAGTAGGTTTTTGTTACGTTCGAAATAACCAATCACTGGTTGTCAGGAACAAAATAAACGTTCTCGGACTGCTATCTTTTGTTTCTTCCTCTTCCTTCCCGTTGTCTCTCCGTTGTGAATTGATGTCCGGTACTCCGACGACAAGCCTACTATGAGAAATCTTAGCAAACCCAAATAAACTGTTTAGTCTGACTCCGATTGTTTGAGAATTGCGCTAAGTGTGTAGGTACTATATTAACTTTTGTCAAGTATAGGTTTTTGTTGAGTAATTTATTGCCTGTCTGAAGCAGGTTTAATGTAGCTATGCACCAACTATATTGAACCGTATATACTTCCGCTGTTAAAATTATCTTCTCTGAAATAAGATAGCGTTTTGTTTCCGAAGTTAAAGCAATAAATTATTCATTTTCAGCTTAATATAGGACCAAATTAACTGAATAAACGCGCATATTGCACAATAAATAATAAAGTTTTAGCAGTCGTACGTAATGCAACAATGAAAATCTATTAAATCCCTCAAAGTCATTCTGGTATGGAATTTGATTTATTTGAATGTAATATTAACTATTCTCTACGATTTTCTAGACCACTGATACATCATTACCATTATAAAAAAGTTTCAATTTAAGAAATATAAAGTAGCTGTCAATAGTGCTGTGTAGAATGTTGTTCACTCAGATTTCGCTTAAGCAACATCTGCCTGAGTAAACCAGTTTAATTTCCTTTTCGGTTTCTCCAAGTACTTATATAACCATCGAGTACCAAATTTCTCTACTATTATAGTCTATTGTCACAATATTAATTTTAACAACTATAGTTACTCAAGTGCTCCCAATTCATTTGGAAAGTATGTTTTGTTTGTCGATAGTGCAGAAAATCACATTGTATACGTCTGGGCAATGTAAATTAAATAGTATCTCAATCGGCAACACGTCTTTAACAGTATTTATTAAAAAAATACGTTTATGAAGCCACATAATCAATATGATGTCCCACGCATGATAATAGTCAAGGAAAGTATTATTGTTTAGAGATGAAAATGCTTTGGTTATTAAAAACAAAATTATTGAAAAATTACATTCTTTATTGTAAAATTCAGTAACAACTGTTTTTTGCAACTACGTTATTTTTGTAACACCAATCAGAAGAGCCTTTCTTTGTGGTACTTTGTAATTAGTGTTTTTGTCAGGTACAACAATATCGCAGCCATCAGCGTACAGAAGGCTCAGAAAATTGTTTATAAATAAGGAAAAAATTAAAACCTCCAGAACGCCAGGTCGCGGTATCAATACTGATTTGATAGTACCAACTCCGGCAGTGAATTTCTCATGACCTCATAAACAACAAATAAGTAGAGATAACAAAGGCAGGTGAAATTATTCCTTTTTCGCGGCGACTAGATAGGCTCGTGAATATTCGCCTCATGAGAATGGATTCGTATTGCCTACTGGTGTCCCCAAGAGTCGACAAAGGACGAGTCTGCCTAGTCTCTGCAAAAACAGACAATAATTTCATCCGCCTTTGTCGTCTCTACACATATGTATAGGCCACCCACGCACCACACAAGTTTAATTTATTATATAGTAATATATAATTAATTAAACGAATGATCCTCATCAATGAGGATGAAACGGCCGTCCCGGACTAATTATTATATATTACAATGAAATAAATTAAACTTGTGTGGTGCGGAGGTTGCCGATACTTATGTGTTGTTTACCATACTACGCCACAGTCCTTGCTATCATTGTTCTATGACTTCATATATTATCCAATTATCTAATTTCATTGATTAATTGATTGTTCTTCATGTAACCATACCAGATGCTTAAGTACCAGTCTTTGCTGGAATGTATTTCAATTTTCAGTAATTATAGAATCATTCCCAGAGTTTATTTCCAGTGTCAGGCATCTATGAAATAAACTAGTTGCTACTGTTAATGGAAGTATAACATAAGCTTAAAATTTATATTATTTTTTCCCGTTTAAATGTTATTTTTAATAACATAATTGTTTCTTTAAGCATTTATTTTTGTACTCAAAAGTTACGGATAATTTGATACTAATAGCGGCCCTAAAATTATTTATTTAGTAGGAAAATTTCCCTTTACTTTAAATTAAAGAGTGTTCATTTGAAAAAGTGGAGTTTTCCCTTTAAGTCAATAATTCACCGACAAACGCAACAAATACACGAAACTTCATATCTCATTAAAAATAATTAGTGTCTGGGGAACAGCTGTTAGTATGGTCGTGCAAATCCAGCTTAATTCGTTTTGTTTACAGGTGCCGATGCTATCAACACCACTTTGTAAGTTGTCAGTTGGCACTGATTTATAGGTGGTGTGTTTTTTTTTCAATATCGTCTATTTTTTTCGAGGACTAAACGGGAAAATCGTTACAGCGTAAACATCCATGGTTCGTTCGGCAATTGATGAGGAATTTAGAAATTGCTCTAATTAAATTGGGCTACTTTCTTTTTCTCTACGGACATCGGCAGCTATAAAAAGTTCCTCGTCGGGTACTCGGTTTTATTAATGAATTTCCTAACAAAGGATGCCGTTTAGGCAAGTTCGGTGCCGCGTTCTTTTAAATTATCCCCCTGCGTTGTTGCTGTTCAAGGTGGAATGAATAGAATACAATGGAGCGATGATTCATTATTTGCTTAAACTTGAAATGGTAATTTTAATAAGGGAATTTCAGAAGCGAGTCGTGATTTTGTCAATTAAAGCGGCGGAAGCAGAAGTCTAATAGTCACTGGTTTGACGGCCGCAATTGTTGCTCTATTGTAGTGAAAAGTTTCGGTTACGCTCGGGCTACACTTTGTCGTAAAACTTTGACGTAATGTTTATAATAAACAACGACCTATCGCTGTAACCAATACCAGTACACACAGTTTTGCTGTTAAATTATTGTACGACTAGAGGCCGCACATATAATTTCCGATTATATCTCTGGTTAAACAAGAGGATCGTATGTGTACGTCACAAGATAGTTAAAGGGCTCAGAATTCATACGGTGTGCGGGAACAAAGTTTGAATACGAATGGTTTCAAATAATACAGTCAAATAAGAATTTAATAAAGAATTTTTCGATTAGTGGACCTAGGCTTTTACCACTATAGTCATCCTATAAAAGGAGTTTTTTATATATAACATGTTGCGTTGTCTGCTACTGTGGATGCAAAATAGATATACAACAATTGTCAATTCGAGACTATTTCTGTTAAAACGTCATAGAAACTTATACGTAAAATAACCTACAACCAACCAGTTTTGCATTGGATAGGGTCAGTGAGATTCCTACCATTACCGTTGTACAGCTGAATATATGGTAATTACTTTTAATTACAAAGTAAAAAAGACGTGTGTAATGATGGACATTGATATCTATCATGCATTGGAATCTAGTAAACGACCTATTCATCGCGATGAAGCAAACACTGCTTGATCCATACCTTAATAAAGTACTGGAAAGGACCTACATTATAACGTCACGTGGAAAAGTCTTAATTATATCAATGTATTTCGCCACGTAAGTAAATGCTTCTAACGAAGAACAGCGCTAAAGCGTCAAACTACCCGTGGTGGAGAACGTCCTACCTAATTGTGTGTAATCAAGCGTAGTAAATCAAGCCAGTTAGCAACACAACACAAGACGCAGGAACGAACAAAAGGTTCGAGTGAAGCAAGAAAGGGTGATTAGATTGTAGTATTATATAAACAGCGAGAATCTAGAGCAAATCAGTGAGAAAGTAGACTATCGGTGGTAATCCCCCTTCTTGATATACGAAAACGCCGTTGCGCAAAATTTATCAATGTTATTATCTTTAGATTTTTCCTATTTCACGTACCACATCTATTTAAAATAAATGAAGATTCATGATTATAAAAGCTATGTTTTTGTTATTCTACTTTTTAAAATTATAAAAGTGGTACAACAATAGCTTTAGGGGACCATTATTTGGCTGTTTTACCTCGTATAATGGAATTAAGCAGATCAGTAAAAAATGAAAAAAAATAAATAAATAAAAAAAATAAAGTAAAAGCAAAACACGAGAAAAAAAAAACAATATTAAAAGCGTTGTCCCATTTTACGGTAATATATAATGTGGGCTTGAAAGAGTTGAGTAGCTTTATTATTCAAGTTATAACATTTTTAAATTCTAAACTAGTAATCCGAACAGAAACATTAAAAACGTTATCGATTGCCCAGTATAAATGAATAGTTAGGAAGTAATAACGTATGATTATTATAAGCTTTCGAAAGTATCTAAATTTCTACCTAAGTACCAGATACGTGGAAATCGACGAATCGATCAATATTTATATAAGCATTTAGTTTATAATTATTCCGTCACGCCTGAGGAAACAAAAAAAGAAGATCGTCAATAGCATTAATAGATCAAAGCCTATCAGCTACATTACCGCCAGCAAGCACCAAATTTTACAAATTTCATACATGAAATTGTAATACGACAGTCAGCGAGAAACTTAATAAGGGCTCTGTAAATTTCAATGTTTCAACCTTACTAATAGTATCATAGAAATGGGTAATGCTACTAAGCTCTCAAACAAATTTCATCTTTGGCATTCATATAGGCCTCATGCTAAAACAAGTTGGTTCAAATCGCTCAGCTCATATCCAAGCTAGGGAATTAAAATCTTTTGCGTAAATGAGAAGCAAAGCAAGCATGCCTGAATTTCAGCCTAGCAACAGGGTAGACGTATTGTCACACTCCAGAGTTACTATGCCAACGTGTATTCCCACTTCTCTTCCAGAAATAATACTTTATGGTTTTATAAAACTTCCGCTTCATAGATACAAAGATCTGATGGTTCATTATTAGCTGTAGACGTCTTAGTTAAAGGAGACGGCTACCTCATTAGAGGAGATCCCAACATGACTTTTAACTCAAAAGAAAACCCATTTCCTCTATATACGTAAGTATACAGAGGAAAAAAATATTCAACAAGTTGCTTAATGTATACGATCCACCGGCAATATTATTAACATTAAAAATTGTACGATCGTTGTGGTTGATTTCTTATTTGTGTTGTGGTATTTAACGATCTAATTTGCCTAACGAGAATGGATGGGTTCTCCATGACGATTGGTTATTGTGGTTCTTTTGTTCGCTACGGGCATGGGGTAACTACTATATATATCCTATACCAATTATATAGTCAGTTTTAAGCGTATTTTCAATTGCCTCGGAAACAATGGACAAGTTTCAAAAGATTAAAATTTCTTCGCTGAAATGCTTTTAAGTACATTTACAAGGAATTTTGTATTATTACTGATATTAAATTCATTAACGGTAATCAATTCGGCTACCTCAATAGAAATGCGCGAAAAAATATTTTCTGCGACGACGGCCCCTACCATCGTCCGCGATCGCTGCGCGCGTGGTTCCGTACGGCGTTGGTACTGTACGAAAAGATGAGTTCAAACAGGAACGAAAATTAATAACCACTTCAAAAGCAAAGGAAATTTCTGATGAAGACGAAAACAATACGTAAACTAAAATTTATTTGCTTTCTTTCTTGGACATTTCACTTAATAAGCTAGTGATAACCAAAAGAACACTAAATAAAATACTTCCAAGAATACAAAGGAAAACCAGAGCAATGGTAAACGCCTGCTTCCTGTTAACCTCTAACAGTGTGACTCGTTTCTGATAATGCTTTTTCTTAGAAATTAATAATAATTGGACTTCACTCAATCACTAATTCCAATAATCTTCCTTTATGACTCTTCTAAAAAAAAAAACTGTTTGCAACAGCACCGCATTCATCTGTAATGTTCGGATCGTTTCTGATTGGCCGAAATGTTCACTGCTAAGTTGTATAATTTTTCTCTCTGATCATTGAAGTATATGTGTTGGTTTAATACTTCTAGCTAATCACATTTTTTCCTTCATTATTAAAATATAATAATAAAATATAATAAAATAAATATAAAATAAAATGTCGACAGCATATTGAGCATTCTTGTATGACGTGTCTGATAATAGGTATTTTATTCCCGGTTCATCGTTTTTGCGAGTTCATTGTTTCAGAAATACACCTGTAATTATAACCGGGCAAAAGCTTTTAAATAAAAGCACGCGATCCAGTGCTTTTTTACAATCCTCCTTGAAGGTAATACAATAACTCCTAATCAAGACGGCAGACTAGAAGTTAAACGGGAAACATGTTTTACAATTATACGTTAGTGTGAAGCAGCAAATACCCATTTCATTGTAAATTTAATACTATCTATTCTCCCATTTTGTTGTTATTATTGAAATGAGTTTCTGAATTTAGCACGACGGAAAATCTGAATCTTGCGTGTTTGTCACTTAACTAGGTTTGTGTGTTTCGTAGCTGTTATAGGAGAGTAAATGGCGTTCGTCCGGACCGACGGCGTATATTGGTATATTTAGGTTAGAAGGTTGATGTATTATAGTATTAGGAAAAATTGCCTGGACTCAAAGAACGCGGC
This sequence comes from Oryctes rhinoceros, assembly GCA_020654165.1. Taxonomy (NCBI): domain Eukaryota; kingdom Metazoa; phylum Arthropoda; class Insecta; order Coleoptera; family Scarabaeidae; genus Oryctes; species Oryctes rhinoceros. Next base: position 4,883,709 of record JAIOKQ010001013.1, read on the forward strand.
TGATTTATTTTGAACGCTGAATAGCGTGTCGAAAGGTGACATTTCCACAACAACGTTTCTTTTCCCGTATTCATTTGAATATAGCTTTCCGACTTTATTAATACTATATCAACTATTTTATCAGAGCATTCGTAATAATTAACGTGTAATAATATTATACGAACTCTGTCAAAATATAAAGCAAATAATAGGAAATCAATAGCTGTGATTCAGAAACGAATTCATAATGAGCTTCGAGCAAGGGAAAGTTTGCAAATAGGCTATTAAGCAATCTTTTATTGCGTTTTCTTCATATTTTGGAACTTCCTATTTAATGAAATTAAACGTTCCTTCATTTTACCCCAGCTCCTGCGCAGAATTTTACTGAAATGCAAGGTCTACATTTAACTCTTTTGATTTTGAGTACTAGATTCCATGTAAATAGGGTTGCATATTATTTTTCTATTGTTTACAAAAATATTATTGGACGATAACTAATAATGATTATTAAGGACGCACCAAAGAAGTTTATTTATTAGGTAACATAGTCATATATAATAATTAGTCCGGGACGGCCGTTTCGAGGACACAAATGGTTCTCATCATCAGCATTCGGTCACCGGTTGATGATGAGGACCATTCGTATTCTCGAAGCGGCCGTCCCGGACTAATATAACTTGTTAACGATTATTCCTTATAAATTAATGTTAATGGAATCTCTCTTCTTCTTTTAAGCGACAGAGAATTAATAATTAATAAAGCCCAAATTTCTAGAATAATTCAAAATTTAAATAATAATAATGTTAATTAATAGGATTGAGTGTAAGTGCGTATAATATAGGTAAATCTTTATTCTTTCTTCCCAGTGTTTAATTTAATTTTAATTAATTTAATAATATTAAATTATTATGTGGAAATATTGTTTTATTTGCAAACAGTGCTTTTACAGTGATAACATTTCCTGCCGTAGAAAATACTCTCTTAGACGGAGCAGATGTTGCTAACAAAGTTGACGGTTACGTGCGGTATAACTGGAAGTACCAGATTATTGAATTTAGATCAACAGCACATATCGGCTTTAAAACTGATCAATATACTAGCTTCCAGGATTTGCCAATGTACTCATACATCGGTCGATGCAGTTCCTCAGTTTAGCAGAAAAACAATTTTAAAATCTGGTTTTCATGTTTTAAACGATTTTCTAAATATGTTATAGTTAAGCTTACAAAAACGAGTGCGCAGTACATGCCCGAAGTCAGGATTCATATGCGTACGGTTAGTATATGTATGAATGATGGATTGGATTGATGATGACGAATCGACGGCGTGCCTTGTTATATTCGACGAGTGTTAATAGATTTCGTAACCGATTTCCGACATTTGAATACACTGGCACGATTATTAAATGTATTGTTTCCAATATCAACAATTTATGGACAGTACTTTTGTTTGCAGAAGACATGTTAATAGTGAATGGCACTCGGTAAATGTGAAACGTGATATATTACATTGTAAATTTCTATTTTTGTGCCAAGTGTGTAATTACATGATCTATAAATCATAATTTCATCATAAAAAAATGATGAAAAGGTTAAAAAGACGTAATAGTAAGAATAGTGTATGGTAGGTAAATAATATTAAATTAGAACACAGGGAAGTTTTTGCTTCGTTTGATGTTCACTCTTCCCCAGTACGCCGATTCTAGAACATTCTCAATTCTCAACAAACTCGAAATTGGCTTAGGTTCTTTTGGCCGTCTTCGATACTGAGAAAAATAATATTCTTATGCAGGGGATCTACTAGCAGCACTTAATTCAAAATTCGAACTATTAAATTCACAATAGAAGAAGAAGTGAAGAAATAACTTTCGTTTTTGGATGGTTAAGTAATCAGAAACAATAAAAATTAGAAATAGACATCTACATAAGGAAAACAATTACAATGTACAATTATGACCGATTTTAACCATTGTGGATAAGACAAAATTGCCGTTTCTTAAGTTTTATTTCATTCCATAAGTTCATAAAATTCTTTATCCTATAAATGTCGCAAGGTGTTGGTAAAGCTTTTAGGCGTCAAGATATGAACGTACGTTTCAGTTCGGAAAATACACTTAAATACCTTCTTGGCAATCCGAGGCCGAGATTTTATAGAATTGCATGTAGTGTCTGTGACAAAGTCTATACTGGCCAAACGGAGAAAGGGGCAAGCACCAGAATCAAGGAACACATCAGGTCTTATCGATATGGAAGAATAGAATCATCAAGTGTAGCACGACATATGAACGAATTCGGACATAATATTAAATTAGAAAGCTTGAAATTGATTAAAAAAGTAACTTCGACGCGGGAATTAGACGCTTACGAGGTTATTTACATATAAAGCAACACCAATTTGATAGATAAAGGGAACAGACCGTTGTCATTCTCAGTTCTATTTGATTTGTTAGGGTAAGGCATTTATTAGGGAAAGACACATCCTTTATGCGTCCTGCTGCAATGACAAAAGCCTCTATTTTTTTCATATTTTTCGCGTCGTATCATGTCGTAGTTTTACGGTATTTAGGCGGCAAAAATGGATAATAATACTTTTCTCACGTCATTCGGTCGTCATTGCTATCATTATTTATTATTGTTATATAAAATACGTTAATATGTCTGCTGTAAAGCCTACGATCTTTCAGTAAGAAATAATATATTCCTATGTATTCAGCATGGGCGATAGTAATCAATGGTAGTGTTTTAATTGATATCCCATGTTAGATTGTATAAGATTTCGTATCCAATACTACATGAACCGCGAAGAACTTTTGGGCTATACCTCTCGTAAGGGTAGATACGCTTAAATTTGAATGCTTTATGTTTACCGTTACGAACGTTTATGCGAACCAAGACAGGTGTTTTAATTAGTTCTTAAGTATTTTCCAGTTATAAGTTACTTACGACACTAACGTGGCGCTGTTCTGCAGTATGCTTCGTCAATTATTTTCCCATTATTTTCGAATCAGTCGTTGATCGCATTCCATGATGGTATAGTTCGAAACGTTATAAGGTATGTAAATATTAGGGAAGTGGTTTTCATATTTACGCGCCGTGTCCTCGGTATGTGGAATAAACTTGAAGAGTATCGATTCGCACAATAGCCACGTTACTACGAATTTAAGGGCTGCAGTTTCCTTTGTTGTTCCCCCGTAGTTTCTTCTTTCAAAGAAATTTGGCTTTATTGAAGCCGGTAAGGATTGAATAACATGTACACAATAAGCGCCTCCGCAACGCTAACTCTACGCTATGTTTAAAGATATTTTCATGCGAAACACATATCGGTAATGAGATTGGTTCCGAAGCTAGAAATGTATTGATGGCAACGTTCTAATACTTCCTTTACAATCCAATATAACTTTTATGGAATTGGAAATATAATAGTTAGAAGCTTTAATAATTCATTGGTATAAATTAAAATAGAATTAATAGGACCGGAGAATTACTTGACTTTCCCTCCATTTCAGTATTGTTAATTTAACATGATAACGAAATGATGTTGATTTTACTCTGTAGTTAATATTTACAAGGTATAGTTGGGACAATTTGCTAGTGTTGTTTTATAACATTACCGTGGGAATTAAGGATATTGCGTACCTACTTCATGCGAGTTTAATATCACTAATTTGTATAAGAGCTCGCCCTATTATACTAATTAGGATAGGTATGACGAAATCCTTTATGATAGTTCTAAGAGTGTTAAAGAACTAAGCGAAGAATCTTAGCTCTGAAGAAAAAAAACTATGAAAAATCCAATGATCATTAGGAACTTCGCTGTCAACACTATTCTACTATTATACTATAGGGAGTAATGCCAGGGAATTGATTATAATTTCAAATAAAGTTCAAAATAATAGTATTTGAAAGATTTTGATCCACCGAGCATGATTGTTTTTGAATTGCTTTTACCATTCCAACCGAAAGCTCGAAAACTTTGACACTCGAAATTTTAAACCGTCAAAATGATGCTAACTAGTTATTGTGCATTTGTTAAGTTGACAGGATCATTCATTTCAAAAGATTGTAAACAGCAGAAGATCAAGTGCGCCGCCCTGTGGAAACCCCACACTTGCTCCCGGTCTAGACTGTGTTGTTACACCGCCCTTATTTATCTTGACTATTTGATATCTATTGAAAAGGTAAGATGAAAATCACAAGTTAGTCACTTTACGCACTCCGTAGCATTCAAGTTTTTTGAGTAACAAAGAATGATCAACCCAGTCAAGCTTTTGACAGATCAAAGGAGATACCACAAGCCAGGCCGCGTTGCTTTCAGATCTCCAAAATATTTGTAATATAATCAGAAAGCGCAGTTTCTATGGATTTACCTGATACGTAACCATGTTGAGAAGGAACGAATAACTTATATTTAGAGAAGAATCTAAACACACGATTAGCCACTGCTGACTCAAATATCTAATTTAGCGATGTTAATACGTTTATCGGCCTGCAATTTGCAGAATCACTTTCATCTCTTTTTTTTTGTCACTAAAACAATTTTTAGTCTGTCGGAATAAATGCCAGTTGTAAAGGATGTATTGATTATATGGGAAAGTGGAGGAACTATTATATTAGCTCATTTTTGCAATATAGATATGGGAATTTCATCTACACTACATGATTTCTTCTTTTTAGAGCTTATAATTAGGTTTTTAAGTTCACTTTCGTCATCAAGAGCAAAAAAGAGAATGAATCAGAATTAGATTTGAAACTACTAAATGTCTTATCCTTTGGTTATTTTATTGAATTTATTAAACATGTAGTCATTGTAGTAAAATGAATAATAAAGGAAGTAGCCACGCTTATTAAAGAATCTCCTTTAGGAAGTATTGGCTCTTTTACATCGCCGCGTATTTCTCGAACAATATTCCACATTTCTCTGCTTCTATTACTCGAATTCACTATTCTACGATCACAAATGCCTTTTTATGCCCTTGAACCAAACAGTTATATTGGTTTTGATAACATTTAAGCAATTCTTTATATCTAAGGTCAAAGGTAGAGAGCATCTGAGTCAGTATTACATTATTCTTAGCTTTTAAAAAGATTTCATTGTTACTTCGTGAACGCTTCACTAAAACCTTTACTATAACACTTCATAACAGTGGCGCGCGTTTCGATAACTAAGCTATCGTATAAAGCAGTAAAGCTGAACTAAAATATTTCAGCTAAATATTTCAGCGAAGTGGGGGTGGTAAGGATTTTAATGGAGTGTTTTATTGTGGTACTATTAATATTTTGCACGTCCCTTATGACTTATTCATAAACAAACTTAAATTTGTATCTGGAAGAAAACTTTTTAGTCATATCGGTTACTTCGTTGGGTAATAGATTTACGTTGCCTAAAATATGCAAGAGAAAATACTAAAAAGATGAATACCTTTATAACAATTTAGGTTATATTCGCATACAATGTTAATAGCAGTATTATACCATTTTCTATAAGATATGGCTCGCCGGCCAAATTTGTTAATATAAGCTAATAAGAGCTGATATAAATTTCGCGAGATAATACAGACATTGTAGTAACATTCTTCCTAAATAATTGAAGTTTATGTTTCTTCATATTATGGAGATTTTTAAATAAAGTAATACATAGTACGTGTAAGAGTCGAAATACATAGTTTGCAACTTGGAAACGTTGTACCTTTCGAAGGATATCAAAAAAAAATGTTAAAGAACTCCTCTTGTTGGAAATCTATGTATCAACACCCCAAGCATGTGAATCACACTCACTTCTATATCACTTTGTGCAACTGGTGGCATCCTATAAGCTTCCGAAAAAAAGGGGTACATTTTAAATCAAGGAAGCTTGCGCTATATTATTTTTCTTAAGTATTTTTTTAAAATTTACAATACATTTATATATGTGTTCTGTAGTATAGAAATGTATCAATTCTCTCAATGAAAACGGTAAATTTAACTTTGTCTTCTGATATGTTACATAAAATATACGCGTAATTAGATTAAGGAAAGTGCGCGGTTCAGTGACAAATAAGAAGGATCCTCAAGCGCTAATGTAATTTTTAAATACCGCAGACATGTAAAGCCATAGCTCAAATCTTCTCAATTTGATTTTAAGAATGTCTTATTGAATTGATATTGTTACAAAAGTTTTACCAGTAATGAAGAAAAGCTTCTTTTAATTCTTTAGTTTCAATTTTACTTCGTTACCTTTAATCGGCCTTTTTTGTTAATATTTTCAAATATACCAATAATATATATATCTTCGCTAAGGCAACTACACGGGTGGTTGATACGATGCCCAAAATAGTAAACATATGACAAATACAAAATCGCTAATTCTCCATCAGAATTACATATGCCTCCTTTCGCTAAGATTGATTTGCTAAACTTTGAATAATTTAATTTTTGTATAAAGTTACTTAATTTGTTTCCATTGCTTCGAATTTATTTTGGTTATCTATGACAATTAGGTATTAGTACATACCAGCGCATTTAGAACTATTACTTTCTTGAAAAGTAAAGCAGATAGATTGGTTAATGGTTGTAAGTCATAAAACCGGCTTTATAGCACAGTTCTTAAAGTTTTAAAACTTTCATTCATCAATGAGATATAGTGCTGTCACGCTCATAGCCAAACATACCGCACCAGATGATTCAATAAGGGTGGCGATTGACCAATTAGAGAAACAAATGACAGTCATTGATGTCGTTATGACAAATTTAAAATTATTTTCACTATTTTTCGAAGTTACCGCAAGAGAAAATTCAATTTATTATTTAATTTATATATAAAAATAGCGCTGATCACTATCCACAAGTTTAATTAACGACACTTAATGGCATTCCGTACCAGTTTATCATATCTATCCGATTTTCTCGAAAAATGGTACAATCAGTCCAAAAATATTAGAATATAACGACCGACTGACATATTGAGAGAGGAAATTGATATCCTTGTCGTTCCTAAGATATTTTAGATTATATAAATTTTCTAAAGCTTTAGCTCTCCCTAAACTATGAAATATTGTAAGCATCTTAACATGTGATTAAGAATTATTGTCAGAAAAATTGCAAATCTAAAATCACTTTATTCTTTGTTGTTCCCGACCAACTGTTAGAATAAATCACATCCATCTGATTTAATTGGATATTATACGAATCAACTCGAACTAATAAATGAAATGTTGAAATATCAATTGTTATGGTTTTGATCATATTAAATTTAAGAAAATTTACAAAAGTTAGAACGACGAGATACCAATTTGCGGTCTCCGCAAGTTAATTGAAGATCGCATTTCCATTTTCTGGGCTAATTATTGTCATACCAGTTAATTTTAATTTTATGAAAAAAACGGATAAATAGGACAAATTAGCACAATATGCAACGTAGTTTCCATTTAAAGTGATCTTCTTATTCTCAACCTTTACAGTGCGTCCACTTTTTTTAAAAATGGGTTAACACTGATTAACGCCATAGGGACTTTTATTTGATAAAAGCATGTTTCCGCTACCACTTTAAAACAGGCGCAATTACAAAGTTTCAATAGCCAAAATTCTTGGTAATTGTCAGCAACATTTTGTGTTTATTTTTAATATAAAACTTAATAAGAAAAAATTAATTTAAAAATAAGAAGAGCGCTATAATTAAATTAATGTTTTCATTATTACAACTTACGAATATAATTTTCTAGTTTCTAATTCTAAGTTTAAAAACAAATGTTTATCGAGATGTGGCCGGTAATTACTTTTATAGAATCACCGACGTATATCGAGCTTTGATGGTGTATAAAACTTCCGTTCAATGGAAAAACAGGTGGCCGTGCACGATATGAATGTTGATGAAAATTACAGATATCAAATATCACATAATTAACTACCTATTACTTGTCATTTATTCGATAAAAATTCCTCAGCCGGCTGATGAGAAATATTTTTTGGTATGTATGTATGTATAAAAATTAATGCTGGCATTATTGGATTACCATCAAGCGATCCGGATTTAAGGCTTCTAAATAGTTTTCTATGGAAATATCCAAAGAAACAAGCAAACTTTATTGATAATATTAGAACAAAAATTACAAAACAAATTAACTACTTAAATAAACGTAGCAATGATGTATTTCATGGTATTACACAGAATCTACGAAATATGTGTGCCTTTCACATATGTACACATTATAACGCTGAACACTATTAATTTCTTTACTTTAGATTTCTGCTTGAGTGCGAAATTAATTTCTTTAGTAAAATATGCAGTACTTCCGATTTGTTTATAAATCTGTGCATGTCATACCTCGGAATCTAACTTCATTGGCGATTACGTTGTGAATAGTAATCTGCCTCTTCAACAACGTTGTATTTCACGCAAACATTACCTTGCATGCATCAAATCGACGAAAATATTTCAGCAGCTGCATTTTATTAAAGCAATAAAGAAATTATTTGGCCGCGTACAAACGAGAAAACTGCTTATTGTTATAAAAATTTTGTTAAATCAGCATCTGGTTGGTATTTGGTCTGGTCTCATTGTGCATTTACGCCTAAAGAATTACAAAATTCTGATACCTTGAAAAGTAAGCAGTTTCCGCATCTTTAAGTAAAGAAATGCATTGATGCTTCAGATAAAGTTTGCCAGATTAGTTCTAAAGCGAATAGACGGATATACCTACATATGTTGTCAACGTTCGCTGTACCTGATTCTGACGAATTAACTTAAATAAAATCAACAAGTGAATTCAAAGTATGTCGTCATCTCTCAACTTTATTTATAAACTGGACAAATCGGAACCTACCTAATAGCATGTCCGCAGATCTTGTGAACAGTATGAGCATTACACCGATCGTAGTGGTCGAAATACGCGCGTACCTCTCGTCACCCATTTCCGATTCGTAGCAATGTGTTACGCGACCACTTTGACGCCTCTAAATCCGCATGTCGACTGCCGTGGTACCGGCACTGATACCGCGACGATATCCTAACGGTGTTAAGCAAAGCCCTTTTGGCGACGACGCAAGCGCTTACCTTTCGCCGAATGTCGCCGCCGAAACGCGACAATTAAACATCTTCGTACGCTTATTAGGTTTTGCGATAAGCCGGAGCGAAACGCTTTCGACATCGGCCGAAGGACAACGCTGTCGTCTCATCGCGCCGTAACGCTTAAGCGGTAATTACGACCGTTTATATTGGACGAACTGTCCCGCTGCCGCGAAGAGAACGTACGAACTTCGAACGAAGTTACGACTTCAATTAAAGCGTATGTGGTGCTGACGATGCTGTACGAAAGGATAATGTATACGTATGTTTAGTCTAAAAACATAAGTAGGCGTTGCTCGTCTTCTTATTCTATGTAAATTCGTGTAAAATGTGTAAAATTCGGAGTGTTTTCTGCTAGTACAAAATGATCTATCGAATTAAAGGTATCTCACATTTGGTGGAGGCGAGGGTATCGGATGGGTTTTCAATTAAACTTTTAACTGGCGAATTATAAATACCTGATGTTATTTTAAGTAAACCTCGAAATTGAATTTAACTTGCCGTAAAACGTCAACAATTCTGTGTAAAGGTTCTAATCTAACTTCCTAAATACCGAAAATGGATTTTATGCACCGCTGTATTCAGAAACTGACTATCTGCAGAATGAGTTAACAACAGTGTAGCAGAGTGAATTAGTTTTCCAGACAAAAATAAAATCAAAATTTGAACCATGTAGATTACATGTTTCATGTACATTAGGTGAAGTAATATTTTATATAAAGGTTATTCGGCGAGACCCTAGAATTGTTTTGGGTTACGCTAAAAAACATCAGTCAGTTATGGCATATGACGTCATGGCCTAATTTTTACAAAAGCAAATAGTATAGTGTTTCCTTTCCTTGTTAGCTTTCCGCTTCTTTAGCTTTTTCCGTTTCAGAATTTTAAAGAAGCAAAAGAAAAAAAAAATTATAAAACCTCTTAGTCGGAGAAATGGTAACGCTTTTCTCGTTTGCCTATTTATCTATTTATCTTCATCAAAAAATATTCCAAAACTGCTCTATAGTAATATAACATGATTATTTTAACTGAAATCAAGAGAGCAACAATTTCAGTATCCATCCACGATTAATAACTCAATAATTCTGTCTTCTAATTTTTACGAGTGCGTGCCCCAAAAATCGTTTGTTTTTAGAGTAATAAATCCTATCGATAACTCGCTAAGCGACGGTACGCAGGTGAAAAAGCCTAACGAAACAAATATACAAACAAAATATTTTTATTTAGTAATTGCGAACATGGAATCGGAAACACGTTCGGTAGTTACAAAATTGTTTGCGAATATTAATTCTCGGATTGCTAATACAATTTTTAACGTGTTTTTTAGTCCACTATTAACTGAAACACAAGCGGAAAAGTAATTGTTACATATTTATCAATATTTGAACTGAGTCTAATGTTGGTAAAACATATTTTAGATTTATCTATACATTATCTATATACGTATAAATTGCATTTGATTACACAAACTCGTCTGTTTTATTATTTTTGTTAGAATTTTTCAAATATTTACCTTTAGGTGAGTTCCTCTTTGTTTAATAAATGTTACTAAATAAATCAACTGGATTCAATATTATTCTACTCGTTAGTGGAATAGGTAAGTCTTAGATCATTAACGGTTCTGAGTTTATATTAATTTATTACAGATCTTGTTAATTGATTATTATTTCTACGCATTTTCTGAAGAACTCTGACTTCGAAAACACTACTGTACCATGGTAAATATCCGCTAAAGGACATTCGCTGTTAGGTTTTAAAAGACGACGGTATCTAACTTATTTTCCAAATCAGATACCTTTTTGCACGTACACTGGACACATTTATGGGGCTGCTACGCTGCTATACGCTATTTTTTAATTCTTTTCGGCAAAAAATACACTAGCGAAATTGATATATTACCGGCCGCCATATTCTTACAGTAGCTGATTGACGTTTAGATCGTATATTTTTCTGGGTGCATTTGTATTTAATTTTTCTCCTTGTAATAATAAAAAAGTTTTCCCAAGAGCTAATCGGATATGGAAGAAGTAGCAACTATTTTTGGAACTTCCGCCTGAAAAGGTGAAAATTTCTGAATTTAGGACACCTATCTTTGATACAGAAGTAGAACATATTGAATATATTAACAAAGTAAGAATGTCAAGCATAGTAGGTGTTACATTACCATCATTTTTAGCAGCGGCACAGTCTGCTATCTATCGCACCATAAAAGAATACGAAATTGGAAGGACTCGTGTTTTGTCAACTTTCGGGGAAGCTAATAGGCAATGCCATGAAATGGATAAGCACGCGTATCTCGTATATTGAGTCTGCAAATTTCATGAAACGTATGGAATGAGGCCAAGCTTATTCAATAGTATAACTTAACTGCTGTGTTTCCTTTTAAAACTGTGACAGAAAAGGAACTGTATGACTCAATTAACAATATTACCTCTCTCTCTGGTGGTTCGCAATATTCCATCCATCGCCGCACGAAAGGAGAGAAAAAAATTTAACACAAGGATATGTTGCTAAGCTAACTTACCATTATATATATTTGGTTATTGTCAAAATCCTTATTCGTTCCTGAGATATTGCGTTTCCTTTTTCGCTGAAGACACTGTATAGTGTTGAATAGTATGTTTTAAATATTAGAAATTTCCAGAATATAATTCGTAAATTTTTTTCAAAATGAACTTTATTTTATTAGGTAATGCTTATTTATAGAGAAATAATAAAATCTTAGGTGCTGAATGAAAATTAAAGATAAGATGCGAATAAAATATTCATTATGTCAGGGATATGTCAGATATGTCAGTCAAACTAAGATATCTTAACAAAATCCTACAAACTTATAACGCGATTGCTGTGTTGTGTCGTTCTTTTAGTTGCTTAAGACTTACCTATTCTACAAACGAGTAGAATAATATTGAATCCAGTTGATTTATTTAGTAACATTTACTAAACAAAGACGAACTCACCTAAAGATAAATATTTGAAAAACTCCACCAAAAGTAATGAAACAGACGAGTTTGTATAATCAATCCTTGTAAATAATTATTATATGCATGAAATTCCAGCGTTGAGTTAAGTGAAACAACAATGAGCGCGAAATAAACCTATATATCGTCCGTATATATTGGTATTAACATTTTGACTTGACGTGAGGTAAAGATGAGCAGAGCGACTAAAAATTACTCCATGTTGAGTCTCCAGAGTACTTCCCAAAAAATGGGCTTTTCTATAGACATCTTATCGATACTGTGAAAAATCGTCCAATAAAATTCTCTTTTTTCTCATTGCACATTATACATCATGTGGATACGTTTTACGGCACATTTGTGGCAATTCGTGGTTAATCCCTTTGCAGAATATCCATGCCAATATACGTTCACTCTCTACCATACGTGGATCCGTAGCCTCAACATTTGGTACAAAAACTATTAGGACAATAGAGCTTTGGGAAATATTGCCTTGTTTTTAAAAGTAAGTAAAGTAAAAGTAAGTAAACACAGGGCGGTGCTGGTTTAGTATTTTATTTTCCGTAACAGCTTTGTACCATTTTTATACATATGTGTATTCTTATGTGCTACTTTTATAGGTGTAGTAGATTTTAATGCAAAGTAGCCTGAAGAAATACGCAATTTGTAACTTCAATAAAAGCAATTTTAGCATGGGATTATTCTATTAATGTTTACGAATTCCATCAGCGAATGTAATAGATTGAGGAAAATTTCAACATTAAAATAATTTTTTAACTTGTCGATGCATTTATCAATGGAGTAGGCCAACATTTTGGTATCCCGTACTTATTATCTTGTTCAATTATTTCATGTTTAACGAGTCACCGAAAGAGAACTGGGGACCAATGGGAACCAAAGTCGAAATAAGTCATTTCCATCCTATTTATGCAGTAATGTGATATGTATGTTTTGTTAAGACTTTATTTCCATTAATACTGTAATTAACATTAGATTTAATAAAAAAAAAGTATATTTTTTCTTATCTCGGCGAGTTAAAAATGGATGTGCTTCCAGAAATAATTGAATCCGAAGATACAAGTAATATTTTGCATAACTCACTGTTTTTCTTATTAGCGGAAAAAATGTCAAGATCCATCAGAGTGATAGTTTTTCGTTCCATAAAGAGTGTACGAGTGAATATGTTTCTATGCAGTACAATATTCTAGTAATGAAGATTGTTAATAATTTGTTGTTGATTTGTTTCATGCGCACATCTATTTCCTGCAAGTGAGAAAAGATAAACAAGTAGGTAACTATAATGAAACCATTATTAACTAGTATACTTATTACTACTAAAAATATAATTACTGCAAGTACCGTCTCCCTCTTTAGCCACAAATGAACGGTTTGCTTACCCTTAGTTAATTAGTTTATTTATCCCACTAGAATAGTTTATTTGCACGAGGTAAATGATTCTTGTTGTGTGTGTTAAATAATATATTTACAGCAGCTACCGAATGTCAAGAATCTTCAATTTGTTGTCCTGTTCTGTTCCCTGTTCAATCAAATACTTAATTATGGCTACTATACATTTCCCAGTAGAATAACCATCCGACGCCTATCCAACTAGTTAACTTGAGAAACGCCACAGTGCCAGCACCCATAGCAACAACCATCCAGATTGTTCTTAAAAGTTTCAAATTCACGTGAAAGTTACAATAAGACTAAGGACATAGCAAAACTAGTAGCTTTAAATATATTAGTGGTAACCGAACTTAGTATTGCAGCGCAACTGCAATAGTATAATAAATTCTTGTTGGTCCATTAGTTTCATTACTTAGTATAAAGTACATAAAGAAATGCTTAATTGTCATCTAAATGGTCGAATATACACTCCGCCAAAAAAGTGTCGCATAATTTAGTTTTGAATCATAAAAGTATCGCATAATCTTTGTTTGTAGCATAAAGTTGTAAATATACTTTAATGCGCTCTAAGATATAATTTCTATGATTGTTTAAATAAAATACAGGCCAAATAAAAACAAGAACTCGTACTTGAGATTTTTATTAAAACAAGAAATTATAATTTTGGAAAGAAAAATGTCATAACAGTAGCTTTTAATACTGAGTATTGCCACCTCTGGCTCTTATGACCGCTTGCATACGGTTCGGCAGAGATTCGATTAACCTCCGTATATAAGCCTGCTCCAAATTCTCCCACTCGTCACGAAGAGCATTTTCTAGTCCATGCAGGTCCGCCGGGGCAACATTTTGGGTTCGTATCCGTCTGTGATGGTGGTCCCACACGTGCTCGATAGGGTTCATGTCCGGACTTACCGCAGGCCAATCTAAAACTGGAATACCAACATCGTTAAGGTATTCCTGGACGATTATTGCAACATGCGGTCGTGCATTATCGTGTATGAACATGAATTCGTTTCCTATAATTGACGCATATGGTACTACATGTTCTTCTAAAATGTCCGTTATATACCTGTGGGCAGTCAGTGTACCTCTGTCTACTGGTACTAACTCTGTACGACCTGTTAAACAGATGCCTCCCCAAACCATAATAGAGCCACCAGCGAAATTAGGTCTAGGTCTGATATTACACTGCGAATAGTGCTCACCGTCTCGTCTGTACACCGAGATACGCCTATCTGAGGTGTAAAGACCAAATCTTGACTCATCTGTGAAGAGTATATTGGCCCAGTCATTAATGTTCCAATTTACATGTTCTCTGGCAAACCTTAAGCGAGCCACTCGGTGGTTCCTAGTGAGAGGAGGGGCTGTTACAGCTACTCTAGCTCTCAATCCACTCTGTCGTAACCTATTCCGAATAGTTTGAGTATTCACACGAGTATTTCTGACTCTAGCCAAGTCGTTCTGCAATTGTCTCGCAGTTACATGTCTTCGACGTAATGCTTGTAGTAGTAAATAGCGGTCATGTTGGCGAGTAGAACATCTTGGACGACCTGGTACAGGTCTTCTACTGTAATTGCCTGTTTCCCTATATCTGGCTACGGCTCTAGAAACACTTAACTGATCGATGTTCATCAAATTAGCAACGTATGCTTGAGATCGTCCATCTTCGATTAAAGCAACTATAGCAGCCACTTGTTCTGAAGTTAAATTGCTCATTTTAGTTTTAAAAGCGTTGGTACAGAACTCTGACTTCGCACTTTAAAATTTGTCCGTATAGGAAGACTTTCAATAAACAACTGAACAAACCTTACACATATGCATTTTTCTAAATGTGTTCTTTTAGAAAAAAAGAAAGTAAAAAAGCTATGTTTCATGATTTTGTTAGTGTTTTTATAGTTCACATACACGAGGCAAACTTTTTGTGAACGTATAAAAATATCTTGGTTTATAAATGCCCTTTTTTAGTTTATGCGATACTTTTTTGGCGGAGTGTATAATGCAAAAAGTGAAAGCAATTTCTTTTAGTCTACCAGTTCGAAGTCAATGAAACTTTTAGAAAATAAGTGGAATTTTATTAAATTCTTTCCGATTGCACCATAGATTACTTCATATACGAGAATTGTTTTGTAAAACAAATAATAAAAGTAATGAATATTCACACATACCTACGAAGTACAGCGCTATGCTAATTGCGCCTTTTTATAAAATGTCCCACAATACGCGGCACTTCATATTCGTACCGGTAACGTCACAGTCAGGACGCGGTTGTTTCTGTTATTGTACTTACGTTCCTGATAAGCGGTCTATTTTTATAAAGTGCCGCCATTAGTTGGGGGAACGCAAAATAAATTTCCGTTAAACGCGTCGCCAGTCGACGTCCGACGACCGTTACCGTTTCTCATATTAAGCTAGTGGTTCGCCGAGCCGGAAGAAACTGAGATTTAAACTTAATTAAGTTGATACCGTGTTGGACATAATTTGCACTTATATTTATACGCGTATGTAATTATGAGTGCCAGCTGCAATATTTTATTTCCTCACGAGGTTGCTCCTGATAAAAAAAGGACGTCAGGTATCGTTTTTTTACGCGACGTCGTTGCGAAATACACACCGCGCCCGAGATTACGGCCGAGGTAAATGCAAAAACGAGGCACACAATGGAATTATGATAAATCTTGTTTGTGTTGACTAGAATTTATGCCGTTTTATCGCAAACGCGCGCCTTCCCTTAGCATTACTAGCTTCAAAGGGTTAATATTGCCTTGAGATAGCTAATTAAATTATTACGGAGATTACTTGCTTTGTATATTGCTTAAAACCGTTGCAAACTCTTTTCCCATTACTAATGGGAAACTTTTTTCAATAATTTATCGTTTCATAAAGTAGACAATTACTACGATCTACTAAAGTAAATAATCACTACGATTTATTCAGCGGAGTTTACCTCGTATTGGATTTATATTGATTGGTAGATACATAGTAATGCACGTCCGCTAAGAAAGTGCGTAGACATAAGCGCGGAAAATCATACTGTTCGTAATGGCAGGAATTAAGGGCAATAAGAGTGGCGACTTTGCGTGCGGTTTGTCATTGGCGTTACCTTTGGTAGCAGGCTAAGTCTCGCATGCCGAGTGACGACAGTACTGGTCAGTACGTAGTGGAAAGCATTGTGGCGACTTTCAGCTTTTTCAGTAACATTTGTTACAATGTTGGGAAACTTTGATCCATATCTTTTTCATACCTTTTTCTGGGTTATTCGAAAAATAAACGAGATAAGTAACTAAAGAATGGCCGCAGATTGATTCTCCGAGGCCGATTTTACAAAAACATGTAACTGAATCCGTGAAAAAATACAACATTGGAAAATTTTGCCCAAATTTGAGATTCGGTTTTCCTACTTTACACTTTAAAGATCCTCTGAAAGCTTTTTCACGACCAACGGGATGAAAACGAGCTTAAAAAACCGATTTATTGAGCTCCCATCATGTTATCTTCTTTATTTTTTAAGCTACATTCCGAAAAATTCCAAAAAGGCCACGGAAATTTCCAAAAGAGCTTTAACACCTCAACGGTACCAGGTACAAGGTTGCATTTTTCTTAGATCTGTTCAGCTTCCCAAGATCTTCAAAATAAGTACTCATTTAATCGTTCAACGTTTTTGATTGGGGAGCTTTGAGCATATTACGAAATTAGGAGAAAAATATTTAAGATTACTAAGTACACCAATTTGTACTTTGATGCTTGGTCGTTACATTTGTGTAAATGTAGGCGTCCTACTATTCGGCCCACCGGGAACCAGGAAAACTCAATTAGCAAAAGCTACAGCTTGCGAATCTTCTACGGCCTTCATAATGGTTCAAAGTAGTTCTTCCGTTAGCAAGTAGAGGGTGATCTAATCTAGATATTTAGCATTTTAGTATATTTTGTTACTGCGCGATTTTAGGAGTGCTTTTTAATTTATTTAATTTCTGCCCTACTTTAGAAGTATTGGTTTTGGTTTATATTGTTACTGTACTTCTTTTGTAAGTGTCCTTTTCATCTTCAGTTTATTTTGTTAGGTACTCTCGTATTTTTGGAGTATTTTTTATATTTGCTTTTGTGATTTTATAATACATGATCCTTTGATCCTTATTTACTACTTGCTTCTTTTGTTTTCTTTTAGTAGTTTTTAGTTTGGTGTTCTCGGCATTTTTCATCAATGCCGAGAATATCAAGCATTGTTTCAGAATATGGCATCATTTCCATTGTTATTAAGAAAAAAGAAGTGCTTTGCAACATTTGTTCTGCGAAATTAGGATTCAGATTCCGCTCAAGAATATATTTTTTCTAGGTGCCAATATACCAACGAATAAATTACAGGTTCTACTTTTCCGTGGGTTTCTTAAAAGATACACCAACCAAGATATTCCCCACTCCTCGACAATTAGAAAATATTATGTACCTAACCAATTCGACAAAATAATAAATCAAATGAGATCTAAACTAGATGAAAATTGTCTCTGGATTTGTTTTTTTTTTTTTTTTTGGTTTGTGTATAGATTATCTCCAATTGTGTCCTATCATTGGGTTGGATAATAAACGTGTATTGTTATTATCATTAATCTTAATCATTTGAATTTACATTGCACGCTATGTTAGTAATTAAATGGGAATCCAAGAGGATTTGTTATGTTATGATGGTTCGACAAGATATATAGTAATATTACCATATACATGCCATCTTATACTAGTTAACCGACCTCCAATTTCGTACCCTGAATATGGTAGGCAGCTTATTACGAACACGAATTATGAAGAATTAAGTATCATATAGTCATAGTTGAAAGTGTTAGAAGATCATAGTGAGACAATTGTTTCTAGATTTCTAGAAGCAACTGTTTCACAGTGTTTCTAAATTTTACAATTTAAACTATAAATATATGTTGGGATTCTTGTTGAAAGCGTGAGCGTATTATCAAATATGTCAAAGAAAGTTTTAAATTTCTTGCCGAACTGCCGAATAGGAAAGGTAGGCATTTATGCTCAACTAGGTTCTCATAGCTTTTACATCAGTCACGTCAATTAGGAAGGTGTAATCCCTGGACAGTCGTCACGCTTATAACTTTCTAAATAAGCTTGACGCAAACGTATAAAAGGCTTTTGATTCGGCAGTCGGTAAACCGAAAGTAATATTAACACATCACGCTAGCAGTAAGGGTCAAGCCAAGAGAATCGGTCAGTATAAATAGTAAAACCATACCACCAGAGCGTCCGCATTCAATCCGCCCGGCAATAAATTTCCGTAGCGTAGCCCCAGACCAGCAATATAACAACACGGCCAGCTAGTTCATTGATTTAAATACATTTCAGCTGCGCATAATTGTAGCAATTTATAGTGATTTTTATCCAATATTGATCTTATGAAACTAGCAAATTTGAGCTTAATGTATAGCGAACCAGAAACTACTAATTGCTACTTCTATTTGTTTATTTAGTTAAAACTGACCGAATTGTAATTGCAGTCGGAATTCGCGAGCAGTCAATTAAAAACGCTCGCTTTGCGTTCTAGATACAGTACACCGAAATTGAAAAATTGAAAATTATTTATGGAGGCGAAATGAAAGCAACCCTTGTAGAAGTAAACGTGACGGAAAACCCAAACGAAATGGAACTGGATTCTATACAGCTAAATCTAAAACGTTAAGATAGATGAAGTTTCCCCATATTCAGTATGTTTTGATTCTGGCTTGTTTTAATCTTATCGCTTCATTAGAGCGAAATCACAGTGGCGACAACAATTTAGATATTATTGCTTGAATGTTTTTGCTGCAGTGCAAACGGTAGTAAAAACATTTTTTTCATTGAAGGTGTCAGAAGCGGCATAATTCCTTGAAGTTAACTTCCCAATCAAGGCTTATCGTTTAAATTTAAATATTCCGCTTATTTGTGCAATTGTTATCCCTTTCGTTATTCTTTACGTAATTAACGGCATAATAGGCGCTATATGTTTATTTTGCAACAATTCGCCTGAGAAAAATATTTAACAAACATTTTATTTACTTGTGGAAAACACCAGAAAAATTTAATTAATTGTACAATTGTAAAAACGTAATAACTTCTGTAAAAGTAATACTTTTCCAACTTAGGAGTGGCCTATATAGCCAAGATCCCATCTAGTAGCTTTTCTGTTCGCAGGTTTTTGTTTGGCAAATATACCTTCAACTAACGATAACTCTGAGAAAATGACAGCATATTACCTGATCGATTATTTCAATTAAATATCCCTTTGAATGCTATCGTTTGAAACAGATATATTTATTATCCCAAAAAATATATACATTCACCAAACGATAGAGAAGAAAGAGCTTTTTTGTGCCTGCCAACTTTGAATAATAATACTAGTACTAACATAACCAAAACTAACACAAATAAAAATCCATTGAAATAGTTACACAAAACATATATTAATAATTAACTAATTAACTTATTAACGTAACACAACTTTAATGTATTGAAAGTTGGAGAAAACAACGGCAAAGTTAACAAAAAATAACTATCCATAAATGCCGAGAAATATTTCAGGCATAAGCAACTCCGAACAGAAATGTAATACCGCGATGTACACAGAATCATAGGTTTAGTTAGCTGACCTCCAAATTCGTGATAGACAACATACTAAGCGCTTTCGAAGCTTTTAGAGTCTCATTTAATTATGCGCACACTATACGTCATGTAGATGTCTCTAACTCTTGGAAATTTATCCAATATTTGTAACTGTGTACGTATAACCTTTAATGATTTTCTGGCTTCGAAGATCGAACTCGGATATCCATTAAAAATATTATTTTATGTACCTATTGGAGATGCATTGTATACCATGTCTAGTTACCATACGTAGTAGATATTCAAAACGATGTATCTACCGAGGGCACTCATACACACCTTTTTTTAGATAAACAACCAACTTACCTAATTGTTGGACAATAATCTGATATAACCTACCCGTGTTGACATTTAGAACTCTGCTAGATTTATTATTATAATATGTCAGTATGTGCGCAATGGTAAACTCGGTTATTGTGTGCTTTTTTAATTTAAGAAATCGTGCTTTCACTGAATTTATTGTTTTATTTACTTTGCACAGTGCGAAAGAAGTAATTTGTCATAATTTAATTTTGTGGAAAGAAACAATAATTTATTGTTCGTAAAAATCGTTCCGAATCCTTTGATGTCTGTTATTCCGCCGCAACATAAAAACCGTTATCACTAGATGGGAACCACATTAACAAAATTAGAAATTACTCGAACGGACATTTATGTGTAACGTATTTATAAAATATTGCCACGCATACGAGCTCAGAAACATGTTCCCCTTAATTAAAAAACGATCACGAAGAATGCCTAAGTAAAGTAACCGTATCGAATCATATACTCGATAGCTGCCACCTATCGGTCTCCCTTTGCCATTGCCCCAGTTAACACTTCCACTTTTAGCGCAATTATAGGTTTTCGTTTATGCAGGCGCATACATACATTTTCGCGAGCACATCGTGAACGTTTTATGACTTTTTTGCGTCGGTATCTTCACGTTGTACGATTTCCGTAATCATCTAACATCGAGCAACCTGATACGTCGCGACATGACGCGATGCATCTTATGTTATTTGAATGGTTGTTTGTTGACGTCTTCTATTTGACGTTTCGAAACTCTCGATTAACAAAGGCTTCATTTATAGTGTAAAGCACACATTCGTACACCTATAAATACGTGTTTATCTTCAATCTTTATATGGAGAAATCGGAAAGCGATTGCGCATGAAAAATAAGTATTTGCCGATAAAATGCCTACATTTAAATGCAATGCCGCAACACATAACTAGAGAGGACAAAGGCGGGTGGAATTATTACTCTTTTACAGCGACTAGATAGACTCGTGTCCATTCGCCTCATGAGAATGGATTAGAGATGACAAAAGCAGCTGAAATTATTCCATTTTTGCAGCGACTAGATAGACTTGTGTTTATTCGCCGCATGAGAATGGACTCGTCTTGCCTACTGGTGTCCCCGAGAGTCGGCAAAACGCGAGCCTGTCTAGTCTCTGCAAAAAAGTAATAATTCCATCCGCCTTGGTGTTCTTTACACATAACATGTACATATATTGATTATATAATTAATAATAACCCGAAAATTTTAGAAGCGGTTGCTTTTATGAAAAAAATTTTAAGTAGAAAGCTATTATATAAGAAAGGGCCCATATAACGTTAACATTGTTGTAGTTCTCCATTAACTTTAATACACTTTCGACTTTTTCTAGCAAGTCTTCATATTTTCAAGTGTGTTGTGTATCGCGTAACTTAAATATAACACCACAAGAAATGATCGAGTGAGATCAGGTCCGAAGAACAAGTAGGCCAAGGAGCGGTTCCACAGCGTTCTATTCAGCGAAATTGCCTCTTCTTGCTTTATTCTTCTTCTCAATACTTCCTGTAATGGAAAATTACTAAGTGCAACACGACGGAAAGCTGTAAGAAGTGGGTGATTTCTATCAGACTATTTTTCTGAATGCAAATAACACGCTGCGCGAATAATTCTTTCCGTTTCTCTATAAATAAGAATCATATTAATTTTTCACATGCCACTTGATCTATTTTTGCTATTTGAAACACTGGTGCTCTTTATATAAAGATGTGAATAAATCACCAAAATACAAAAAGTTCTTCGTATAAACGTGTTGTTTACAATTCCTGAAGCATTCTAAAATAAATTACACGTTATTTCAGCAATGTTCTATCTGGAATACGATGGATATATTTATGTTGTATTCCAATGTTTCGACCAATCATCTTCAAGTTCGTTTTTTTTTATAGTTGATTATTTTCCGATTAGAATGATGTATGGACAATTGAAAGATCAAAAATATTAAGGTGCTTTCTGCTCTAAGGTTTGGAATCTGATTTGAATCATGTATTTCCTGTATGACAATTAGTTACTCGATTACAATCATTCATTTATTTATTTGATTTCTTGCTTTTAATTCATAACTTATCCTACAATATTATAAACCGCCCTATGATTGTTTTTTTAAGCATATTTGAGTAAATATAATGCATCGCGAACATTCTGTAGCACTAGGAGTAGCATGTAGACCTCGTTTCTTTATTTCGCTCATTTTTTGAGAACAACTTTTCTGATTTATTTCTGACTATTTATACCGGCGATCTGAATTTAAGTTAATGATTCGACCATTAGAATTGAAATAAATTAGCTATTGCTTCTACACGTTATTATAACTAGTACTGGTGTTACACGATCGGATATTGTAGATCTGACTTTGCAGTTCGTGCAAATTGTGATGTTGATTTTGCCTGCTTCATTACCACTCCATTGTTTTAGTTCTGCTAATGTGGACCATCTGCATCTGAATTGGGGCCCTATTTATCTTAGTACAAAAAATGAAATTGCCGTTTTTTTTTAAGTAACTTGAATTTTATGCTCTTTTAATGTCTACGTAAATAAAAAAGTATTTTGTTTACACTTAACAAGGTTGATTGTTATCATAAACAACTGCGTAGTCTTACAAATAATGAGTTTCATATCTTGCCATTTACAAACTATTCATACATTGTACATATTAGCATCTTTAGTGATTGATATATCTCGGAGTTGCTTGTATTTACACCAATCATTACATTTTATACAACTTTTCACAAATCGACTTTTTCACTAAAATGTGAAGTTCGAGTCAGACATCTGTTTCTGCACGAATATCGGTGCATATTCAATGTTGGCGGAAGCGTATTAAAAGTCAGAAATGTAAATTTTTACCGGAAAACTTCACAAATTATATGAAGTTAGCGAAGTCTAAGTTACCCCACAATTATTGCTATTTCGGAAAACTCTTCGCTACGTTTTAACTGGAGACTTAGTGTTGCATTCAGACGATATTACAAAACAGATCAGTAAATATTGGGGTTACATAATGCTGCTAATAACCGTAACTGATATAAATTCCTCCAAAGGTAACCAGTATAAATGTAAACAATCAGCGGTAAACGAATTAAATTCCGTTGGTGAGTTCCGTCAGCATAAACTAATTTCAGTAGCAGTTCGATACGTAGATACATATATTATGTTTACTGAAGTGAATTTTTGCCCCGACGCGATGCACCTGTATTCCGTAAACGTAGTACGTAGATCATGTAAATGCCGGCGATAGATTTTATAGCGGTCATTTATGAGTTCAATTTAAATTTCTCCTGATCCACGCCATACATAAAGTGATCGTTATAGACGTACATTACGACGTTTTTTAGATGGGAGTAAATGAACCATATTTGAGTAGTCGATTAAAATATATTGCCTTACCTATGCGTGTTCTGAAAGAATATTTACATTTTATTGATTTTTTGAGCTACCACTACCTATCCTACCACTGTACAAACAAAATAAAATACGCAGTCAATATTCGTTTGATACCTAATATTGAGTAGGACGTGATAACAAGCGCTTAAGGTTAGTTATAGGGTTTGGTTCATGATTTGGTTCATAATCTTTCGTTTGGTTAGCTAAGTCGTTCCGTTATTCTATGGTGTAGGGCTCTAAGTTAGGTCCACTCTTATTCGTGCAGTACACTAATGACTTACTTCTTCAAATGAATTGTTGCATACTCGCGTATGCAGACAGTGTTTATCCAGAAAAGGTTGTATCACATGACTGGACTGCCTTCAGAAATAATATTAATGAACAAACAAAGGAAATTAATTTGCAAGAAGTTTTTATATCGATTAATAGCAAATAACGTCGCATTAGTTCCAGATACAGTTTCAAACGAGCTCCTATCTTCATACTTTCTCGAATTGGCAAAGATTTCGTCGGATGTTGTTCACTTTAAGCGTCAACCAAAGCAACAACGCATCATGCAGCAACCCAGAAGGAACCCCATGCAGCTGCGAGCGAAACGTTGGCAAACTCATGCCATTACAATCCGGAAACCTACATTCTTTAAATGAATGAGAACAACGACTGCGGAAGTCTACAACAACACGGGTTTATTATACGTACTTTGTAATAGATAAACTTACTCGCTCGCACTTACACAGCTTCCCGCTTACCTGTATACATAAGCACATGATTTACGCACATACTCATATACATGTCTCATATTAACACATATACATACAGTGTTAAAAGTACTACCTATTTGCCATTGGCTCTATGACAACAACCACTTACCAACGAATACATCTCTCAGAGTGACAGTTTCTTGACGCATCTCTTTGGTCTAATCTTCGCTTTCTAGAGCTAGGTCCTTCAGACCTTTAGGCTCTTTTATCCCCATTTAGACGAGCGGCACCTGCTCGTCGGAGGTTCGCTCTTCGGTAGGTCTTCAATTGGGAGCCGGAGTACTACTTGTCGTCAACAGTTATGGACGTCGCCTATCCTCAGAATCTTCAGACGGAGTGGGGGACGGTCCTGCGGCACTTCGATCATCCTGGCCAGGAGGGAGTTGGAGGAGTCCCGGCCCTTAAGATCTTACTCTGGAGCGCCTCGAGTCGGTTGATGTGGGTCTTGGTTGCCGTTACTCAAGGAAAGGCACCGTAAGTTCAGATTGACCTCAAACAGGTCTTATACAACATAAGTTTCAGCCTCAGATCTAGGAGGCTATTGTAATCTAGTAACGGCAGCAACATGTTCCTGGCGGTTAAAAATTTCCCTCTGATAGACGCCGTATGCTATTTCCAGGTAAGGCGCCGATCGATGGTGATTAACCGAGTCGCTCCACGGAATCTGGACTCGTCGTATCTCCACCCCCGGCGGCGGCGGCTTGGTCCTCTTCGTAAAGCGGGCCACCACTGTCTTGGTTGGATTTACCGTCAATCTCCATCGCAACATCCAGTCGACGATGGACTCGAGCGCCATCTGAAGACGTCCAGTCATCATCTTTTCGCTGCGACAGGCGACATGTCCGTGTCGTCAGCATATATCGGCAGCTGGACCTGAGGGTGCTTCGGGACGTCTGACGTATATAAAATAAACAATTCCGGGGCCAAAAGTGACCCCTCTGGTACTTCGGCTTGAATCCTCCTCCTGGTCGAGTACGCCTCTCCGCATCTGATCACGAATGTCCTGTTCTTCAGGTAGGACGCCACCAGGGACACAATTCAGTCGCTCACCCCCAGCAGCCGCGTCCTCTTCAGCAAATCCCAGTGCGATACGGTGTTAAACGCCCGGGTGACATCCAAGAATACCGCCCCCACTGTCTCTCGACGCTCCATTGCGTCCCTGATGTGGTCGGAAAGCCTGAGCAGCTGGAAATCGGCCGATAGTGACGCTTCTATCTATTCTGTTACGGCTTATATAGTCTCTAGTTCTTATCTTTCAATTCGCAAATTAAAGATCTCTTTGTAATAAGTGAACGAGTCTAGCCGGGAACGAGTAATAGAAATACACTTTAATGTGTGAGATGGAATTTAATTAAGCGGTTCCGATTGCTGACTCTGATCGCTCTCAATTTAGTATCAGCTTCGTTTATCGACTTTGTTCTTATCCTTGTTCTTTGTGTCCTTATCTTGTTGTTTATGATCATTGTTCGGGATGAGACTCGTTATTTTCTGTGAGAACTTCAACGTTTTTACACGTTCCGTTTGCTCTGAGCTTAGACCATCGGAATTCAATATCTAATGCCGTTGTTACTACTGCATGTATCTCATTATTCGCATTAGTTGTCGTATCATATTAAATCTTGAGGAGTAATAGTAAGATTATTCTAGAAGACAAAGTTAACATTCGTTGCAATTTCAATGCGCTTAACATCGAACAAGATGGCGTTTTATTGCAGATTTGTTTGAATTGAATATGATTTCCACTTAATGGTTAAGTGGAAAGCATATTACATTCAAACATTCTTTACAAGTTTGGCAAATATTTGTGGAAGTCGGGATTTTATCGGACACCATCTTTTACTACTGATAAATGCCTATTGCGCTCTATCTTAATCAATTCCCAGCTATACCTTTATAGTTTCAAGGAATGCCATTGATTCTTCAAGAGTTTTGACACAGCAGAAATGGTTGTGTGTCGAAACGTACCCAATCCTTAGCTAGCGTTTTTCCTTTTTAAATTGGCGAATATTGCGAAATGGTCTTGTAAGTCGTTAAAAACAGACGATTTTTCTGTTTTAGGTTCCGCGAGAGGTTTTATTGTTAGTGGAATAGTTAATTCCCTGATATCCCCCCTTGTCCACCTAATATTTTCCCATGTTTTTCTCGCTGATTGCTGTGAATCCTAGAATTATAAATAAGCAAACAATTCGTAGACGCATGA
Source organism: Oryctes rhinoceros (assembly GCA_020654165.1). NCBI lineage: Eukaryota > Metazoa > Arthropoda > Insecta > Coleoptera > Scarabaeidae > Oryctes > Oryctes rhinoceros. The sequence goes on from JAIOKQ010001013.1 coordinate 4,910,393, forward strand.
GAATTATTTTTCCATACAAATTATTTCCCGTCGCGACGCAATAAAACGGAAATAGTTGGGTGCAGATAGCCGTTCGCAGAGGGAAAAAAAACCTTGTTTGGCGACGCGCAAATGTTCAAAATACCCTATCTAATGAATACAATCAAACAGCACATTAGGGACTTTATTAAATTTGTTTATTGAAGCACATATTCCAGTTTCCTGCCGTAAACACGGTTCCCCGAAAATATACTGTCCCGTCCATATACACAGGAAATTATGTTCAACTCGAGCACTGCAGCTACACGCGCGCATTGTCCGGCACATACATACATAACTACCATCGTCGAACTCTCTTTTGAACACATTTCTCCATTCGTCCGCGCTCTAGAGCGTGTCGCTAAACTCCACTAACAACCACTCTACATACATACATACATGCATAGGTATTGTACCGGGTGCTCCAGTAGAATCGTCCAATTCTGATTTACTGCATATCCCGCACAAATTGAAGCAATAAATTAATTCCACTACAGTTTCATAATTTTTCAAAATCGATGGACAGACACAATAATCATTAACTTGTTCCAACTGATTTATAGCGCTGTATTTATTCCAAGCTCGTGCTTTTAAATGTCAAAACGGCGCGATTTCTACCGGAAACGCGCAGGTATATTCGACCGTATAGTATTTTTTCTCTACAGGTAGAGCTTTAATAGTTTTCGTAATCGAAGGTAACGTTATGGACTTTCCGAAATGAATCTTAATAAAAGGTTTGGCTACAAATGCTCCCTTGTGTTACTTATTGACCAATGTAAGAACAATAATCGTTTCGAACATTCGCCCAATTTCGTAGTGTAGTACTATTTGCGGCTATATCTTCGAAGGCCATAGGAAGTATTAGAAAATACATTAGACAACGTTGTCACTGCTTTACTGCTACTAAATTATAGCTTCAGTATTCTTCCCCTAACTACTACCAGGGAGCCTCCTACACCTTAAGCTTCAATTTGATAAAAGATACGTTATCGTATTGTCCTCGAATATCAATTTCAAAATAATCTACTTGGTCATAATTAGGCTGGTTTTTGTAGAAATTAAAATTTTAATGTGAGCTCATCTTATTTGTGGGAAGGTATGGATGCAGTGCCGGATTTCACTGAATTTTCTCTAGAATACCCGCAGCTCGAAGTAATACTATCAATGCAAGAGAAAATGAACTGGCTTTATCGGGTATTTTCACCAATTTCCCAAAATGACTTAAGAATTTTTCCCCCTTTTTAATTGTAAAATTTCTGCTTTTTTTATTTAATGAACTTCTTATTGGAAATTGTTGTCTCTTCCATTGATGCTCATGCCTCTGCCGTTTAAGAACTTTATTTTTTGGTCCGTTATCAGGACTACCTTGTTGTTGAGAGCAATCTTTATTATGCTTTACACTTAACATCTTCTTTTTTCTGTTATCGAATGTCGTCACCTCTAAAATTAATTATTTTCGAGATTACGATTATCTTCAAATTTTTGCGTTTGGACCGTTATTACTAAAATTCATTATTTGAAAATGTCATGAAGATTAAGCTGTTTTCTTTTCTAGAAAGAAATGGAAGACCATGCGTACCACTCCTTATCGTTACCGTTACTAAATTTTATACAAGGTGTTCATAGACTCTTTGCAAATATAAATATTGTCAAACTAAATACACTTTTTCCAAATTGACCGTGGTATCTTTAGCTACACTATTGGATTGGAAAGGAAATTTCATAATCGACTCGTATTAAGGTCTGATACACCTATTTTCAGTAGTTTTCATAATATGAATAAGTCTCTCTTAAAACCATAATAATGGGTTAAAGTTTTGCAAGCAATTGTTTTGTTGCTTCTTTATTCAAAATGAAACAGGACAGTGACAATAAATGTAATGAGTGCACGACATGACCTGGATACTCTGTGCTCAACCTATCTTCCCCCAACTGCCTTAAGAAATGGGGCTGTTGTATAATATTTTCAGGTTGCGCTGTTTGACAACTACTTGACAGTTGTATTATGTATGCTATGTATGTATGCTAAATATTCAGATAAGTATGTCACTTAATTTCATGGCACACCATTGTGAACCGTTAATCCATTATATACACTTTAAAGAAAGAATCGTTAATGTTTTGAATACTATTAAGAGTTGGTATATCAAACCCTAACATGAATCTATGTAAAATTTTCTTTCCAATCTAATAGTTAAACATAGTTAAATAATTAAAGACTACTAAAAGTCATTTTTACGCATTTTGGTCCTACAAAAACAAATACCTTACAATGCTAAAAGTAAATACATAAATGTCATTTCCCCAAAAACTTTTATAACGTTAAAAACTTGTATATTATGTTGAGAAGGGTGATCTTTGAACATTTCACTTTTAATTTTTCATATACCTTATTAAATACAAATAACTGATAAGATAAATTCATGCATACCGATATGTGCACTTCTATTGTAAAAAATGAAGGTTATAAGGGCTATACAATTGGTGGTAACAAAAGAATCGTGCGTACTCCTTTCCGACAGGTTAGCGTAGTTGGTGTGCGATGAACCTTCGTTAGTAGCCCGGAAGAGCCGAGCAGTAAGTTAAATGCTGTTGCTTAGATCAGCAGCTCGTTGAAGTCCGCGTGCGTGATTGCATTGTAAACTGCAGTCCGCCGAAATACGCCAGCTTGAAGTTGTCAACTCAAATTTCTCTCAATATAAATTATCTAGGATATACTATCTTTGTGTTTAAACTATCTGCGCTTGAAACATCCCAAGTAACCTTTAAACATGTACGAACGTACATATAACAGAAAGAAGGGTATCGAAATGAAAAACGACTCTTCCAAAGGAAAACGCGAATAGAACACAAGTGTGACCTAATTTATAAAGTTTTGATTCCATTCATACTGGTAAGCAATTTGCGTCCTTTTAATTTACATAACGAGATAATGCAATCTCTCTGCCTAATACGCCAGTCGATGAAGGCAAGATCATTAATAAAATTTGTTTGTTTGTCACGAACGCCATCGCGTTCTAATTTATATCAGGATTTACGTCCGCTTCATTATAGTTTTGATTGTACGAATCCCACACTTACCGGTGAAATGGCGGTTAAGGCGACTGCGATAAACATGGAATGGCAATGAAGCATCGTTTCTCAACTTAGCTATTTTGTGTACGAATACTACCGAAGTGGAGCACAATTTTGTGGGTTGATTAGTTTCTTTGTGATCTTAAACTTCATATACGGGAATATTCACGGCACCACGCAAAGGCCTACTAGACGTTTCTCTGAACTCAATTATAATAATCTTCCTGAAATATTGGCGAATGATATGAAGGATAAACATGTTTTTAGTATTTTAAATTTCGTCGCGACTTTGGTTAGATGGAAAATGGATATCAACCTTTTTATCATGGATTCTTTGCGTAGCACTGTCAAATTAAGCGATTTAGGATATTATGGGTGTAGAATATACTAATTTTTAAATATTTCGTTCTTTGAAGTAAAATATGCTTTCAGTTTTGACCTCAGCTAGCTGATGATGACATAAGGATGAAACTAGTCCTGGAGCACATCTTGAATAAAAAGTTTTGTAAGGAAGAAAGGGGATTCTGTATTTCTATTGTAACATTCCAGACCTTACAAGATGAACTATCTGTAAATGCATAATATACGTGTTTAAGAGGCAGCTTAGTAATACCATTTTAATTGTAAAATTAAAAATTATGCTTTGTTCAGTTCAAAACTTCATCGATCTGATTTCGAATAATAAATTATAGTCTATCGTAATGCCTGAATATTCTAGTATTTGTCAATATTGTATTATTTTTGCGGCGTACGAAATGCCTGGAGCTGGTTTTATGATGATTTTATTAATCCATTTTACGTATGTGATGTTGAGAAGCACCCTGTTTCAGAGTAAGCGCCTTATTTTTTTAGCGACACTATGAGTACTACTTTACAAAATATTTGGCAGTAATATGTTTCAGGACATTGTCTACACGATGCTGATGTCAAGTTTTCAATTGGACAAGTTATTTCAAAATGGCGATTTTCTATTTTTTTTCTAAATGGAATGCTATAATTTTCCTTTTACTATTGAGATCCTAAAAACATTCTTTTTACGATAGTATTGTGTTTGTCATCAGAATTCATTTCTATCCCTATCAAAAAGCAAATTAACATTGTAATCTAGTAGCCTATGAACGTTTTACACTCGCTGTTATTTTTGTGCAAATATCAGCTAGCGGCAGACACAAAAGAAACAATTAAACTTTATTTTGTAATAAACATCTAGTTTTTGAAACTCAATTTACATATAACTTAACGGCATTTTAAAAACGTATCAATTAATTTTAAATTAACAATTATAACCTTCAATAACACAATTGTTATTAACAAGCACCGACAACTAAATTGCATTGATTGACGTTCGACTACTAGATTAAAATTTAATTGTTTCTTTTATGTCTACCGCTACTTGGTATTTGGACAAGAATAACATAGAGTGTAAAACATTCATGCGCTACTATTGTAAATACTATTGTAAAAAGAATATTTTTAGGATCTCACTAGTAGAAAAAAAATGGCATTCCATTAAATAAAAAATTGAAAGTCGTCGTTTTCAAATAATTCGTCCACCATCGTGTGGAGGATGTCCTGAAACATGTTACTGCCAAATATTTTGAAATTAGTACCCATAGTGTGGCTAAAAATAAATATAAGGCGCTTACTTTGAAACCGGCTGTATAATACCCTCCGCCAAAAAAGTATCGTATAATTTAGTTTTGAATCATAAAAGTATCGCATAATCTTTGTTTGTAGCATAAAGTTGTAAATATACTTTAATGCGCTCTAAGATATAATTTCTATGATTGTTTAAATAAAATACAGGCCAAATAAAAACAAGAACTCATACTTGAGATTTTTATTAAAACAAGAAATTATAATCTTGGAAAGAAAAATGTCATAACAGTAGCTTTTAATACTGAGTATTGCCACCTCTGACTCTTATGACCGCTCGCATAACGGTACGGTTTGGCAGAGATTCGATTAACCTCCGTATATAAACCTGATCCAAATTCTCCCACTCGTCACGGAGACCATTTTCTAGTTCATGCACGTCCGCTGGGGTAACATTTTGGGTTCGTATCGGTCTGTGAAGGAGGTCCCACACGTGCTCGATAGGGTTCATGTCCGGACTTACCGCATGCCAATCTAAAACTGGAATACCAACATCGTAAAGGTATTCCTGGACGATTATTGCAACATGCGGTCGTGCATTATCGTGCATTAACATGAATTCGTTTCCTATAATTGGCGCATATGGTACTACATGTTCTTCTAAAATGTCCGTTATATACCTGTGGGCAGTCAGTGTACCTCTGTCTACTGGTACTAACTCTGTACGACCTGTTAAACAGATGCCTCCCCAAACCATAATAGAGCCACCAGCGAAATTAGGTCTAGGTCTGATATTACACTGCGAATAGCGCTCACCGTCTCGTTTGTACACTGAGATACGCCTATCTGAGGTGTAAAGACCAAATCTTGACTCATCTGTTAAGAGTATATTGGCCCAGTCATTAATGTTCCAATTTACATGTTCTCTGGCAAACCTTAAGCGAGCCACTCGGTGGTTCCTAGTGAGACGAGGGGCCGTTACAGCTACTCTAGCTCTTAATCCACTCTGTCGTAACCTATTTCGAATAGTTTGAGTACTCGTACGAGTATTTCTGACTCTAGCCAAGTCGTTCTGCAATTGTCTCGCGGTTACATGTCTTCGACGTAATGCTTGTAGTAGTAAATAGCGGTCATCTTGGCGAGTAGAACATCTCGGACGACCTGGTACAGGTCTTCTACTATAATTGCCTGTTTCCCTATATCTGGCTACAGCTCTAGAAACACTTGACTGATTGATGTTCATCAAATTAGCAACGTATGCTTGAGATCGTCCATCTTCGATTAAAGCAACTATAGCAGGCACTTGTTCTGAAGTTAAATTGCTGATTTTAGTTTTAAAAGCGTTGGTGCAGAACTCTGACTTCGCACTTTAAAATTTGTCCGTATAGGAAGACTTTCAATAAACAACTGAACAAACCTTACACATATGCATTTTTCTAAATGTGTTCTTTTAGAAAAAAAAAGTAAAAAAGCTATGTTCCATGATTTTGTTAGTGTTTTTATAGTTCACATACACGAGGCAAACTTTTTGTGAACGTATAAAAATATCTTGGTTTATAAATGCCCTTTTTTAGTTTATGCGATACTTTTTTGGCGGAGTGTATATAATATAATCTTCAATATTCTTGTCTGCTATATACTGTACTGCTATATACTGAAAATACCCCTAGAGCTGAACACTATTATTTGGTTATGATGAAACATAAACATTTATCGGCGTCGATCCAGTCTAGCATGGTTATATAAATACCGATAGAGTAGATAATTTCTCCGTACTGAAAGAAAATAATTTTAATAACTAGCCAGCCCTTGTAAGGATAATAAAAATCCCGCGACATAATTTCCTTTATCTAATCCATTATATTCTGCAAATCAACGGAGGTAGCTACAGTAGATTCGCTAATACGAAATCTCTATCGCTTACAAGATAAACCTTTTAAAAACCTAATAAATGTTCCTACGCGAATTAATTTGACAAATAATATGTGCAATAGTTTGCCATTTAATCCTTTTTATAAATGTTATCGCTTTAACGTAAATGTCATCAAGACCTGCGTTCCGCGTGCTTTTTAAAATCTCTATTGCGTGGTTAATTTAATGGGTAAAACGTCAAGTTGTTTGCTTTTAGTACAGTCAGTGAGAGCAAACAAAGGGCCAAACTTCTCTGCTACAGTAACCCTCGCGCTTTTAGATAACTGATCCCGAGACAAATTACAAAGGTTCGGTTAATATTACGCTTGAAATTGTTACAATAAGATTGCCTTTCCTTAACTTATCGCGCATTAATTTTTCACTTACCTCGAAAGTTCCAATTTATATTAACTATGAACACACAATTCGTATATTGGCTTGATATGCAATGGTAGTAGGGGGCAAGTAAGGAATGTAGAGTAATAATTACTCGGCAACAATATATGTATTTTTTTTTTGCAATTTGCTTCTCAGAGCAGTTCCCAGAATTTAATGCACTGGGGTGTACTGCCCGAAGTATCTTAAACATAAATCGATTAGTTTCTTGCAGGATGTTCAAAAATTAATATTTAATCAATTAAATGCACTGCAGTGTTACATTTTATATCATGCAAATTATTTATTTAGGCACGTAGATGGAAACTCGTAGATTTCTACAGACAACCAAAATCCTGAATGGAGTGACGATGACGGTTGACAGTAGAAATCCGCATAGTCGCAATAAATTAATTAGTTTTGGGTGCATGTACGTCAACACAGCGTGTTTATTATTTTATGGTATTGTTCGTTGCGATTACATACCTGATAAAACCCAAGAGCATTTTTGTATAACACACAAAGTCTAAGTTTAAAATACTATTATTGTTCAAGTAGATGCAAACTAACAAAACCATCTTTTTGGAAACCTGAACATTGTAGTGAACATTAAAAATTAGGAAATACGAATAACACACCACCTTTCGACATAATATTTCGGAACGAAGTTCAACTAGGAACAAATAAAATTGTTAGGGTCAATATAATAACTTGTTACGTACTGTAACGGCCCAACGGGGTATATAAGTTTTTGTAGGTTATCACATGATTCTCAAAAGCTTCAAACGTGTAAATTCAACACAATCTCAGGTTACTTCCCGCAAAATAAAGTCTTATAATATCACCAGGTGTCCGTAGATGTACTTTTCAGAGGTTGGAATGTCTAAATAAATAATTTAAAACTATAACACTGTTATTTCTATTCTAAGCAAGTGATTTTTTCCAATAAAAAAGGAAATATTACATTTGCCAGATTTATTCAAATGAACCATCAATGCCTCCGAGCAAGTCACGATCGAAGTTTTTCCTATAACTTCAGAATGTCCTGCATTTTGTCCTTAGTTACATAATTCGTTTCTCATACAGGATTAATGATTTAATGTTAAACATATTTTCGAGGTTATAATTATTCTTCATACTTCTTCGTTAACTTTTCCCTAATTTCATCTGCTACCCCTGAATCTGCTTTTTCTTTCTTAGACTGTTATCTGTTTCTCTTAAATTCTAGCATTCATTTCGTTTATCACTTTTCATTATTACGAATTCTAAAGCACTCCCTATTTTCCTACTAAAGACTTTAGTAAGAAAATAGGGAGCAATGTTTATTATATTCCTCAACTTACCGAGGCCAAAACCGATCGAACTACTGACCGCATGCCGACACATTTACTTAACCGTTATCAAACAAATTTTTAAAGAACTTTTACCGAAATGCACAATTTTATACGTTAATTCAATGATATGCATACCCAAGTACTTATTTAATAAACCTTGTACTCTTTGTTGCAATACTGTACCGACATTGGTGATAGTGGATTACAAAACATTTTATTTTCATAGTTCATTGTAGTACATACAAAGGAAAGAACATCTCTTCTACAATAGCATTAACTTCCATAATACTCAGTAGAGTCTCTAACCAGGACTCTAACAAAATTTTATAATAAAATATATTCATAAATGAGTGCGGTACAACATAAAATGTTATAAAAGTATGTTTAGTTACCATTTTTTATATAACCTAGCGTCCGCAAGATGGCTATTAAAGTCGTTATCAGGTTCATGTTACTTCAATTTTCTAAACTGTAGCAGCCTGTATATTTTTCAATAATCTGATGATGCTTATATAGGCATATTTTTCTTCTGCTCATGCTCAAAACGTGTAATTTTTTAGTAGATAAGGTAAGGTAAAAAGGCGAGAGAATGCAGCTAAATTCCGCAATACGTTTAGTCCATGTAAACCCATTGCACCATCCTCTTTGCCGAACACACCAAACCGCAGTGCTCAACTGATTCTCAAGTGGATGGTCATCTGCATCGCCAAGGCGTAGATGGCGCCCACCTTACCAACGATGCCGTATTTTCGATTTTTTAATAAAAAAATTGGCTCAGTTTCACTGCTGAAGCTTAGCTAACGAAATGTGCGTACATTGTTAGTGAAGTGTTGCAGTAAAGGTTCTAGTGAGGTGTTTCAAGTACGTAATTGCTAGATGTTATCATGCTCAGGCTACGTCCCCATCAAAGATGGCTCGGATCATTTGCAAAACCTTGGTGTTTACGCCGCGGTTCCTGCTCAGACCACTAAGAATGAGAAGTCAATTGGATGAAATATAAATTACTCTTAAATATTTAAGTTATTGGGCGTTAAAGGAGGAGCGATATGTTGATGAAAGTGGACATGAACTAAAGAGGGGCATCTACGCCTAGTTTTAAACCGTAAAACCAAATTTACTTGTAAAAACAGACTGTATACCGGGACATAATTTTGCGCCGAACTTGTCTCCGAACATTTTTTTATTTGGAAATGTTGTCTAACTCACCCAGAGATGGAGTCATACCTGGCCCACATACTACGTGGATACATTTTATAATTCTCGCCAATATATTAAAGAACGACAAAGAAAAGTACCTAATTAACTATGCATGTTACTTATTCCCAATAGTTATTTCATTGCGTCCTATGTACATGAATCTTTAAGAGAAACTGCAACTCCATGTCAAATGCATACATTCTGCTTTATACTAGAACGATTACTGCTGGAACTGAATTTAATTTTTAATTTGATCCGTCAGTTTACCTCAATAATTTTAATAATGCTACAGAAGCAAAAACTTTCGAACTCTTACCTAGAGAAGGCAGTGACTTTCTTCGCACGATAAAAACTCCCATAATTTTTGATTGCTTATTATCTTAGCAATGAGCCAGGAACTTTACCTCGACAAATTCCCTTCATTACTACAATCGCCTAAATTAAGAAGTCATTAAGGAACTAAAGTAAAACGAAAAATTCCGGAATTTCGTACGAAGTTTCGAACACTCTGAACGGAATGCACGCCGCTGCGACTTCTAATTAGAAAAGTTTTCATATGTCAATAAAGGTTAGAACACGTTCGTGACTTGATACATAACACAGAGCCAACATCGACGGGCTAGGTTCTATGGTAATTTGTAACTCCTAATGAGCGGGCTATCACGAGTCGAAGACTCAAGATAGCATCGTCGACATTAAAGTAATGCGGCGGAAATAAGTGGGTATATCGTGCGCCTGCACCATTGAACTGATGTGCTTTCTTATTTTTTTCCCATCACCAAAACCCACGACCACCTTTACCGCTACCTAACGGAGAGGCCGTTAAGGGTATGTACATATGTGTATGTGCGCAAAGTGTATACATACATCTATAGCTCCATTGACGTATTACACTTGTTCTAATCTGTGTAATTACAGCCGTTTCAATCTAAACAATAACACTAACGGACTGTAAACATTCTCTTATGTTTGTTACTACTAAAAACAAGTAGTAGTCTGAAAATTTTCTAGCCTAACGTACGGATACTTAGATTTTATTTCTCACCATAGTTAAAATATTCCTAGATAACAAGCAAAAGCAATGCGGAAAAGGTGATTAATGTGAATTAATGACTAGATTATCTACTACAATATCGCTTTCATCGTACGATAGCTTTTGATAAAACACAAGATCGCCGTTATTCTTCATCCAACATACCTACCCTGACCCGAAAATAAATGTAAAAGGGTAGAGAATTGGCACGATAAAGAAGACTGAAGCTGAATCGTGGACAGTGCTAACCATACTGATAAAAAAAAGCTTTCAGAATTACTGTCAATTTTATTTATCAGTTTCACTATGTTGAATTTCTTTCCCTTTGTTTTATTTAAAACCAATTCCAGTGTTCCAGGGGAGTGCTTCAAAATCAATCGTACTCTATTGAATTCTGAGTACTTATAATTAAAAATTTTTTATAAATATTACCAACACGTTCGTTAGCCGATTGCCTCAGGAATGTAAAATCCTTAATTATTATAGCTTATATTACATTTAGATACGATGATTTTATTCCTTAAAATAATCTAACGTATATTTTAGGGATGCTCTGCGGCAATGGCTGAATCAACTTGACGAGCCTATCTAGGGAGAGAGGTATAAATACGAAAAATAACCAAATTATTGACTGGATAATTAGAATCTAAATCTTCGAGTAACTTGTCCTAAATTCATTAATTGATTAGTAAATACACCTCCAACAAGAAGACACAAGACATTATTTCTAACCATAGCTGCATAATTCTTCCACTAATAATAATAACGATTTAATCAAATAATCGCATGATCCTGACAGTCCTGAAAACAGTGAAAATGGAGGATAATAACTATAGGTAAGTTACAATGCAGTAAAATTGAATAAGTACTCCTTATCGTGGAAATGATATCAGAAAAAAGGAAGAAATCTAGATTGTATAGAAACTAAATTATTCAAAACAAACTGTTTCGAGCTATGCTTAAGCAGAGTAGTTCGAAATTAATGTAAGAATTTTAACATTGCGACCAATGGTTTACTTTTATCATAACTAAAGTCCATCACATTCCGTGCGCTTCACAGGCGTCGGTATGGAAGTGGTCGTTCGAGTCGGTGATTCGTAATATATGCGCAAATTTATGCTTCGTGTATTAGAATATCCGATGGAGTGGGGACGCGAGACGGCCATGTTACCGATGTAAGTATAGAAGCAGAAATATGTAATCTATTTGAAAGAATGAAATGTGCATTTGGTTTCCCCCTGTTAAAGCAATATGCATAAGCATACAAAAAAATAAGAATAGTACATATTATCAGCAGCGTTATATATACATATATATATATATATAAATGGAATCGATAATATATGAAATCGGTGATTTCAGGGTTGTGTTGCGTGCGTGAGTTGGGATACACGACAGAGAAAAAAACACTTACCGTTTTAAACGTTTTCCGTGAATTGACATTCTGGAGAGACTCGGTTGTATATTTACAACATCAGGTGCGTTTCCGCCGTCATTTCTGCAAACTATGTCCGACGTAGGTGGTTATGATGGATTTGAATTTTATCGGCTATGTAATAACACACCCGATAAGATTCAATGGCAATTTGTGGAAATTTTCTACTACTTGCTAATAAGCAAATAGTAGAAAATTACTACGGTTCAGTTTTATTGACGAGGTGCACCGTAAATAAATACCTATTTGGCTCTCGGATAGAATTCTGAACATTTGATAATGCAGCACACAAGACCATAAGAGCGGTTACAAAAAAAAATAAATAAATTAAGGCTTTTCTTTTTCCATAGACAACTTTTACCTAACAGAGATGGTTCAAGAAGTACAAGGTTAGAAGATCCAAGAGTTGCTGCTCATAGTATCGAAAATGATTTATTTACTAGGCAGCTGTCACAATCGATCAAGTCTTACAAACAATTATATCCATTACCCGATTTTATTTTTATTGTCTATTGAAACAAAGAATTTCTCTTTATGTAGAATAATTGAAAAAAGTGAGTTTCGAGTGGTAACACTTATTTAAAAGCCTTAACACCGAAAGAGAAAGGCGGAGTTGGATGGAATTCATGGCACATCTGCTCCTGTATTACAATTGGGCAAATAAATTTAAGCATGAACGATGAACATCATTCTGGACGTCCAATTGAAGAGACTGAATGACCGACCAATCAAAGTGCGCAGAATACTCGATGCAGTATGCATATCGCAGGGCACAGTGTTTTCAATTTTGCACTAAAAATCGGGCATGAAAAAAATCTCGGTAAGATGGGTGCCACGCTTGCTTTAGTGGAGAATAAATGAAATCCTGTGCTTGACTGAATCTGTTTTGATGCTTTTTCATCGTAATCCTGACGAGTTTCTCCGTTAATACATAACTATGGACGAAACATGGATGTACCACTACTCCCCGAAGACAAAGAAACAGTGGGTTTTTGAAAGCAAACAGACTTCGAAGAAAGCGAACACGGTGAAATGGGTCGACAAGATGGCCGCGGTATAATCTACACTGACTATTCGGGAAAAGAGTAAATAATAACTGGAGAATATTGTGCGTTGTTATTGGATTGATTGACTAAAAGAATAAAAAAAAAGAAATGTCCTAATTAGAAAAAAAAAGATCCTCTTCCATCAAGATAATATACATGTACACACCTACCTATTTTAAAGACCTTCTGAAATCCTACTTTTTGGAGAGCTTAAGGAAGCTGAAGAAACCTTTAGGAAAGTATATAGTCAAATGTAGATTATGTTAAAAAGTAAATAAAAACCTTTTTATAATAACTCATTGAACCAGCTTCGTAATTCCTGCATATAACTCTTATAACAGGGCAGATCCAGAAAGAAATATTGAACAACAGAGCCAAGCGCCCTCCCTATAAAACTTAAGAATGTACGGTATGTGTTGTTTGCAGCAGTCAATGTGGATTTTTATAGTTCCTCAAACAGCTTCTTATCTATGATTTAGTTTTACTTTAAAACTAAAATATAAATTTTCTATATTAGATGGTGCTATTGCAACCTCGCTGCTATAAGTATGAATTTGCAGGCGTACACCTACCTTTAGCGCTAACCTAGTCGCTTCCCTTGTACATATATCACTGTACATCAGGCATGCGGAAACTTTTTAGGAAAAATGCCAAGTATTGACTCTAGCCGTGGTCGTTATAGACCTTAAATATTCCTACCTTCGTGATGCCGACTTACACGCCATTTCTCTTAATGATACCTTTGGCGGAAGGGCGACGGTATAACGCGACGAAGGGGACCAGCCGCGCGATGAGGTAAGGGATTGGCGGGCGAGTAAGAAGGTAGAAGCTGTCGAAACTTACGCTAATGTAACTCAAACATGTATATCGGAAAATTACATCGAGAGAAATATCTAGGCTTTCGTATTTATAGTCTATTGGGCGGTTTCTGTTACGAACGCGATTTCTAAACATATTTGCTTGATATTCGTCATGAAGTTGTTACAAACATTACCTTGATACTTTACACATAGGTCGCCTTAAAAGCACAAAAAAATTGTAAGATTTTTCTTTTAATAGCATTAGTCTAGTTCCTCAAATGGTAACGATTTGTTTGATACAATTTAATAGAATTGTTCACTAGATTATTTTGGAGTGCGACGTCAAAAGAGGAAAACAAAGACCTTGAAAAGCTTCACGGCGTATTCCACACAGAGAGAATTCTATGTGATTCGGATGATGCCATTTAAACGAATGGTTTATCAAAATAAAAAAAATGTGAGCTAAAAGAATTATCGATAACATTATTACTTGAAAACCAGAAGTGAAAGAAACTTAAAATTGATGCAAAAATGTTTATTTTTTTAAATAAAATTGCTTCATGTTTGCTTAATTTATTCCAAAAATTTTCCGCGCGGTGTATGTTTGTTAGTACCTTACAGCACATTTATATATTGACAGATCAATAATCCTATATCTCTACCATTTTACATTGTCGAATCATTTGCCTTTTGTCATTATAGGAGATTGTTATTGTTATCCTTTCGATGATGCCGTAAATATATGTTATTGTAATATTAATTATCACCAAATTGTATGTAAATCTTAACAATTTACATTAATTTTACTTCGCTATGTACTTTATCAATATTTGCGATCTGGTACCACTAAACATCAAAATTCTCCAACCATGCCTACGATATAAGCCTTCTCTTGTATCTGTTATACGAGAAATTTTATGTTAACAGTGTTCGACGCGAACCCGATACATCAATTCGCGAAACACTTAGGGCAATAATTCTCTAATTTCATTAACGCTTGAGTATTCGTATTTTATTTATGTGTCTGAGATCTATCTCACGTCGGCGTAATGTAATACCCGCCTGAAATTTTACTTTTGACATACACGTATCTATATAAGTTTCGTATAAGCTTCAATAATATAATGTATATTCAATCCCCAAAAATAACTTATGCAGAAGAATCGAATATATAAACCATTTCGGGAGATACGAATATAAACTTTACTTACGTCTGTACATTCGAAATATGTTTTCTATAATATACGATCCGCGGACGGAGGTAAGTAGGGTACCGCTCGAGCGAAATATGTGTTTAATACCCTTTAATGTTTTTACAAATCCCTCGGTTTAATGTACAATGCGGAAGCAGCATTTGGAATAACAAAGATATTTCTCTAGAATTAAATTGTTGATTTAATAAGAAGATGCATCTGTTGTTACAAACAATTGTATATTTCCTGCAAAATATACAACTGCTTGCATGTTGGCTATGTTGGCAAACTAGATAACCATTAATATGAATGATGAGTGATGAAGGCAGTTAAAATCCAGTTCACAATTCGCTAATTTCAGGAACTTATTTTATACATAGCGTTTAAATGAAAACTACCCAGTCTAAATTTCTGTAAACTTTTAGAAGAAACAACTAGAATTCGTTGAGATACTTGAAGGGAAAGGTCTATGTAACAACCAAATTTTACAAATGATTAACGACAGAAAATTATTCAACAACTCCTGAAATGTTACGTAATATTCGAAAATCACTCGAAGCTGGATTGTATCACTGCATGGAAACCAATGGAAGTTGCTTTGAATACCCAATAAAACATTTTTGATGCTATCCTAATGATTCCAGTAATTTATTGTGAATTAAGCCGTTTTTATTATCGAATTTCAACGAATTCAAACGAACGATCGAACTTTGACGAACTCCTTGTAACTTTAACCTTCGCGTATTAATTACCGCCGGTTTACTTCTATTAGTACGTACTAAGTGTATTATTTGTGCATTTGAGTGTCTTTTCTAAGTCCATTAAGCATCTTACGCTCTTATATCCCGTAATTTTATTGCGGAACTTCGAGTTCATACTTATGTATAAAAATGACGCTATGCTGACTTAAACGCGAAATACAGTAATACTCCAAATTCTCGGTGCAGCATTTAATCTTACATTTTGGTTTGTTTAGATCTCAATTGGTAAAACATTAGAATGTTTCTTTTCCCGTCTGTTATAAGATTCGATTTTAAATTGAAGATTAGAACAATTAGAAGAACATCTTCATAAGGTATTAAAGATCACGCAAGAATTTCAGAATATAATAACTAGTACGTTAAAAAATGGACAAAACAGTGTTCATAAATGTTTGCGCACATGTATCAAAGTGAAAGGAAGGAAGCTCGAGCGTTCACTGCAGATAGATAAGGCAATCGAGTTTGTTCATAATGCATTTCTATAATTATTGTATTATTTTTTTTAGATGTTCTGTTTTGATTTTAAATTTCTGTCGTAGTTGCATTTACATCACTTATCGCCAGTCTGTTTTTACTTTAAAATATTTTTTTTACTAAAGAGATGTTTTCTTTTCTCATTTTTACATAAATAGAGCTAATGTTTCCAGGAGTATCAATAGTTAAATTTCATTTAACAAATGTTTTCGGGTAGGTCAGGATAGAGCAGCATATCGTACATCTGGCAGACAAAATACACTCTTCCCTAATACAGAATTTATTAAGAAATTTATTAATTTATTAATAAATTTATCGAATCGAGGGTCTAAAATCATCAATGTGGAATATGTTTCGTTTATTGTTGTCATAGTAACCAAACTATAACACCGGAAACCATTCGGATGTAATTTTCAAGTGCGTTCGGCCGTTGTTCTCTGTTGCCAAGGTGGTCAAGCAATATAATACCAGAAATTACTTGGATGTGTTATCCAAATGCAAGACTACGGTTTAACTCCAAATATCCCTTGTACTTGGAATGTTAATTGTCTTATCCAAAAACGTTAATGATATAAATTTCTTATTCGATGGATACAGAAGAAATCTATGGTACTATTTAAATATATAGTTTCAA
Source organism: Oryctes rhinoceros (assembly GCA_020654165.1). Lineage (NCBI taxonomy): Eukaryota > Metazoa > Arthropoda > Insecta > Coleoptera > Scarabaeidae > Oryctes > Oryctes rhinoceros. Next base: position 4,927,275 of record JAIOKQ010001013.1, read on the forward strand.
GTGGTTAAAGTTATATGTTCGATCAACATTGAATATTCATATCTCGAAAGCATTTTAATACCATGTCTACATAAAGCCAAGTGCACAAATTTAGCCTACAATTTACTTATTTTATGTTACCTTTCACCGATGGACTAAGACATTACAATTTAAATTTAAACTACAATATTATAAAATATTATAATTACGAAAGTTAAATAACAAAGAAGTTCAGTGTCCTCATAGAACTAGAACTTAAAGAAACTACAGCAATGCAGAACAAACAAGAAACATCATTATTCATTGCGGCTACCAGTGTCGCAAAAATATAAATAAACGCATTGCAAATTACCAGAGAGGAGTAAAGACGATTAGACATCTGCTCCTTTGGCAAACAATTCGAAATAGTTTAGCCTTAACTAAGGCGAAACTGAAACTTGCTGAAACGGTGTCATAATAACTAAGCTTTTTGTAAATAAATAAATGTCTATGTTTTTAATGGTAATAACGTCAAAAGCGTTTGAGAAGTCAAGTGATAACAAAACCGCAATTTTATCTACATCAGTTGCTTTTAATATGTCTTCACAGATCTTTAAAGGACTGGTATTATAAGTTATAACTTATAACTATAGCCTTTTATGAATCCTGATTGTTTGTCGGATAATATATTGTTAAGCTTCAAGTATTCTTGTAGTTCAATTAGTTTTATGAAAGTTTAAAAGGTTAAGATTTATTGACAGTTTCGGTATAGAATTTTCAGAGGATCAGCTAGATAAAATTACGAAAAGCGACTTAGGTGCATTTCTAATGGTAGTAATTGTTCAATTTAAATTTATAATACTCTCAGGCAGCCGCAAAACGCGTACTCTTAAATTTAGCCAATGCATTATCTATTAACGACATTATTTGCAGTAATCTATGGACATATGATTTAGAAATGTTTAGGGTAGTAATCGGCGCAAAGAAATCAAACAACATTGCTAAAGGAAGCTAATTTCTCATCAATAGAGTCAAAGTGAAAAAAGCTTGTATTTTTTTAACTTTTCCCTTTAGATTGCAATAACATAAATGATGGTTGGAAACATGTGAAACTTCCAGTGCTAGTATTAATAAATAAATCTTGGTTAATAATTAAAATTGGATCTACTAAAACGGAGAAGGTTTTCGTGATTCTAATAGGTAAATTTATAATTTATATTAAGCCCAAACTATCTAAAGAGCTTTGAAATGTTATAGCTGCAGGTATATCTGAAGCTATTAAAATTTCTATAATAAACGATTATAAAAAAAATAATGTATATCAAAAACAAAGTAAACAATAACAAATCAGATATATAATATATTTGCATTTTATAATTTTTTGTAGGGACATTACATTTAGGTAATTGAAAATCTACCCTGTATATTAATCTTGTTATTATTAAATATGTACTGCGGGAAAAATCAACTTTGTTATAACTTTCCATCTAGCAACATTAACTACATTGCTAATGCTATTGTGCTAGTATAACCGACACTGTATATACTGCCGGAAAGCGGAGTGAAAATCCCATATTATAAACTAACTTACGATCACGTATTCGCGTAAAATCCATAAATGCAAGAATTTACTGCCATCGCTGAGAAATGCACCAATTTCGCAAACTTTACCGTGTATAAGATATAAAACGTCCGTTTGTAATATCCTTAACTTCCGAGGATGGGATTGCAAAACTAAGGCTTTACCACTCGGAGAAAAAGTAAATTTAAACAAAACTTTATATTTGACTTCAATTCGCGGCGAATTTCATATTTTTGAGACAGTTCGACAATCTAAGTTTTGATTATGGCGTAAACGTCATTTCAAAGCAATCGCAAGATTCCCGTTTGTGACTTTGTATGGACAGTAAATCGGTGGTTTTTCTTTTTATAAAGCAAGCTGTAGAACATTATATCAGATACTGTACACTTGCATATTTGTATATATAGCAATATACATTGGGACGATTAAATTAAAATTTTAATATTCAAGGGAATCTTTTTTCGTCGTCGGCATTAACTGCTATGATTATGTCGACACAGCAAAGATTTTTTGATTGACATTGATTTTTAAGGTTAACTTAATGCGAAGAAAACGCGTATTGTTATTTTTGAAATCTCTGAAAAAGATCACAGACATATATTGATGTAAAACCTTTTCATTAGAATCTCCTCTAGAATTTTCAATGTTGCATATAAAGATGAGGTAGTATATCTGACACCGTGTTAACTTCATCTAATTGATTCCTAACATTTATTTCAGAAGCGATAGAAGCTAATACATTATGGTGGGCAGCAGTAAGGTGCCCGCGACTATCCAGAAGCGACCTCTGAACGGCTGCTGAAGTTCTGGCTGGACACTGTCTACTAGAAAGGCGTCGGAACAAGTTGGGATTAACCGAGTGAAATACTTCCTCTGGGTAATAAACGCCTACGCTTTGCCGGCATTAGGACGGTTCTTCTGATAAAAGCCCTGAACTAAGATAATGGGCTGGTTGGTTGCTTACAGTACTCACCGGCATAATCATAATTACGAAGTTGTTGCTAAACGCAAAATTTATCCCAACTACAGAAGTAAAGTTCACTCAAATTCTGTGGACATTTTATCTGTTGTAGGTAAAAACAGAGAGTAGGGTAATTTTAGTATAAAGAATAAAATTTAAGGTAAAATTCATCTAAAATAAGTTATCTGCCTAGACGCAGCTTGTGATAAACGCACAACCATTTTTGCATACGTTCCATACGTAATGAGCATGGTGTTGCATAAAATGCATCGTAATTTGCTGAGACCACTAATGTGTCATAATCAGATACTTTAGTGACGGTAAGCTTTAATTCAACTAACCTAACCTATACCACTCAAAATTAGCTTCTCAACATAGTGCTACGTTCTGAAAGAGGGGTGTCAGGACTTATTAGCGATAAGCCTAAACGCCTAAACCGTAAATTTAGCCAGCACGCATTTCTCATCGATTGTTTTAGGGTATATGAATCGTCTTAGGTAAAAACAGAATTGCGCGATACAAAATCCTGTTTGTCACGAAGGTAAGATTTTCCTTTTTAATATTAAAAGAAACTGTTCGACCTAGTGTCAAATATTTTCCTTTCTTTTGAAATTAAAATTAACCGTCATAATGCACCTTTCTATATTGTTTCACTGACAAGGAAACACTTTCGATTTCGATGAAACTTAACAGATCGGAAGAGTACCTTAAAATAAGAAGCACGTATTTTTTTTATCGGCATATCCGCACGATTTTGGTGTACCGTCCCCTCCAAAGTTTGGACGATTTTTCAATTTTTGCAAATATTTCCTAAATTATAACAGATATTAAATTTTAAGGGTGGCGTTGTTCGTATTCGCAAAAAGTTAATAACGGGGGACGTTATTAACTTTTAACCCATTTTTTTTTTACATTTTTTCTTTTTCTTATTCATCAAAAGAAGGCCGATTTTACATAGAATACGATGATGTATAACAAGTTTAAAAAATTAATAATTGTAAAAATAGAAAAATAATAATAAAGCTTCAAAATTAATAAGCTTATCTATTGATATAAGTCAAATGAACTGTAACAGAAATAAATTTTTATCCTTAACGTAATTTCCAGCATAATACATGGTCTCAAGGTAGATATCTTCACAGAAACCTAATGGCGGGGGACGGGGTACCCCATATCCCTATTTCCTAAATGCAGACGTGGTTAATGAGTCATTAATAATGACTATGCATTCGGGGATTTATTTTTATCTATATAATAATATGATCAGTCACCAGATCCCTTCTCGCGTTAAATTTATAGTGCAAATTACCAATTATATCTGAAGTGACTGAATAATTAATAAAACTCACGTATGGGTAGATAAATGCATATCAAATTCATGACAATAGACGTACATATATTTATTTTGAGTTATTATTACTATTATTAATTTTCTAAATTTATTATACATCACCGTTTTCTATGTAAAAGCGATCGTTTTTTGATGAATGATGAATAAACTTATTATTAAAAAAATGCGAGGGTATGGGGTACCCCGTCTCCCGTTATTAGCTTTTTGTGAAGATATCTACCTTGAGACCATGTATTATGCTGGAAATTATGTTAAGGATAAAAACTTATTTCTGTTATAGTTCATTTGATTTGTATTAATAGACAAGTTTATTAATTTTGAAGCTTTATTATTATTTTTCTATTTTTACAATTATTAATTTTCTAAACTTGTTATACATCGTCGTATTTTATGTAAAATCAGCCTTCTTTTGATGAATAAGAAAAAGAAAAAATGTAAAAAAATGGGTTAAAAGTCAATAACGTCCCCCGTTATTAACTTTTTGCGAATACGAACGACGCCACCGTTAAAATTTAATATCTGTTATAATTTAGGAAATATTTGCAAAAATTGAAAAATCGTCCAAACTTTGGAGGGGGTGTACCCCAAAATCGTGCGGATACGCCGATAAAAAAATACGCGTCCCTTATTTTAAGGTACTCTTCCGATTTGTTAAGTTTCATCGAAATCGGAGGGAGACACCCGCCGGTGTTGCCTTGTGAGAGAAATTTCCCCTACGAAATAGGTAAGCCTTGGTAAGAAATTGAAGACTTAACCTAAAATAAGAACAAATTTAACACAATCTTAAGACTTGCCTTCGACAACACCCTGTTACTTCCGAACGATAATATATATGAACCTGTGTAACGTTTTATTTTAGTTTTTCGTCAGCCAAATTTTAATTACATTAAGCCATGCAGAATTTCATTCCGTAGTTCTCCCTGTCTTTCCTTAAATCTTTCCTTTTGTATAGCCGATGGTTACAACTATCCTTTAAATTAGTATAGAATAACTATCCGCCAGAGAATATGTTATTAATTTAATTTAAATAATTTTCGTCAAAACATCTGCATTTCCCTGACTGGGTTTCTTATATATATAAATACATTTTTACGAACTTTAATTATTTCGTTCAATTTATTTTTAAGAATTTGGTTTTATTCATGACCCATCTTTTTAATTATTTTCTACATTAAACTAACTGGTGCCACAACCTTCTGAAATTAGGATTGCACCTAGTATGTAAATAATCAAAGGTCAGAGTTTCTCTATGGTGGAGCAGTTGACATCCAAGAATTTAATTTTTCTCTTCTTTTATTTAGAGGAACGTCCATTATTTTTGTTTTAAACTCTAAGCAAATATAAAGGTTATATTTTCACAATGTAGTTCTTTGAATAGGAAATACAAAGTGTATTTCCTCTTCCGATGGATCAGATCCCCTTGAACCTGGCATCTGAAGTACAAAATATTTCAAGCAGATCCTGTAAGTTTCAGCATTGAAACCCTCCGAATTCAGCGGTCATTGTCCAAGGAACGAGGGCACTAGCTCACATGTCCATGTTTTATAATCAATTGTAAACAATTAACCTGAACATTAGAGATTTTAATCGTTGCTACCATCGTCATAACTGGAATTACGAAACTGACGCGAGATTGTCTTCTTTCAGACATAAATAACAAATAGGAACAAAGTAATATTTAATGTTTCTATACAACACCTTTTTAACATATAAATAAATGAGATTAGTGGTTTACACACCTTTCCCTGAATACGAATGGTCGAAAAACCGCATAAAATTCGCAAAGGGGTTCCTTTTCGGAACAAAAAAGAGGGTCCCTATTCAATAACACTCAGTACAACCGCCCGTCGCATGGCCCTAGAGAGAATAAATAGTTCCTCTCGTCAATTTATACATCACAATTTCGCAGATATGATTATTAGGAGCGAGCCCCAAAAGGCAGAATGCGCCACAAAACACGTAAATATATCCCTCAGCTCGGTATCGCCCTTCACAAGGACTTAAATGATTGCCGCCATAAATTCCACAAAATTTTAATATATCTATGAAAGTACAAATTGTTATGTACGACGATGATACAACCGACGTATTTTGGAATGGAACGGTCGTGTAAATATGTGTCGCTCTCACCAACGTTGCAAGGGATCCGAGTTGTTACCGTAGGTCATACGTTGTTGTACAAGTATTGGTATGAATATTTTATGCATAAAACATGAATATATATGCTGATGACGGTATAATAAAAGAAACGGCGAAGCATTGTTCGATATCTTCGCTGCTCGCTGTTATTCGCAGTTTATGTATTCGGCACGAAACAAATACAATTATCTGAAAATTGAGCAACCACCATCAACACTAAGATTATATTTGTTAAAAAACGTACAATTTTTTAATCTGTAAAAACTTTCCCTTATGCAATTCTACAAAGAATCCGTTTTGCTTCATTCTTAATAAGCAAATATTACATTTTTATATTATTACTATAATTTTTTTTGATCTCATGTCACGACGGATAACTTTGAAAATTCAAAGTTTATGTTACCGTGTTAGAAAAAATATATAGGTGGTGTAACACCCAAAATCAGCATTGTAGGACCGTACAATACATGAAAACTTTATCAGATTTACGTCAAATATGTAAATCGATTCTTGCATATTATAACAACGTTGATATTACGGAAACGATCAAATAATTCTGTGTTGAGAACATATTTTCAAGATATTCTAGAGTAGAGTATAATACCGAAAAGACTCAAGAAAATCCATGATTTTAAGCAAGAATAATATCAAAGTAAAATTTAGCTTTCAAAAACTTAATTTTGTAAAACATTACAATTACAATTACATTAAAACAAAAGTCTTACTCAATGGATTGTTCTCTATAAATTTGACAATAAAATATTATATTTAACATCTCTTCGGCAACTTTGCTAAATATGTATTATCTGTAAGTACGATCCTTAAAGAGGACCAATTTCTGTTTTATAAATCTGTCTCTTAGGCTACTTCATGGGAGAAGGCTTAAATCAATCAGGAAATCTATGTCGTAGATCATAAGATTCATTGTATTCATGTTCATGATTCATTGTTCATGCATCAGAACAAATTTTAATCATTTTCTTCCGCAGCTAGCTTGGTTTCTTTGGGTGTATTTAGAATATTAACAGTTTGGTACCAATTTCTGAAGTTGGCTGATAATGCCCACTTCAAGAAACAATCAATTGGTCTGATATTCGGGAAGAAAACCGCCAGGTTATGAAATCATTTGAAGTAGTTTTTCCCGATGTCTAAGTAGAAATATATACGATTACAGCTTTAAACAGTGAATGTGCAACTAAAGTAAAGAGGCAAAATCCTCTTTGACTCTGAGGTAGATCGATTCCAACCACAATAACTGATGAAAGTAAAACGAAGCAGGGATTCGTTAGTTTAGGCAACTCTATTTAAACGATGCCCCGTTTCATATTACCATATAAACTGCAACATTCTCCAGACAAATTTAAACGCAATTAAACCACGCTTTGGGTAAAACGGTTTGAGCTACTCGATGTAAGTATCTAATAACGTTATCCATCAATTTCGCAAGCCACAGAAGGTCGTAATTATTTTACGGGCAGTCCACATTGAAAATCGCAGAAGAAATTATTAAACGCGACCTAGGGACTAAAGTTGAAGTTACTCCATAATCCGGAACTGTTGCGGGTATCCACTGATTGAATACCACATGACCCTCTGTTTAATATTGCATGCTGCTAATATAGCAAGCGCGCTGAGCGGATTATGAGGTAACGTCCCTTCGGTATTAACCGACATTAGAGATATTACAACAACTATGTGATGAACGTGTTGATTTTGTCTAGATCGTTCGGCTTTTGTTGTCAGAAAGTCGTATGTACGTATGTACGTACGTCCCCAACGATATTCTGTACAGGCTAAACGAACTTGCATTCAATAAATATGCGCGACCGCTTTCCATGTAAATTGCAACCAAATAGCGCGCCTTTGGGATTGCGACGGATTTAACGAACATACCGAAGTTAATAAAGTGTATAGCTGCGGCCGTTTCGGAATGACGCACGTTATCGTAAATTTGATCATTTATTAATAATGTTGCAGTTAAACGGGACTCATTGTTTGTAATTTATAATTCGCGGGACGAGTGCGTTATTTCTCACTTCATTTGCCTATTGTTAACCTTATTATCAATTAAATTTAAATGGCAGCGTGCTTCATATGCATGTAATTTTTCTTTCTTTGTGAGTGTAGCAGCAGCTGGTGTTTTGAGGGAAATACATATAAATTGTTTCTAGAACTAATTTTGCGGTTCTAAATAAAAAAAGTCGTTTGTAAACTGTTTAAACAATTTGCAAATTTTAAATGGTTATTCTATTACTAAAAAAGAGAACAACTGACGCAATGTTTCATAAAAATTCTATTACTATATACTGCTACTTCATAATTATTGGTCTGATTCGCTGCTATAATCAGATATCGACTCCTTTATTAATGCTAGGGACTGGTGGCGTAGTGCCTACTGGTCTCGGGGTACTCATCACTCTCAGACTAAGGTCTTCTGTAGTTTCGTTGCTCCAAATTTAGCGAATGGAATCGATGTAATGAAGTGATTATTAGTTTGGTATATGTTCCGCAACCCCGATGGCGAAGCAGCAGACTTATTATTACAAATATCCAATAACTTTGGCTCTTTCCAAAGACACTGTGAACTTCGCTTCTTACCAAATATAATCGAACATTTTTTCGTGTAAAACAATTTGCTTGCTAGGAGTCTTTATTTACAAAGCATTTCTTAAATATTAAGTTAGTACTGTTCGATGTATGTAGGTATAATTCATGTAGATGTGGTGGTATACGCGTTCGCGCATCCATTTACTTTTCCCCACTTAACACAGAGGATTAAAAGTTTATAATACGTATAGCATGAAAATAGTGCAGTGATAGAACGTCAAATATTTGTTATTTTGCTCTCCCGTTAAAAGTGCCTTAATAATTAGAGAAATTTGTTCAGAGAAGAGGGGAAAATATAATTAAAGAAAAGCTTCAAGATCGCTTCATAATCTGGTCTTCTCTTTGGATAAGAAAGATAAACATCTGTCAGTTTATATTTTAAGCTTCAACATCCAATGAATCTTTAGAAACAATCTAAAAGAATTAAAAAAGTCTACTCAACAAATCTTAATGTGCAAATCGAAGTTCTCTATCCGAAAATATAATTATATTTTTCGAACATGAATTTATGACATATGTTGTATGAAAACCAATGAAAGTAACATGAAATGAAAGTTGCTGCAAACATAAAAATAATAAATGATAGGATTTGAAAATTGCTGACCTACGAAAAGTATCAATATTGGTCTTCGAGTTAATAGTTACAGTAATATAAAATAAAACGCGTTGTAATAATAAAAATGTTCTCTGTATTTTGGAGAGCAGTGTATATGAATTGTTGCTTGCTTCAATTTGTCGCAATGTTGAGAATTTCTTCTTTTTTCTATTTGTGTACGATTTTTAAGGGTATGTTGAAATTTTTCTTTGTCCTTTCTCTGAGCAGTTCTGATATTAGGGCGTCCTGTACATGCCCAGGTGTATCATCACTGGCTCTAAACATACTAGTGTGGGATTGTAACGTTTCGTAAGGTATTCGCCCGGAAAAAAGCATAAATAAATCAAAAACGCGGAATATCGTAAGCGATTTACGAAAACCGCTGTATAACTCGTTCCTTTTTCTTTCCGAGTGATTCACCGTACAGATCCCCCTATAATAAATGATAAACGAGCATTTTCCTCCTTGGCATATATACGTCAACTTTCGTTCTCGGAGCAATGGATCTTCCTTAATGTCATAAATATTGGCTTGACGCAAAACAGGCCGCTGTCTCTCGGTGAGCAAACATTTATAAATCTAAACGACAATGTCTTCGGAGAGCACCTATAGGTTGTCTAAATCAATTGTCAAAAGCTCCTTTAATGGGGCTTTTAGCCCGTGAGTTCAGAGAGTTGATACCCGCGCTCTGTTTGAGTTTACTCGTATCCCTCAGTGCGCATATTTGTTCTGGGAATATACGTATACGCGTTTATGTAATTTTGTATCGCAATATAGAGCGTTTACTAAGTTTAAAACTAGATGTCACCTTGCTTGTCTGTTGTAACAGTAAATAGTTTGCTGAAAATTATAATTATTATACTTCAGCGAAAACTAATATACGTATGTATACTATATTAAATGTTGAGCCTACAGTTGTAGCGAATTTCGTTCTCGGTTTATTCAAATGATTTTTTTTTAACTAACGTATACCACTGTATATTTAATTTAAAGAATACGATGTAACGAATGAAGGTTTGAAAGGCTCTTAACATTTGCTTTTGTTTAGTTTCTATTCTTACATTGTGTTCGATTACATATCGCCGTAGCTAACTGTTCTCTAAATATTTATGAAAAATATAAAATTTCTATAGCATTGAATATTTTGTTTTCCATCTTGGCTACAAAGCACATTTTGGTAGCAAAGTCATCATCTTCAGCAGCGAAACTGAACAAACAATCTCTGCGAAAACCAATCCGTATATTTTTTAAATTATGCTAGACTCACCGCGATTACAAGATAATTTAACAAAGTGTAAACGCACCATCGCCTACTCTGCCATATGTTAAAGAATGCACAAGTAAGTCAGTTTTTGCTTGAATGTACTGCTGAAAATGAGAGCTTGGTTATCGAACCGTGCGTCCTATATTAATATTCAGTTAGTTCCAGTGCTACAATAAAAACATCTAAAGAGGAGGGAATCTATAAGCTAATAGGATCAAAGGAATATTAAGCTTTCAACAACTGCTTAAAAGGTTCAACGCTGTATGTTGGAAGAGATTTTAAATAAATAGAAAGGCGACTGTGTTAAAATTGAGATTTCTCATGCCTGAAAATGCAAATTATCTCCGAAACAACTAGCTTCAAGCATAGTGTACGTTGTATCTCATGTGCAGCAAAAGTTTCCACCTGTTTATATTATATTTCCCAAGAGATTAAGCGACGAGGTTATATTCTGAATTAAAATAAATAATGATTCAATTTAAATTTGAAGACAAAACAGATGGTGTGCAGGTGTTCTTTTTATTAAAGGAACATAAGAAATATTTGGAAACCATGGGAAAAGAAATGAAATTAAACAGTGCCACTAAAAATAGGCCTCCTCTGTCTCTAATTATGACCTCTATACGCCTTTGCATACTTTCAATTAAGATGCTGAAATCAGCTTAAGGGAAATCCTCCCATCCTTCGAAAAGAACAATATGCAATTCATTTAGTGAAGAGAACCACACCAGATGGGGAAGAACTACTTCCGAGGCAGTCATTAGGACTCTAGCTCGTCTTTAGAAGCTTTAGAAGTCTTTAGAAGTCTTTAGAAGTTTTCGCAACGTGGTTTTCAAACTTATCAAAAGAACTTTAAATGACGGAGAAAATAACTGTAACACGAAAATATGTTCAACGAAACCTAGTACAGAAGTACATAGGCAACTATTACTTGATAAGAGTTCGCACACAGAAAAAAAAAAACAGCGCAATGCTAATCGTCCAAGTTCAGCATACCAAACAGTGGAAACGAGCTCCAAAAATGAGAATCCTACAGTTCTAGGATAAAATAATTGTTGTCACAGAACACTATTCAAGTTAACCATTCAGAGAAATTAACGAAAACACCAAAGATGATACCAGAAGCGACCTTTTCTGTAACGCAAGGAAAATAAACTGTAAAAAGTAACGCTCTTAAAAATATTTCTAGAAAGCCAATGAAAAATAGAGACAGAGGGTGTTACGCACAAATGTTCTTTTTCTTTTGAACCACCTTCTAATTTTGTTTATCTTACGAACTTTTCTCCGAAACATATGTAATTTGTTTTATAGCTAGGTTACCCATTTAGTACCATGCGAATTTTATCGTTAATAAAATTCTATTTTACAGGATTTTGCAACATTTTTACTACATTTACAGCTTCGATAATTCACGGTCCTCTTTTTATCTTTATTTTTCGAAATTTCTTAAGGGAATAATTTATCGTCTATTTGACCTTCTTTGCAATAGAGATCGTACCACATTCTAACTTATGTAATTTGAATAGTTTTTCTGATTGGTCCGTTTATGTGATGTTTGATCGCAAATACTACTTTATTCTAGAACGTGGGAATTATCCATTTTGAAGCTCTTTTCCGTTTAAACTACTTTCGAGCAGGGTGGCTCACGAAATTTTTTCTGGCGCGGTATATAAATTTTGTCTTAAAGGAAGATCTTTCTCTTTATATAGCAGCTAGAAACCCACCCAGGTAGATATAGTCTATACAAAGTTGCGTAGTTCAGTGTAAATTTAATTTCAAACACAGCGACCCGTTATTTTTACGGCTTGGTTTAGAGCTTCGCTGAAGACGCAAATACTCACGTAGGATGATAGAAATATCTCTACCAAATCCCCAATTAATGAATGCTTGAGGGCGAATTTTGTTTATCATAGCATCCGAAAACCAAGTTCGGGAGCACGTTTGACGTCCTGGCAGCAGTGACAACTGAGACCAGACTCGACCAGTTTGCCAAGGGTGTCCTTTCAAACTGTTACGACAGATAAGTTCAGCAAAAAAAAAAACTACGGTACGGCCCTTTAGGGTGATAAAAAGAACAAATATTTTATTATTATTTTTTCAATTTTATTTTATTTCAACGAAAATTTACCTTTCTGCCTTTTTTTATTAGTATCATTAAATAAACAATCTATATTTGTAAGAGAAATCTGTAAACTATCAAGATCTTGACGGGTGCTTGAGCATACTCTTTTGTGGCAACCAAATGTTTTACTCATTCAATTAAGGCAAATTAGTCTACTTCATGCTTTATAAAAGTTCATTTCTCTTTTTTTTATTTTGACGTTGTCGTTCAATTAAACTAACTTTTAACCCATTATTTGTTTTTCTCTCATCTTTACTTATGACAAACCTTGGTGGCCCACGGCTAAGGTCAAGAAAGGACGTTGATGCTTAGAGTGGGTGGCGCCTTCCGATTAGGTGGCTCCTGCCGCAGGAGCTAGAATCTTTTATATTGCTACCGCGACCTACGACCCTCGCCGACTGAGTTAAGCGGCCAGTAATGTCATTTAACTTTTGACTATCGCCACCAGAAGGGCGCGAAAATCATACAATAGGAATCTTCGGTACTTCTTTTATTTGTTATTTTTCGATATCATTCGACTAAGAAGTAATTGTAAGTAAGCATATAGCTCGCACTAGTAAGATGCAATTTGTATTATTGTTTAGTCCTAGTTTAAATGAAGTAATATCGAGCCTTCTTGTCTAATGTTGAGATAGATAGAGAGCTAGAGAGATGAAGAACTTTTCACTATTCGAAACACTCTGTGAAGAATAGATTTGTTGACTTTTACCCTTGCCCAAATTTCTTGATATTCGTTGTGATCCATGTTGAGCCAGTCCATTTTATTTGCGCCGCGTAGAGACCAGAAGCAAGTGACTTGACTGGAACTAAGCTGATCCAAGTTACCTATCATCAGCGAAATGAAACCAGTGGAACATTTGAGTCACTGCATGCACTTTTTTGTAATTATTCAATCTTCGAATTACTTGTTATTTAATTAATTATTATTCTAATATTTTCTCAATGTAATCAAATTAATGGAGTAATTAATTACTAATTACATATTACTCTAATACCTTCAATTATTAATTGGTTTTGAACATAATTCGCTAAATATCAATGAAACCCAATTATTCCGAAATAACATGTAAGAGCGCTACCCGTTCTCGCTTTTCCAGGGATAATTTGTCTACCTTGCGAATGGTTTCACTTCGACGGGGTTAATTGTCCGCGCCGTTTGGTTAATTGAACCGTTCAAAGTAAAGACTCATTTCTTGAAATTGATTCGTCGTTAGCATTGTGTAATTAGATCACTCGTGAACACCAAACTTTGCGTTACGAACGGGGCCTCAGGAGTCCATTGCATCGTATCGAGCCAATTGCATAACAAACAACCACGGACACAGAAATTATCGTTACTGAGTTCGTAGCGTAACGTGGACCGGTGCAACTCGAATTCTCGTCACCGCCGTTTCGAGCCGCTCCAGCTTTAATTAGCTGCTAAGCCGCAAAGTCGAAGTATGTGCAACGTACGTCAGGCGAGCGAAAAAGAGGGCGTACCAATTAACACACGAAGGCGAAGCAGTAGCGGAAACGGAGTTGACGAAGAGGAAAATGGGATACCGAGAATGATCGTCAATTCCAATTCGGTGCGATTTGCCATCGATTGCATAAGACCTTCTATGATTAGTTCCAAAACGTTGTGGAAATATTTTGCAATGTAAGATTTGAAAATGGCTATTCTAAATGCCTCTGTATACGGTTGCCTATTTGTAAAAAATAAGTTATCTCTCCAGTAGTCGGACATATAATGTTGCATGTAGCTATCTGACCGTGCGAGTTTTCTTTCTGTACGCAGCACGAACTAGAATGTCAAAACATGGAAAACATTCGTGTTTTTCCGTTCCAGAATGAAATTGTCTTATGTTACCTGTTTAGTCATAATAATATATCTATTTATTATTCCAATACTAGAAATAAAAAGCAGAAAACAATTCACGAATTTCTATCAATCTAAAATTGAAATTGTTGTGCCAAGATTACAAACATAAAAATTGTAAAATCGCAAAAATTACAAAAATTGCAAAAATTAATTACAAAAATTACAAAAATTTCAAAAATTGCAAAATAAATTTCAAAAACTATAAAAATTGTAAAGTTGCAAAAATTACAAACAAAAATTACAAAAATTGCGAAATTACAAAATTGCAAGAATTAAAAAATTACAAAAATTACAAAATTACAAAAATTACAAAGATCGCAAATTTTACAAAAACTTCGTGATTTTTGTACTTTTGTAATTTTTGTAATTTTTGTAATTTTTGTAATCTTTGTAACTTTTGCAATTTTTGCAATTTTTGCAATTTTTGCAATTTTTGCAATTTTTGCCATTTTTGCAATTTTTGCCATTTTTGCGATTTTTGCGATTTTTGCCATTTTTGCCATTTTTGCGATTTTTGCCATTTTTGCCATTTTTGCCATTTTTGCAATTTTTGCCATTTTTGCCATTATTGTCATTTTTGGAATTTTTGCAATTTTTGCAAATTTTGCAATTTTTACAACTTTTGCAATTTTGCAATTATTGCAATTTTTGTAATTTTTGTAATTTTTATAACTTCGTGATTTTTGTACTTTTGTAATTCTTGTGATCTCTGTAATTTTTGCAATTTTTGTGATCTCTGTAATTTTTCTAATTTTTCTAATTGTTTAATTTTGTAATTCTTGTAATTTTTGTAATTTTGGTAATTTTGGTAATTTTGGTAATATTTGTAACTTGTAATTTTGCAATTTTGTAATTTTGTAATTTTTGTAATTTTTGTAATTGTTTAATTTTGTAATTATTGTAATTTTTGGAATTGATTTTTGCAATTTTGTAATTTTTGTAATTTTTGTAACTTTTGTATTTTTGTAATTTTGGTAATTTTTGTAATTCTTGAAATGTTTGTAATTTTTGTAATTTTTTTAATTTTCCGGTTCTCCGAATGTGCTGTTTATCGATTTACTGCATTTTAAGCGATTCAAATCGGTTCCTTGCAGTAAGAACTGTGACCTGTCATCAATGACGATCTAGTCGCAGCCGTATCAAACGTTCTGCGCATATTACGTGAAAATTATCAATGATCTACGCATATTGTCAGCCGCATCCGGTTCTCCGAATGTACTGTTTATCGATTTACTGCATTTTAAGCGATTCAAATCGGTTCCTTGCAGTTAGAACTGTGACCTGTCATCAATGGCGATCTAGTCGCAGCTGTACCCAACGTGTTGCGCATATTAGATGAGAAATGTGCATGATTTGCTCATATTCGCAGCCGCATCCGGTTCTCCGAATGTGCTGTTTATCGATTTACTGCATTTTATGCGATTCAAATCGGTTCCTTGCAGTAAGAACTGTGATCTGTCATCAATGACGGTATAGTCGCAGCCGTATCAAATGTGTTACGCATATTAGGTGAAAAATGTGGATGGCTTACTCATATTCGCAGCCTCATCCGGTTCTCCGTATGTGCTCTTTATCGATTTACTGCATTTTAAGCGATTCTAATCGGTTCCTTGCAGTAAGAACTGTGACCTGTCATCAATGGCGATATAGTCACAGCCGTATCAAACGTTCTGCGCAAATTAGCTGAAAATTATGAATGATTTACGCATACTCCCAGCCGCATCCGGTTCTCCGAATGTGCTGTTTATCGATTTACTGCATTTTAAGCGATTCAAATCGGTTCCTTGCAGTTAGAACTGTGACCTGTCATCAATGGCGATCTAGTCGCAGCCGTATCCAACGTGCTGCGCATATTAGATGAGAAATGTGCATGATTTGCTCATATTCGCAGCCGCATCCGGTTCTCCGAATGTGCTGTTTATCGATTTACTGCATTTTAAGCGATTCAAATCGGTTCCTTGCAGTAAGAACTGTGACCTGTCATCAATGGCGATATAGTCACAGCCGTATCAAACGTTCTGCGCAAATTAGGTGAAAATTATGAATGATTTACGCATACTCCCAGCCGCATCCGGTTCTCCGAATGTGCTGTTTATCGATTTACTGCATTTTAAGCGATTCAAATCGGTTCCTTGCAGTTAGAACTGTGACCTGTCATCAATGGCGATCTAGTCGCAGCCGTATCCAACGTGCTGCGCATATTAGATGAGAAATGTGCATGATTTGCTCATATTCGCAGCCGCATCCGGTTCTCCGAATGTGCTGTTTATCGATTTACTGCATTTTAAGCGATTCAAATCGGTTCCTTGCAGTAAGAACTGTGACCTGTCATCAATGGCGATATAGTCACAGCCGTATCAAACGTTCTGCGCAAATTAGGTGAAAATTATGAATGATTTACGCATACTCCCAGCCGCATCCGGTTCTCCGAATGTGCTGTTTATCGATTTACTGCATTTTAAGCGATTCAAATCGGTTCCTTGCAGTAAGAACTGTGACCTGTCATCAATGGCGATATAGTCACAGCCGTATCAAACGTTCTGCGCAAATTAGGTGAAAATTATGAATGATTTACGCATACTCCCAGCCGCATCCGGTTCTCCGAATGTGCTGTTTATCGATTTACTGCATTTTAAGCGATTCAAATCGGTTCCTTGCAGTTAGAACTGTGACCTGTCATCAATGGCGATCTAGTCGCAGCCGTACCCAACGTGCTGCGCATATTAGATGAGAAATGTGCATGATTTGCTCATATTCGCAGCCGCATCCGGTTCTCCGTATGTGCTCTTTATCGATTTACTGCATTTTAAGCGATTCTAATCGGTTCCTTGCAGTAAGAACTGTGACCTGTCATCAATGGCGATATAGTCACAGCCGTATCAAACGTTCTGCGCAAATTAGGTGAAAATTATGAATGATTTACGCATACTCCCAGCCGCATCCGGTTCTCCGAATGTGCTGTTTATCGATTTACTGCATTTTAAGCGATTCAAATCGGTTCTTTGCAGTAAGAACTGTGACCTGTCATCAATGACGATCTAGTCGCAGCCGTATCAAACGTTCTGCGCAAATTAGGTGAAAATTATGAATGATTTACGCATACTCCCAGCCGCATCCGGTTCTCCGAATGTGCTGTTTATCGATTTACTGCATTTTAAGCGATTCAAATCGGTTCCTTGCAGTAAGAACTGTGACCTGTCATCAATGGCGATATAGTCACAGCCGTATCAAACGTTCTGCGCAAATTAGGTGAAAATTATGAATGATTTACGCATACTCCCAGCCGCATCCGGTTCTCCGAATGTGCTGTTTATCGATTTACTGCATTTTAAGCGATTCAAATCGGTTCCTTGCAGTTAGAACTGTGACCTGTCATCAATGGCGATCTAGTCGCAGCCGTACCCAACGTGCTGCGCATATTAGATGAGAAATGTGCATGATTTGCTCATATTCGCAGCCGCATCCGGTTCTCCGTATGTGCTCTTTATCGATTTACTGCATTTTAAGCGATTCTAATCGGTTCCTTGCAGTAAGAACTGTGACCTGTCATCAATGGCGATATAGTCACAGCCGTATCAAACGTTCTGCGCAAATTAGGTGAAAATTATGAATGATTTACGCATACTCCCAGCCGCATCCGGTTCTCCGAATGTGCTGTTTATCGATTTACTGCATTTTAAGCGATTCAAATCGGTTCTTTGCAGTAAGAACTGTGACCTGTCATCAATGACGATCTAGTCGCAGCCGTATCAAACGTTCTGCGCAAATTAGGTGAAAATTATGAATGATTTACGCATATTCCCAGCCGCATCCGGTTCTCCGAATATGCTGTTTATCGATTTACTGCATTTTAAGCGATTCAAACCGTTTCCTTGCAGTAAGAACTGTGACCTGTCATCAATGACGATCTAGTCGCAGCCGTATCAAACGTTCTGCGCAAATTAGGTGAAAATTATGAATGATTTACGCATATTCCCAGCCGCATCCGGTTCTCCGAATATGCTGTTTATCGATTTACTGCATTTTAAGCGATTCAAACCGTTTCCTTGCAGTAAGAACTGTGACCTGTCATCAATGACGATCTAGTCGCAGCCGTATCAAACGTTCTGCACATATTACGTGAAAATTATGAATGATTTACGCATTTTCTCAGCCGCATCCGGTTCTCTGAATGTGCTGTTTATCGATTTACTGCATTTTAAGCGATTCAAATCGGTTCTTTGCAGTAAGAACTGTGACCTGTCATCAATGACGATCTAGTCGCAGCCGTATCAAACGTTCTGCGCAAATTAGGTGAAAATTATGAATGATTTACGCATACTCCCAGCCGCATCCGGTTCTCCGAATGTGCTGTTTATCGATTTACTGCATTTTAAGCGATTCAAACCGGTTCCTTGCAGTAAGAACTGTGACCTGTCATCAATGACGATCTAGTCGCAGCCGTATCAAACGTGCTGCGCATATTAGATGAGAAATGTGCATGATTTGCTCATATTCGCAGCCGCATCCGGTTCTCCGTATGTGCTCTTTATCGATTTACTGCATTTTAAGCGATTCTAATCGGTTCCTTGCAGTAAGAACTGTGACCTGTCATCAATGGCGATATAGTCACAGCCGTATCAAACGTTCTGCGCAAATTAGGTGAAAATTATGAATGATTTACGCATACTCCCAGCCGCATCCGGTTCTCCGAATGTGCTGTTTATCGATTTACTGCATTTTAAGCGATTCAAATCGGTTCTTTGCAGTAAGAACTGTGACCTGTCATCAATGACGATCTAGTCGCAGCCGTATCAAACGTTCTGCGCAAATGAGGTGAAAATTATGAATGATTTACGCATACTCCCAGCCGCATCCGGTTCTCCGAATGTGCTGTTTATCGATTTACTGCATTTTAAGCGATTCAAATCGGTTCCTTGCAGTTAGAACTGTGACCTGTCATCAATGGCGATCTAGTCGCAGCCGTACCCAACGTGCTGCGCATATTAGATGAGAAATGTGCATGATTTGGTCATATTCGCAGCCGCATCCGGTTCTCCGAATGTGCTGTTTATCGATTTACTGCATTTTATGCGATTCAAATCGGTTCCTTGCAGTAAGAACTGTGATCTGTCATCAATGACGGTATAGTCGCAGCCGTATCAAATGTGTTACGCATATTAGGTGAAAAATGTGGATGGCTTACTCATATTCGCAGCCTCATCCGGTTCTCCGTATGTGCTCTTTATCGATTTACTGCATTTTAAGCGATTCTAATCGGTTCCTTGCAGTAAGAACTGTGACCTGTCATCAATGGCGATATAGTCACAGCCGTATCAAACGTTCTGCGCAAATTAGGTGAAAATTATGAATGATTTACGCATACTCCCAGCCGCATCCGGTTCTCCGAATGTGCTGTTTATCGATTTACTGCATTTTAAGCGATTCAAATCGGTTCCTTGCAGTTAGAACTGTGACCTGTCATCAATGGCGATCTAGTCGCAGCCGTATCCAACGTGCTGCGCATATTAGATGAGAAATGTGCATGATTTGCTCATATTCGCAGCCGCATCCGGTTCTCCGAATGTGCTGTTTATCGATTTACTGCATTTTAAGCGATTCAAATCGGTTCCTTGCAGTAAGAACTGTGACCTGTCATCAATGGCGATATAGTCACAGCCGTATCAAACGTTCTGCGCAAATTAGGTGAAAATTATGAATGATTTACGCATACTCCCAGCCGCATCCGGTTCTCCGAATGTGCTGTTTATCGATTTACTGCATTTTAAGCGATTCAAATCGGTTCCTTGCAGTTAGAACTGTGACCTGTCATCAATGGCGATCTAGTCGCAGCCGTATCCAACGTGCTGCGCATATTAGATGAGAAATGTGCATGATTTGCTCATATTCGCAGCCGCATCCGGTTCTCCGAATGTGCTGTTTATCGATTTACTGCATTTTAAGCGATTCAAATCGGTTCCTTGCAGTAAGAACTGTGACCTGTCATCAATGGCGATATAGTCACAGCCGTATCAAACGTTCTGCGCAAATTAGGTGAAAATTATGAATGATTTACGCATACTCCCAGCCGCATCCGGTTCTCCGAATGTGCTGTTTATCGATTTACTGCATTTTAAGCGATTCAAATCGGTTCCTTGCAGTAAGAACTGTGACCTGTCATCAATGGCGATATAGTCACAGCCGTATCAAACGTTCTGCGCAAATTAGGTGAAAATTATGAATGATTTACGCATACTCCCAGCCGCATCCGGTTCTCCGAATGTGCTGTTTATCGATTTACTGCATTTTAAGCGATTCAAATCGGTTCCTTGCAGTTAGAACTGTGACCTGTCATCAATGGCGATCTAGTCGCAGCCGTACCCAACGTGCTGCGCATATTAGATGAGAAATGTGCATGATTTGCTCATATTCGCAGCCGCATCCGGTTCTCCGTATGTGCTCTTTATCGATTTACTGCATTTTAAGCGATTCTAATCGGTTCCTTGCAGTAAGAACTGTGACCTGTCATCAATGGCGATATAGTCACAGCCGTATCAAACGTTCTGCGCAAATTAGGTGAAAATTATGAATGATTTACGCATACTCCCAGCCGCATCCGGTTCTCTGAATGTGCTGTTTATCGATTTACTGCATTTTAAGCGATTCAAATCGGTTCTTTGCAGTAAGAACTGTGACCTGTCATCAATGACGATCTAGTCGCAGCCGTATCAAACGTTCTGCGCAAATTAGGTGAAAATTATGAATGATTTACGCATATTCCCAGCCGCATCCGGTTCTCCGAATATGCTGTTTATCGATTTACTGCATTTTAAGCGATTCAAACCGTTTCCTTGCAGTAAGAACTGTGACCTGTCATCAATGACGATCTAGTCGCAGCCGTATCAAACGTTCTGCACATATTACGTGAAAATTATGAATGATTTACGCATTTTCTCAGCCGCATCCGGTTCTCTGAATGTGCTGTTTATCGATTTACTGCATTTTAAGCGATTCAAATCGGTTCTTTGCAGTAAGAACTGTGACCTGTCATCAATGACGATCTAGTCGCAGCCGTATCAAACGTTCTGCGCAAATTAGGTGAAAATTATGAATGATTTACGCATATTCCCAGCCGCATCCGGTTCTCCGAATATGCTGTTTATCGATTTACTGCATTTTAAGCGATTCAAATCGGTTCTTTGCAGTAAGAACTGTGACCTGTCATCAATGACGATCTAGTCGCAGGCGTATCAAACGTTCTGCGCAAATTAGGTGAAAATTATGAATGATTTACGCATACTCCCAGCCGCATCCGGTTCTCCGAATGTGCTGTTTATCGATTTACTGCATTTTAAGCGATTCAAATCGGTTCTTTGCAGTAAGAACTGTGACCTGTCATCAATGACGATCTAGTCGCAGCCGTATCAAACGTTCTGCGCATATTAGATGAGAAATGTGCATGATTTGCTCATACTCGCAGCCGCATCCGGTTCTCCGAATGTGCTGTTTATCGATTTACTGCATTTTAAGCGATTCAAACCGTTTCCTTGCAGTAAGAACTGTGACCTGTCATCAATGACGATCTAGTCGCAGCCGTATCAAACGTTCTGCACATATTACGTGAAAATTATGAATGATTTACGCATTTTCTCAGCCGCATCCGGTTCTCCGAATGTGCTGTTTATCGATTTACTGCATTTTAAGCGATTCAAATCGGTTCTTTGCAGTAAGAACTG
Organism: Oryctes rhinoceros; assembly: GCA_020654165.1. Classification (NCBI taxonomy): domain Eukaryota; kingdom Metazoa; phylum Arthropoda; class Insecta; order Coleoptera; family Scarabaeidae; genus Oryctes; species Oryctes rhinoceros. Next base: position 4,949,430 of record JAIOKQ010001013.1, read on the forward strand.
TGACCTGTCATCAATGACGATCTAGTCGCAGCCGTATCAAACGTTCTGCGCAAATTAGGTGAAAATTATGAATGATTTACGCATACTCCCAGCCGCATCCGGTTCTCCGAATGTGCTGTTTATCGATTTACTGCATTTTAAGCGATTCAAACCGGTTCCTTGCAGTAAGAACTGTGACCTGTCATCAATGACGATCTAGTCGCAGCCGTATCAAACGTTCTGCGCATATTAGATGAGAAATGTGCATGATTTGCTCATATTCGCAGCCGCATCCGGTTCTCCGAATGTGCTGTTTATCGATTTACTGCATTTTATGCGATTCAAATCGGTTCCTTGCAGTAAGAACTGTGATCTGTCATCAATGACGGTATAGTCGCAGCCGTATCAAGCGTGTTACGCATATTAGGTGAAAAATGTGGATGGCTTACTCATATTCGCAGCCTCATCCGGTTCTCCGTATGTGCTCTTTATCGATTTACTGCATTTTAAGCGATTCTAATCGGTTCCTTGCAGTAAGAACTGTGACCTGTCATCAATGGCGATATAGTCACAGACGTATCAAACGTTCTGCGCATGTTAGGTGAAAATTATGAATGATTTACGCATATTCCCAGCCGCATCCGGTTCTCCGAATGTGCTGTTTATCGATTTACTGCATTTTAAGCGATTCAAATCGGTTCTTTGCAGTAAGAACTGTGACCTGTCATCAATGACGATCTAGTCGCAGCCGCATCAAACGTTCTGCGCAAATTAGGTGAAAATTATGAATGATTTACGCATACTCCCAGCCGCATCCGGTTCTCCGAATGTGCTGTTTATCGATTTACTGCATTTTAAGCGATTCAAATCGGTTCCTTGCAGTTAGAACTGTGACCTGTCATCAATGGCGATCTAGTCGCAGCCGTACCCAACGTGCTGCGCATATTAGATGAGAAATGTGCATGATTTGCTCATATTCGCAGCCGCATCCGGTTCTCCGAATGTGCTGTTTATCGATTTACTGCATTTTATGCGATTCAAATCGGTTCCTTGCAGTAAGAACTGTGATCTGTCATCAATGACGGTATAGTCGCAGCCGTATCAAGCGTGTTACGCATATTAGGTGAAAAATGTGGATGGCTTACTCATATTCGCAGCCTCATCCGGTTCTCCGTATGTGCTCTTTATCGATTTACTGCATTTTAAGCGATTCTAATCGGTTCCTTGCAGTAAGAACTGTGACCTGTCATCAATGGCGATATAGTCACAGACGTATCAAACGTTCTGCGCAAATTAGGTGAAAATTATGAATGATTTACGCATACTCCCAGCCGCATCCGGTTCTCCGAATGTGCTGTTTATCGATTTACTGCATTTTAAGCGATTCAAATCGGTTCTTTGCAGTAAGAACTGTGACCTGTCATCAATGACGATCTAGTCGCAGCCGTATCAAACGTTCTGCGCAAATTAGGTGAAAATTATGAATGATTTACGCATATTCCCAGCCGCATCCGGTTCTCCGAATATGCTGTTTATCGATTTACTGCATTTTAAGCGATTCAAACCGTTCCCTTGCAGTAAGAACTGTGACCTGTCATCAATGATGATCTAGTCGCAGCCGTATCAAACGTTCTGCACATATTACGTGAAAATTATGAATGATTTACGCATTTTCTCAGCCGCATCCGGTTCTCCGAATGTGCTGTTTATCGATTTACTGCATTTTAAGCGATTCAAACCGGTTCCTTGCAGTAAGAACTGTGACCTGTCATCAATGACGATCTAGTCGCAGCCGTATCAAACGTTCTGCGCATGTTAGGTGAAAATTATGAATGATTTACGCATATTCCCAGCCGCATCCGGTTCTCCGAATGTGCTGTTTATCGATTTACTGCATTTTAAGCGATTCAAATCGGTTCTTTGCAGTAAGAACTGTGACCTGTCATCAATGACGATCTAGTCGCAGCCGTATCAAACGTTCTGCGCAAATTAGGTGAAAATTATGAATGATTTACGCATACTCCCAGCCGCATCCGGTTCTCCGAATGTGCTGTTTATCGATTTACTGCATTTTAAGCGATTCAAATCGGTTCTTTGCAGTAAGAACTGTGACCTGTCATCAATGACGATCTAGTCGCAGCCGTATCAAACGTTCTGCGCATGTTAGGTGAAAATTATGAATGATTTACGCATTTTCTCAGCCGCATCCGGTTCTCCGAATGTGCTGTTTATCGATTTACTGCATTTTAAGCGATTCAAACCGGTTCCTTGCAGTAAGAACTGTGACCTGTCATCAATGACGATCTAGTCGCAGCCGTATCAAACGTTCTGCGCATGTTAGGTGAAAATTATGAATGATTTACGCATATTCCCAGCCGCATCCGGTTCTCCGAATGTGCTGTTTATCGATTTACTGCATTTTAAGCGATTCAAATCGGTTCTTTGCAGTAAGAACTGTGACCTGTCATCAATGACGATCTAGTTGCAGCCGTATCAAACGTTCTGCGCAAATTAGGTGAAAATTATGAATGATTTACGCATATTCCCAGCCGCATCCGGTTCTCCGAATATGCTGTTTATCGATTTACTGCATTTTAAGCGATTCAAACCGTTTCCTTGCAGTAAGAACTGTGACCTGTCATCAATGACGATCTAGTCGCAGCCGTATCAAACGTTCTGCACATATTACGTGAAAATTATGAATGATTTACGCATTTTCTCAGCCGCATCCGGTTCTCCGAATGTGCTGTTTATCGATTTACTGCATTTTAAGCGATTCAAACCGGTTCCTTGCAGTAAGAACTGTGACCTGTCATCAATGACGATCTAGTCGCAGCCGTATCAAACGTTCTGCGCATGTTAGGTGAAAATTATGAATGATTTACGCATATTCCCAGCCGCATCCGGTTCTCCGAATGTGCTGTTTATCGATTTACTGCATTTTAAGCGATTCAAATCGGTTCTTTGCAGTAAGAACTGTGACCTGCCATCAATGACGATCTAGTCGCAGCCGTATCAAACGTTCTGCGCAAATTAGGTGAAAATTATGAATGATTTACGCATACTCCCAGCCGCATCCGGTTCTCCGAATGTGCTGTTTATCGATTTACTGCATTTTAAGCGATTCAAATCGGTTCCTTGCAGTTAGAACTGTGACCTGTCATCAATGGCGATCTAGTCGCAGCCGTACCCAACGTGCTGCGCATATTAGATGAGAAATGTGCATGATTTGCTCATATTCGCAGCCGCATCCGGTTCTCCGAATGTGCTGTTTATCGATTTACTGCATTTTATGCGATTCAAATCGGTTCCTTGCAGTAAGAACTGTGATCTGTCATCAATGACGGTATAGTCGCAGCCGTATCAAGCGTGTTACGCATATTAGGTGAAAAATGTGGATGGCTTACTCATATTCGCAGCCTCATCCGGTTCTCCGTATGTGCTCTTTATCGATTTACTGCATTTTAAGCGATTCTAATCGGTTCCTTGCAGTAAGAACTGTGACCTGTCATCAATGGCGATATAGTCACAGACGTATCAAACGTTCTGCGCAAATTAGGTGAAAATTATGAATGATTTACGCATACTCCCAGCCGCATCCGGTTCTCCGAATGTGCTGTTTATCGATTTACTGCATTTTAAGCGATTCAAATCGGTTCTTTGCAGTAAGAACTGTGACCTGTCATCAATGACGATCTAGTCGCAGCCGTATCAAACGTTCTGCGCAAATTAGGTGAAAATTATGAATGATTTACGCATATTCCCAGCCGCATCCGGTTCTCCGAATATGCTGTTTATCGATTTACTGCATTTTAAGCGATTCAAACCGTTTCCTTGCAGTAAGAACTGTGACCTGTCATCAATGACGATCTAGTCGCAGCCGTATCAAACGTTCTGCACATATTACGTGAAAATTATGAATGATTTACGCATTTTCTCAGCCGCATCCGGTTCTCCGAATGTGCTGTTTATCGATTTACTGCATTTTAAGCGATTCAAACCGGTTCCTTGCAGTAAGAACTGTGACCTGTCATCAATGACGATCTAGTCGCAGCCGTATCAAACGTTCTGCGCATGTTAGGTGAAAATTATGAATGATTTACGCATATTCCCAGCCGCATCCGGTTCTCCGAATGTGCTGTTTATCGATTTACTGCATTTTAAGCGATTCAGATCGGTTCTTTGCAGTAAGAACTGTGACCTGTCATCAATGACGATCTAGTCGCAGCCGTATCAAACGTTCTGCGCAAATTAGGTGAAAATTATGAATGATTTACGCATACTCCCAGCCGCATCCGGTTCTCCGAATGTGCTGTTTATCGATTTACTGCATTTTAAGCGATTCAAATCGGTTCTTTGCAGTAAGAACTGTGACCTGTCATCAATGACGATCTAGTCGCAGCCGTATCAAACGTTCTGCGCATGTTAGGTGAAAATTATGAATGATTTACGCATTTTCTCAGCCGCATCCGGTTCTCCGAATGTGCTGTTTATCGATTTACTGCATTTTAAGCGATTCAAACCGGTTCCTTGCAGTAAGAACTGTGACCTGTCATCAATGACGATCTAGTCGCAGCCGTATCAAACGTTCTGCGCATGTTAGGTGAAAATTATGAATGATTTACGCATATTCCCAGCCGCATCCGGTTCTCCGAATGTGCTGTTTATCGATTTACTGCATTTTAAGCGATTCAAATCGGTTCCTTGCAGTTAGAACTGTGACCTGTCATCAATGGCGATCTAGTCGCAGCCGTATCCAACGTGCTGCGCATATTAGATGAGAAATGTGCATGATTTGCTCATATTCGCAGCCGCATCCGGTTCTCCGAATGTGCTGTTTATCGATTTACTGCATTTTAAGCGATTCAAATCGGTTCCTTGCAGTAAGAACTGTGACCTGTCATCAATGGCGATATAGTCACAGCCGTATCAAACGTTCTGCGCAAATTAGGTGAAAATTATGAATGATTTACGCATACTCCCAGCCGCATCCGGTTCTCCGAATGTGCTGTTTATCGATTTACTGCATTTTAAGCGATTCAAATCGGTTCCTTGCAGTTAGAACTGTGACCTGTCATCAATGGCGATCTAGTCGCAGCCGTATCCAACGTGCTGCGCATATTAGATGAGAAATGTGCATGATTTGCTCATATTCGCAGCCGCATCCGGTTCTCCGAATGTGCTGTTTATCGATTTACTGCATTTTAAGCGATTCAAATCGGTTCCTTGCAGTAAGAACTGTGACCTGTCATCAATGGCGATATAGTCACAGCCGTATCAAACGTTCTGCGCAAATTAGGTGAAAATTATGAATGATTTACGCATACTCCCAGCCGCATCCGGTTCTCCGAATGTGCTGTTTATCGATTTACTGCATTTTAAGCGATTCAAATCGGTTCCTTGCAGTAAGAACTGTGACCTGTCATCAATGGCGATATAGTCACAGCCGTATCAAACGTTCTGCGCAAATTAGGTGAAAATTATGAATGATTTACGCATACTCCCAGCCGCATCCGGTTCTCCGAATGTGCTGTTTATCGATTTACTGCATTTTAAGCGATTCAAATCGGTTCCTTGCAGTTAGAACTGTGACCTGTCATCAATGGCGATCTAGTCGCAGCCGTACCCAACGTGCTGCGCATATTAGATGAGAAATGTGCATGATTTGCTCATATTCGCAGCCGCATCCGGTTCTCCGTATGTGCTCTTTATCGATTTACTGCATTTTAAGCGATTCTAATCGGTTCCTTGCAGTAAGAACTGTGACCTGTCATCAATGGCGATATAGTCACAGCCATATCAAACGTTCTGCGCAAATTAGGTGAAAATTATGAATGATTTACGCATACTCCCAGCCGCATCCGGTTCTCCGAATGTGCTGTTTATCGATTTACTGCATTTTAAGCGATTCAAATCGGTTCTTTGCAGTAAGAACTGTGACCTGTCATCAATGACGATCTAGTCGCAGCCGTATCAAACGTTCTGCGCAAATTAGGTGAAAATTATGAATGATTTACGCATATTCCCAGCCGCATCCGGTTCTCCGAATATGCTGTTTATCGATTTACTGCATTTTAAGCGATTCAAACCGTTTCCTTGCAGTAAGAACTGTGACCTGTCATCAATGACGATCTAGTCGCAGCCGTATCAAACGTTCTGCACATATTACGTGAAAATTATGAATGATTTACGCATTTTCTCAGCCGCATCCGGTTCTCCGAATGTGCTGTTTATCGATTTACTGCATTTTAAGCGATTCAAATCGGTTCTTTGCAGTAAGAACTGTGACCTGTCATCAATGACGATCTAGTCGCAGCCGTATCAAACGTTCTGCGCAAATTAGGTGAAAATTATGAATGATTTACGCATACTCCCAGCCGCATCCGGTTCTCCGAATGTGCTGTTTATCGATTTACTGCATTTTAAGCGATTCAAACCGGTTCCTTGCAGTAAGAACTGTGACCTGTCATCAATGACGATCTAGTCGCAGCCGTATCAAACGTGCTGCGCATATTAGATGAGAAATGTGCATGATTTGCTCATATTCGCAGCCGCATCCGGTTCTCCGTATGTGCTCTTTATCGATTTACTGCATTTTAAGCGATTCTAATCGGTTCCTTGCAGTAAGAACTGTGACCTGTCATCAATGGCGATATAGTCACAGCCGTATCAAACGTTCTGCGCAAATTAGGTGAAAATTATGAATGATTTACGCATACTCCCAGCCGCATCCGGTTCTCCGAATGTGCTGTTTATCGATTTACTGCATTTTAAGCGATTCAAATCGGTTCTTTGCAGTAAGAACTGTGACCTGTCATCAATGACGATCTAGTCGCAGCCGTATCAAACGTTCTGCGCAAATTAGGTGAAAATTATGAATGATTTACGCATACTCCCAGCCGCATCCGGTTCTCCGAATGTGCTGTTTATCGATTTACTGCATTTTAAGCGATTCAAATCGGTTCCTTGCAGTTAGAACTGTGACCTGTCATCAATGGCGATCTAGTCGCAGCCGTACCCAACGTGCTGCGCATATTAGATGAGAAATGTGCATGATTTGGTCATATTCGCAGCCGCATCCGGTTCTCCGAATGTGCTGTTTATCGATTTACTGCATTTTATGCGATTCAAATCGGTTCCTTGCAGTAAGAACTGTGATCTGTCATCAATGACGGTATAGTCGCAGCCGTATCAAATGTGTTACGCATATTAGGTGAAAAATGTGGATGGCTTACTCATATTCGCAGCCTCATCCGGTTCTCCGTATGTGCTCTTTATCGATTTACTGCATTTTAAGCGATTCTAATCGGTTCCTTGCAGTAAGAACTGTGACCTGTCATCAATGGCGATATAGTCACAGCCGTATCAAACGTTCTGCGCAAATTAGGTGAAAATTATGAATGATTTACGCATACTCCCAGCCGCATCCGGTTCTCCGAATGTGCTGTTTATCGATTTACTGCATTTTAAGCGATTCAAATCGGTTCCTTGCAGTTAGAACTGTGACCTGTCATCAATGGCGATCTAGTCGCAGCCGTATCCAACGTGCTGCGCATATTAGATGAGAAATGTGCATGATTTGCTCATATTCGCAGCCGCATCCGGTTCTCCGAATGTGCTGTTTATCGATTTACTGCATTTTAAGCGATTCAAATCGGTTCCTTGCAGTAAGAACTGTGACCTGTCATCAATGGCGATATAGTCACAGCCGTATCAAACGTTCTGCGCAAATTAGGTGAAAATTATGAATGATTTACGCATACTCCCAGCCGCATCCGGTTCTCCGAATGTGCTGTTTATCGATTTACTGCATTTTAAGCGATTCAAATCGGTTCCTTGCAGTTAGAACTGTGACCTGTCATCAATGGCGATCTAGTCGCAGCCGTATCCAACGTGCTGCGCATATTAGATGAGAAATGTGCATGATTTGCTCATATTCGCAGCCGCATCCGGTTCTCCGAATGTGCTGTTTATCGATTTACTGCATTTTAAGCGATTCAAATCGGTTCCTTGCAGTAAGAACTGTGACCTGTCATCAATGGCGATATAGTCACAGCCGTATCAAACGTTCTGCGCAAATTAGGTGAAAATTATGAATGATTTACGCATACTCCCAGCCGCATCCGGTTCTCCGAATGTGCTGTTTATCGATTTACTGCATTTTAAGCGATTCAAATCGGTTCCTTGCAGTAAGAACTGTGACCTGTCATCAATGGCGATATAGTCACAGCCGTATCAAACGTTCTGCGCAAATTAGGTGAAAATTATGAATGATTTACGCATACTCCCAGCCGCATCCGGTTCTCCGAATGTGCTGTTTATCGATTTACTGCATTTTAAGCGATTCAAATCGGTTCCTTGCAGTTAGAACTGTGACCTGTCATCAATGGCGATCTAGTCGCAGCCGTACCCAACGTGCTGCGCATATTAGATGAGAAATGTGCATGATTTGCTCATATTCGCAGCCGCATCCGGTTCTCCGTATGTGCTCTTTATCGATTTACTGCATTTTAAGCGATTCTAATCGGTTCCTTGCAGTAAGAACTGTGACCTGTCATCAATGGCGATATAGTCACAGCCGTATCAAACGTTCTGCGCAAATTAGGTGAAAATTATGAATGATTTACGCATACTCCCAGCCGCATCCGGTTCTCTGAATGTGCTGTTTATCGATTTACTGCATTTTAAGCGATTCAAATCGGTTCTTTGCAGTAAGAACTGTGACCTGTCATCAATGACGATCTAGTCGCAGCCGTATCAAACGTTCTGCGCAAATTAGGTGAAAATTATGAATGATTTACGCATATTCCCAGCCGCATCCGGTTCTCCGAATATGCTGTTTATCGATTTACTGCATTTTAAGCGATTCAAACCGTTTCCTTGCAGTAAGAACTGTGACCTGTCATCAATGACGATCTAGTCGCAGCCGTATCAAACGTTCTGCACATATTACGTGAAAATTATGAATGATTTACGCATTTTCTCAGCCGCATCCGGTTCTCTGAATGTGCTGTTTATCGATTTACTGCATTTTAAGCGATTCAAATCGGTTCTTTGCAGTAAGAACTGTGACCTGTCATCAATGACGATCTAGTCGCAGCCGTATCAAACGTTCTGCGCAAATTAGGTGAAAATTATGAATGATTTACGCATATTCCCAGCCGCATCCGGTTCTCCGAATATGCTGTTTATCGATTTACTGCATTTTAAGCGATTCAAATCGGTTCTTTGCAGTAAGAACTGTGACCTGTCATCAATGACGATCTAGTCGCAGGCGTATCAAACGTTCTGCGCAAATTAGGTGAAAATTATGAATGATTTACGCATACTCCCAGCCGCATCCGGTTCTCCGAATGTGCTGTTTATCGATTTACTGCATTTTAAGCGATTCAAATCGGTTCTTTGCAGTAAGAACTGTGACCTGTCATCAATGACGATCTAGTCGCAGCCGTATCAAACGTTCTGCGCATATTAGATGAGAAATGTGCATGATTTGCTCATACTCGCAGCCGCATCCGGTTCTCCGAATGTGCTGTTTATCGATTTACTGCATTTTAAGCGATTCTAATCGGTTCCTTGCAGTAAGAACTGTGACCTGTCATCAATGGCGATATAGTCACAGCCGTATCAAACGTTCTGCGCAAATTAGGTGAAAATTATGAATGATTTACGCATACTCCCAGCCGCATCCGGTTCTCCGAATGTGCTGTTTATCGATTTACTGCATTTTAAGCGATTCAAATCGGTTCTTTGCAGTAAGAACTGTGACCTGTCATCAATGACGATCTAGTCGCAGCCGTATCAAACGTTCTGCACATATTACGTGAAAATTATGAATGATTTACGCATTTTCTCAGCCGCATCCGGTTCTCCGAATGTGCTGTTTATCGATTTACTGCATTTTAAGCGATTCAAATCGGTTCTTTGCAGTAAGAACTGTGACCTGTCATCAATGACGATCTAGTCGCAGCCGTATCAAACGTTCTGCACATATTACGTGAAAATTATGAATGATTTACGCATTTTCTCAGCCGCATCCGGTTCTCCGAATGTGCTGTTTATCGATTTACTGCATTTTAAGCGATTCAAATCGGTTCTTTGCAGTAAGAACTGTGACCTGTCATCAATGACGATCTAGTCGCAGCCGTATCAAACGTTCTGCACATATTACGTGAAAATTATGAATGATTTACGCATTTTCTCAGCCGCATCCGGTTCTCCGAATGTGCTGTTTATCGATTTACTGCATTTTAAGCGATTCAAATCGGTTCTTTGCAGTAAGAACTGTGACCTGTCATCAATGACGATCTAGTCGCAGCCGTATCAAACGTTCTGCGCAAATTAGGTGAAAATTATGAATGATTTACGCATACTCCCAGCCGCATCCGGTTCTCCGAATGTGCTGTTTATCGATTTACTGCATTTTAAGCGATTCAAACCGGTTCCTTGCAGTAAGAACTGTGACCTGTCATCAATGACGATCTAGTCGCAGCCGTATCAAACGTTCTGCGCATATTAGATGAGAAATGTGCATGATTTGCTCATATTCGCAGCCGCATCCGGTTCTCCGAATGTGCTGTTTATCGATTTACTGCATTTTATGCGATTCAAATCGGTTCCTTGCAGTAAGAACTGTGATCTGTCATCAATGACGGTATAGTCGCAGCCGTATCAAGCGTGTTACGCATATTAGGTGAAAAATGTGGATGGCTTACTCATATTCGCAGCCTCATCCGGTTCTCCGTATGTGCTCTTTATCGATTTACTGCATTTTAAGCGATTCTAATCGGTTCCTTGCAGTAAGAACTGTGACCTGTCATCAATGGCGATATAGTCACAGACGTATCAAACGTTCTGCGCATGTTAGGTGAAAATTATGAATGATTTACGCATATTCCCAGCCGCATCCGGTTCTCCGAATGTGCTGTTTATCGATTTACTGCATTTTAAGCGATTCAAATCGGTTCTTTGCAGTAAGAACTGTGACCTGTCATCAATGACGATCTAGTCGCAGCCGCATCAAACGTTCTGCGCAAATTAGGTGAAAATTATGAATGATTTACGCATACTCCCAGCCGCATCCGGTTCTCCGAATGTGCTGTTTATCGATTTACTGCATTTTAAGCGATTCAAATCGGTTCCTTGCAGTTAGAACTGTGACCTGTCATCAATGGCGATCTAGTCGCAGCCGTACCCAACGTGCTGCGCATATTAGATGAGAAATGTGCATGATTTGCTCATATTCGCAGCCGCATCCGGTTCTCCGAATGTGCTGTTTATCGATTTACTGCATTTTATGCGATTCAAATCGGTTCCTTGCAGTAAGAACTGTGATCTGTCATCAATGACGGTATAGTCGCAGCCGTATCAAGCGTGTTACGCATATTAGGTGAAAAATGTGGATGGCTTACTCATATTCGCAGCCTCATCCGGTTCTCCGTATGTGCTCTTTATCGATTTACTGCATTTTAAGCGATTCTAATCGGTTCCTTGCAGTAAGAACTGTGACCTGTCATCAATGGCGATATAGTCACAGACGTATCAAACGTTCTGCGCAAATTAGGTGAAAATTATGAATGATTTACGCATACTCCCAGCCGCATCCGGTTCTCCGAATGTGCTGTTTATCGATTTACTGCATTTTAAGCGATTCAAATCGGTTCTTTGCAGTAAGAACTGTGACCTGTCATCAATGACGATCTAGTCGCAGCCGTATCAAACGTTCTGCGCAAATTAGGTGAAAATTATGAATGATTTACGCATATTCCCAGCCGCATCCGGTTCTCCGAATATGCTGTTTATCGATTTACTGCATTTTAAGCGATTCAAACCGTTCCCTTGCAGTAAGAACTGTGACCTGTCATCAATGATGATCTAGTCGCAGCCGTATCAAACGTTCTGCACATATTACGTGAAAATTATGAATGATTTACGCATTTTCTCAGCCGCATCCGGTTCTCCGAATGTGCTGTTTATCGATTTACTGCATTTTAAGCGATTCAAACCGGTTCCTTGCAGTAAGAACTGTGACCTGTCATCAATGACGATCTAGTCGCAGCCGTATCAAACGTTCTGCGCATGTTAGGTGAAAATTATGAATGATTTACGCATATTCCCAGCCGCATCCGGTTCTCCGAATGTGCTGTTTATCGATTTACTGCATTTTAAGCGATTCAAATCGGTTCTTTGCAGTAAGAACTGTGACCTGTCATCAATGACGATCTAGTCGCAGCCGTATCAAACGTTCTGCGCAAATTAGGTGAAAATTATGAATGATTTACGCATACTCCCAGCCGCATCCGGTTCTCCGAATGTGCTGTTTATCGATTTACTGCATTTTAAGCGATTCAAATCGGTTCTTTGCAGTAAGAACTGTGACCTGTCATCAATGACGATCTAGTCGCAGCCGTATCAAACGTTCTGCGCATGTTAGGTGAAAATTATGAATGATTTACGCATTTTCTCAGCCGCATCCGGTTCTCCGAATGTGCTGTTTATCGATTTACTGCATTTTAAGCGATTCAAACCGGTTCCTTGCAGTAAGAACTGTGACCTGTCATCAATGACGATCTAGTCGCAGCCGTATCAAACGTTCTGCGCATGTTAGGTGAAAATTATGAATGATTTACGCATATTCCCAGCCGCATCCGGTTCTCCGAATGTGCTGTTTATCGATTTACTGCATTTTAAGCGATTCAAATCGGTTCTTTGCAGTAAGAACTGTGACCTGTCATCAATGACGATCTAGTTGCAGCCGTATCAAACGTTCTGCGCAAATTAGGTGAAAATTATGAATGATTTACGCATATTCCCAGCCGCATCCGGTTCTCCGAATATGCTGTTTATCGATTTACTGCATTTTAAGCGATTCAAACCGTTTCCTTGCAGTAAGAACTGTGACCTGTCATCAATGACGATCTAGTCGCAGCCGTATCAAACGTTCTGCACATATTACGTGAAAATTATGAATGATTAACGCATTTTCTCAGCCGCATCCGGTTCTCCGAATGTGCTGTTTATCGATTTACTGCATTTTAAGCGATTCAAACCGGTTCCTTGCAGTAAGAACTGTGACCTGTCATCAATGACGATCTAGTCGCAGCCGTATCAAACGTTCTGCGCATGTTAGGTGAAAATTATGAATGATTTACGCATATTCCCAGCCGCATCCGGTTCTCCGAATGTGCTGTTTATCGATTTACTGCATTTTAAGCGATTCAAATCGGTTCTTTGCAGTAAGAACTGTGACCTGCCATCAATGACGATCTAGTCGCAGCCGTATCAAACGTTCTGCGCAAATTAGGTGAAAATTATGAATGATTTACGCATACTCCCAGCCGCATCCGGTTCTCCGAATGTGCTGTTTATCAATTTACTGCATTTTAAGCGATTCAAATCGGTTCCTTGCAGTTAGAACTGTGACCTGTCATCAATGGCGATCTAGTCGCAGCCGTACCCAACGTGCTGCGCATATTAGATGAGAAATGTGCATGATTTGCTCATATTCGCAGCCGCATCCGGTTCTCCGAATGTGCTGTTTATCGATTTACTGCATTTTATGCGATTCAAATCGGTTCCTTGCAGTAAGAACTGTGATCTGTCATCAATGACGGTATAGTCGCAGCCGTATCAAGCGTGTTACGCATATTAGGTGAAAAATGTGGATGGCTTACTCATATTCGCAGCCTCATCCGGTTCTCCGTATGTGCTCTTTATCGATTTACTGCATTTTAAGCGATTCTAATCGGTTCCTTGCAGTAAGAACTGTGACCTGTCATCAATGGCGATATAGTCACAGACGTATCAAACGTTCTGCGCAAATTAGGTGAAAATTATGAATGATTTACGCATACTCCCAGCCGCATCCGGTTCTCCGAATGTGCTGTTTATCGATTTACTGCATTTTAAGCGATTCAAATCGGTTCTTTGCAGTAAGAACTGTGACCTGTCATCAATGACGATCTAGTCGCAGCCGTATCAAACGTTCTGCGCAAATTAGGTGAAAATTATGAATGATTTACGCATATTCCCAGCCGCATCCGGTTCTCCGAATATGCTGTTTATCGATTTACTGCATTTTAAGCGATTCAAACCGTTTCCTTGCAGTAAGAACTGTGACCTGTCATCAATGACGATCTAGTCGCAGCCGTATCAAACGTTCTGCACATATTACGTGAAAATTATGAATGATTTACGCATTTTCTCAGCCGCATCCGGTTCTCCGAATGTGCTGTTTATCGATTTACTGCATTTTAAGCGATTCAAACCGGTTCCTTGCAGTAAGAACTGTGACCTGTCATCAATGACGATCTAGTCGCAGCCGTATCAAACGTTCTGCGCATGTTAGGTGAAAATTATGAATGATTTACGCATATTCCCAGCCGCATCCGGTTCTCCGAATGTGCTGTTTATCGATTTACTGCATTTTAAGCGATTCAGATCGGTTCTTTGCAGTAAGAACTGTGACCTGTCATCAATGACGATCTAGTCGCAGCCGTATCAAACGTTCTGCGCAAATTAGGTGAAAATTATGAATGATTTACGCATACTCCCAGCCGCATCCGGTTCTCCGAATGTGCTGTTTATCGATTTACTGCATTTTAAGCGATTCAAATCGGTTCTTTGCAGTAAGAACTGTGACCTGTCATCAATGACGATCTAGTCGCAGCCGTATCAAACGTTCTGCGCATGTTAGGTGAAAATTATGAATGATTTACGCATTTTCTCAGCCGCATCCGGTTCTCCGAATGTGCTGTTTATCGATTTACTGCATTTTAAGCGATTCAAACCGGTTCCTTGCAGTAAGAACTGTGACCTGTCATCAATGACGATCTAGTCGCAGCCGTATCAAACGTTCTGCGCATGTTAGGTGAAAATTATGAATGATTTACGCATATTCCCAGCCGCATCCGGTTCTCCGAATGTGCTGTTTATCGATTTACTGCATTTTAAGCGATTCAAATCGGTTCTTTGCAGTAAGAACTGTGACCTGTCATCAATGACGATCTAGTCGCAGCCGTATCAAACGTTCTGCGCAAATTAGGTGAAAATTATGAATGATTTACGCATATTCCCAGCCGCATCCGGTTCTCCGAATATGCTGTTTATCGATTTACTGCATTTTAAGCGATTCAAACCGTTTCCTTGCAGTAAGAACTGTGACCTGTCATCAATGACGATCTAGTCGCAGCCGTATCAAACGTTCTGCGCATGTTAGGTGAAAATTATGAATGATTTACGCATTTTCTCAGCCGCATCCGGTTCTCCGAATGTGCTGTTTATCGATTTACTGCATTTTAAGCGATTCAAACCGGTTCCTTGCAGTAAGAACTGTGACCTGTCATCAATGACGATCTAGTCGCAGCCGTATCAAACGTTCTGCGCATGTTAGGTGAAAATTATGAATGATTTACGCATATTCCCAGCCGCATCCGGTTCTCCGAATGTGCTGTTTATCGATTTACTGCATTTTAAGCGATTCAAATCGGTTCTTTGCAGTAAGAACTGTGACCTGTCATCAATGACGATCTAGTCGCAGCCGTATCAAACGTTCTGCGCAAATTAGGTGAAAATTATGAATGATTTACGCATACTCCCAGCCGCATCCGGTTCTCCGAATGTGCTGTTTATCGATTTACTGCATTTTAAGCGATTCAAATCGGTTCCTTGCAGTTAGAACTGTGACCTGTCATCAATGGCGATCTAGTCGCAGCCGTACCCAACGTGCTGCGCATATTAGATGAGAAATGTGCATGATTTGCTCATATTCGCAGCCGCATCCGGTTCTCCGAATGTGCTGTTTATCGATTTACTGCATTTTATGCGATTCAAATCGGTTCCTTGCAGTAAGAACTGTGACCTGTCATCAATGGCGATATAGTCACAGCCGTATCAAACGTTCTGCGCAAATTAGGTGAAAATTATGAATGATTTACGCATTTTCTCAGCCGCATCCGGTTCTCCGAATGTGCTGTTTATCGATTTACTGCATTTTAAGCGATTCAAATCGGTTCTTTGCAGTAAGAACTGTGACCTGTCATCAATGACGATCTAGTCGCAGCCGTATCAAACGTTCTGCGCATGTTAGGTGAAAATTATGAATGATTTACGCATTTTCTCAGCCGCATCCGGTTCTCCGAATGTGCTGTTTATCGATTTACTGCATTTTAAGCGATTCAAACCGGTTCCTTGCAGTAAGAACTGTGACCTGTCATCAATGACGATCTAGTCGCAGCCGTATCAAACGTTCTGCGCATGTTAGGTGAAAATTATGAATGATTTACGCATATTCCCAGCCGCATCCGGTTCTCCGAATGTGCTGTTTATCGATTTACTGCATTTTAAGCGATTCAAATCGGTTCTTTGCAGTAAGAACTGTGACCTGTCATCAATGACGATCTAGTCGCAGCCGTATCAAACGTTCTGCGCAAATTAGGTGAAAATTATGAATGATTTACGCATATTCCCAGCCGCATCCGGTTCTCCGAATATGCTGTTTATCGATTTACTGCATTTTAAGCGATTCAAACCGTTTCCTTGCAGTAAGAACTGTGACCTGTCATCAATGACGATCTAGTCGCAGCCGTATCAAACGTTCTGCGCATGTTAGGTGAAAATTATGAATGATTTACGCATTTTCTCAGCCGCATCCGGTTCTCCGAATGTGCTGTTTATCGATTTACTGCATTTTAAGCGATTCAAACCGGTTCCTTGCAGTAAGAACTGTGACCTGTCATCAATGACGATCTAGTCGCAGCCGTATCAAACGTTCTGCGCATGTTAGGTGAAAATTATGAATGATTTACGCATATTCCCAGCCGCATCCGGTTCTCCGAATGTGCTGTTTATCGATTTACTGCATTTTAAGCGATTCAAATCGGTTCTTTGCAGTAAGAACTGTGACCTGTCATCAATGACGATCTAGTCGCAGCCGTATCAAACGTTCTGCGCAAATTAGGTGAAAATTATGAATGATTTACGCATACTCCCAGCCGCATCCGGTTCTCCGAATGTGCTGTTTATCGATTTACTGCATTTTAAGCGATTCAAATCGGTTCCTTGCAGTTAGAACTGTGACCTGTCATCAATGGCGATCTAGTCGCAGCCGTACCCAACGTGCTGCGCATATTAGATGAGAAATGTGCATGATTTGCTCATATTCGCAGCCGCATCCGGTTCTCCGAATGTGCTGTTTATCGATTTACTGCATTTTATGCGATTCAAATCGGTTCCTTGCAGTAAGAACTGTGACCTGTCATCAATGGCGATATAGTCACAGCCGTATCAAACGTTCTGCGCAAATTAGGTGAAAATTATGAATGATTTACGCATTTTCTCAGCCGCATCCGGTTCTCCGAATGTGCTGTTTATCGATTTACTGCATTTTAAGCGATTCAAATCGGTTCTTTGCAGTAAGAACTGTGACCTGTCATCAATGACGATCTAGTCGCAGCCGTATCAAACGTTCTGCGCATGTTAGGTGAAAATTATGAATGATTTACGCATTTTCTCAGCCGCATCCGGTTCTCCGAATGTGCTGTTTATCGATTTACTGCATTTTAAGCGATTCAAACCGGTTCCTTGCAGTAAGAACTGTGACCTGTCATCAATGACGATCTAGTCGCAGCCGTATCAAACGTTCTGCGCATGTTAGGTGAAAATTATGAATGATTTACGCATATTCCCAGCCGCATCCGGTTCTCCGAATGTGCTGTTTATCGATTTACTGCATTTTAAGCGATTCAAATCGGTTCTTTGCAGTAAGAACTGTGACCTGTCATCAATGACGATCTAGTCGCAGCCGTATCAAACGTTCTGCGCAAATTAGGTGAAAATTATGAATGATTTACGCATATTCCCAGCCGCATCCGGTTCTCCGAATATGCTGTTTATCGATTTACTGCATTTTAAGCGATTCAAACCGTTTCCTTGCAGTAAGAACTGTGACCTGTCATCAATGACGATCTAGTCGCAGCCGTATCAAACGTTCTGCGCATGTTAGGTGAAAATTATGAATGATTTACGCATTTTCTCAGCCGCATCCGGTTCTCCGAATGTGCTGTTTATCGATTTACTGCATTTTAAGCGATTCAAACCGGTTCCTTGCAGTAAGAACTGTGACCTGTCATCAATGACGATCTAGTCGCAGCCGTATCAAACGTTCTGCGCATGTTAGGTGAAAATTATGAATGATTTACGCATATTCCCAGCCGCATCCGGTTCTCCGAATGTGCTGTTTATCGATTTACTGCATTTTAAGCGATTCAAATCGGTTCTTTGCAGTAAGAACTGTGACCTGTCATCAATGACGATCTAGTCGCAGCCGTATCAAACGTTCTGCGCAAATTAGGTGAAAATTATGAATGATTTACGCATACTCCCAGCCGCATCCGGTTCTCCGAATGTGCTGTTTATCGATTTACTGCATTTTAAGCGATTCAAATCGGTTCCTTGCAGTTAGAACTGTGACCTGTCATCAATGGCGATCTAGTCGCAGCCGTACCCAACGTGCTGCGCATATTAGATGAGAAATGTGCATGATTTGCTCATATTCGCAGCCGCATCCGGTTCTCCGAATGTGCTGTTTATCGATTTACTGCATTTTATGCGATTCAAATCGGTTCCTTGCAGTAAGAACTGTGATCTGTCATCAATGACGGTATAGTCGCAGCCGTATCAAGCGTGTTACGCATATTAGGTGAAAAATGTGGATGGCTTACTCATATTCGCAGCCTCATCCGGTTCTCCGAATGTGCTGTTTATCGATTTACTGCATTTTAAGCGATTCAAACCGGTTCCTTGCAGTAAGAACTGTGACCTGTCATCAATGACGATCTAGTCGCAGCCGTATCAAACGTTCTGCGCATGTTAGGTGAAAATTATGAATGATTTACGCATATTCCCAGCCGCATCCGGTTCTCCGAATGTGCTGTTTATCGATTTACTGCATTTTAAGCGATTCAAATCGGTTCTTTGCAGTAAGAACTGTGACCTGTCATCAATGACGATCTAGTCGCAGCCGTATCAAACGTTCTGCGCAAATTAGGTGAAAATTATGAATGATTTACGCATATTCCCAGCCGCATCCGGTTCTCCGAATATGCTGTTTATCGATTTACTGCATTTTAAGCGATTCAAACCGTTTCCTTGCAGTAAGAACTGTGACCTGTCATCAATGACGATCTAGTCGCAGCCGTATCAAACGTTCTGCGCATGTTAGGTGAAAATTATGAATGATTTACGCATTTTCTCAGCCGCATCCGGTTCTCCGAATGTGCTGTTTATCGATTTACTGCATTTTAAGCGATTCAAACCGGTTCCTTGCAGTAAGAACTGTGACCTGTCATCAATGACGATCTAGTCGCAGCCGTATCAAACGTTCTGCGCATGTTAGGTGAAAATTATGAATGATTTACGCATATTCCCAGCCGCATCCGGTTCTCCGAATGTGCTGTTTATCGATTTACTGCATTTTAAGCGATTCAAATCGGTTCTTTGCAGTAAGAACTGTGACCTGTCATCAATGACGATCTAGTCGCAGCCGTATCAAACGTTCTGCGCAAATTAGGTGAAAATTATGAATGATTTACGCATACTCCCAGCCGCATCCGGTTCTCCGAATGTGCTGTTTATCGATTTACTGCATTTTAAGCGATTCAAATCGGTTCCTTGCAGTTAGAACTGTGACCTGTCATCAATGGCGATCTAGTCGCAGCCGTACCCAACGTGCTGCGCATATTAGATGAGAAATGTGCATGATTTGCTCATATTCGCAGCCGCATCCGGTTCTCCGAATGTGCTGTTTATCGATTTACTGCATTTTATGCGATTCAAATCGGTTCCTTGCAGTAAGAACTGTGACCTGTCATCAATGGCGATATAGTCACAGCCGTATCAAACGTTCTGCGCAAATTAGGTGAAAATTATGAATGATTTACGCATTTTCTCAGCCGCATCCGGTTCTCCGAATGTGCTGTTTATCGATTTACTGCATTTTAAGCGATTCAAACCGGTTCCTTGAAGTAAGAACTGTGACCTGTCATCAATGACGATCTAGTCGCAGCCGTATCAAACGTTCTGCGCATGTTAGGTGAAAATTAGGAATGATTTACGCATATTCCCAGCCGCATCCGGTTCTCCGAATGCGCTGTTTATCGATTTACTGCATTTTAAGCGATTCAAATCGGTTCTTTGCAGTAAGAACTGTGACCTGTCATCAATGACGATCTAGTCGCAGCCGTATCAAACGTTCTGCGCAAATTAGGTGAAAATTATGAATGATTTACGCATACTCCCAGCCGCATCCGGTTCTCCGAATGTGCTGTTTATCGATTTACTGCATTTTAAGCGATTCAAATCGGTTCCTTGCAGTTAGAACTGTGACCTGTCATCAATGGCGATCTAGTCGCAGCCGTACCCAACGTGCTGCGCATATTAGATGAGAAATGTGCATGATTTGCTCATATTCGCAGCCGCATCCGGTTCTCCGAATGTGCTGTTTATCGATTTACTGCATTTTATGCGATTCAAATCGGTTCCTTGCAGTAAGAACTGTGATCTGTCATCAATGACGGTATAGTCGCAGCCGTATCAAGCGTGTTACGCATATTAGGTGAAAAATGTGGATGGCTTACTCATATTCGCAGCCTCATCCGGTTCTCCGAATGTGCTGTTTATCGATTTACTGCATTTTAAGCGATTCAAACCGGTTCCTTGCAGTAAGAACTGTGACCTGTCATCAATGACGATCTAGTCGCAGCCGTACCCAACGTGCTGCGCATATTAGATGAGAAATGTGCATGATTTGCTCATATTCGCAGCCGCATCCGGTTCTCCGAATGTGCTGTTTATCGATTTACTGCATTTTATGCGATTCAAATCGGTTCCTTGCAGTAAGAACTGTGACCTGTCATCAATGGCGATATAGTCACAGCCGTATCAAACGTTCTGCGCAAATTAGGTGAAAATTATGAATGATTTACGCATATTCCCAGCCGCATCCGGTTCTCCGAATGTGCTGTTTATCGATTTACTGCATTTTAAGCGATTCAAATCGGTTCTTTGCAGTAAGAACTGTGACCTGTCATCAATGACGATCTAGTCGCAGCCGTATCAAACGTTCTGCGCAAATTAGGTGAAAATTATGAATGATTTACGCATACTCCCAGCCGCATCCGGTTCTCCGAATGTGCTGTTTATCGATTTACTGCATTTTAAGCGATTCAAATCGGTTCCTTGCAGTTAGAACTGTGACCTGTCATCAATGGCGATCTAGTCGCAGCCGTACCCAACGTGCTGCGCATATTAGATGAGAAATGTGCATGATTTGCTCATATTCGCAGCCGCATCCGGTTCTCCGAATGTGCTGTTTATCGATTTACTGCATTTTATGCGATTCAAATCGGTTCCTTGCAGTAAGAACTGTGATCTGTCATCAATGACGGTATAGTCGCAGCCGTATCAAGCGTGTTACGCATATTAGGTGAAAAATGTGGATGGCTTACTCATATTCGCAGCCTCATCCGGTTCTCCGAATGTGCTGTTTATCGATTTACTGCATTTTAAGCGATTCAAATCGGTTCCTTGCAGTTAGAACTGTGACCTGTCATCAATGGCGATCTAGTCGCAGCCGTACCCAACGTGCTGCGCATATTAGATGAGAAATGTGCATGATTTGCTCATATTCGCAGCCGCATCCGGTTCTCCGAATGTGCTGTTTATCGATTTACTGCATTTTATGCGATTCAAATCGGTTCCTTGCAGTAAGAACTGTGACCTGTCATCAATGGCGATATAGTCACAGCCGTATCAAACGTTCTGCGCAAATTAGGTGAAAATTATGAATGATTTACGCATATTCCCAGCCGCATCCGGTTCTCCGAATGTGCTGTTTATCGATTTACTGCATTTTAAGCGATTCAAATCGGTTCTTTGCAGTAAGAACTGTGACCTGTCATCAATGACGATCTAGTCGCAGCCGTATCAAACGTTCTGCGCAAATTAGGTGAAAATTATGAATGATTTACGCATACTCCCAGCCGCATCCGGTTCTCCGAATGTGCTGTTTATCGATTTACTGCATTTTAAGCGATTCAAATCGGTTCTTTGCAGTAAGAACTGTGACCTGTCATCAATGACGATCTAGTCGCAGCCGTATCAAACGTTCTGCGCATGTTAGGTGAAAATTATGAATGATTTACGCATTTTCTCAGCCGCATCCGGTTCTCCGAATGTGCTGTTTATCGATTTACTGCATTTTAAGCGATTCAAACCGGTTCCTTGCAGTAAGAACTGTGACCTGTCATCAATGACGATCTAGTCGCAGCCGTATCAAACGTTCTGCGCATGTTAGGTGAAAATTATGAATGATTTACGCATATTCCCAGCCGCATCCGGTTCTCCGAATGTGCTGTTTATCGATTTACTGCATTTTAAGCGATTCAAATCGGTTCTTTGCAGTAAGAACTGTGACCTGTCATCAATGACGATCTAGTTGCAGCCGTATCAAACGTTCTGCGCAAATTAGGTGAAAATTATGAATGATTTACGCATATTCCCAGCCGCATCCGGTTCTCCGAATATGCTGTTTATCGATTTACTGCATTTTAAGCGATTCAAACCGTTTCCTTGCAGTAAGAACTGTGACCTGTCATCAATGACGATCTAGTCGCAGCCGTATCAAACGTTCTGCACATATTACGTGAAAATTATGAATGATTTACGCATTTTCTCAGCCGCATCCGGTTCTCCGAATGTGCTGTTTATCGATTTACTGCATTTTAAGCGATTCAAACCGGTTCCTTGCAGTAAGAACTGTGACCTGTCATCAATGACGATCTAGTCGCAGCCGTATCAAACGTTCTGCGCATGTTAGGTGAAAATTATGAATGATTTACGCATATTCCCAGCCGCATCCGGTTCTCCGAATTGCTGTTTATCGATTTACTGCATTTTAAGCGATTCAAATCGGTTCTTTGCAGTAAGAACTGTGACCTGTCATCAATGACGATCTAGTCGCAGCCGTATCAAACGTTCTGCGCAAATTAGGTGAAAATTATGAATGATTTACGCATACTCCCAGCCGCATCCGGTTCTCCGAATGTGCTGTTTATCGATTTACTGCATTTTAAGCGATTCAAATCGGTTCTTTGCAGTAAGAACTGTGACCTGTCATCAATGACGATCTAGTCGCAGCCGTATCAAACGTTCTGCGCATGTTAGGTGAAAATTATAAATGATTTACGCATTTTCTCAGCCGCATCCGGTTCTCCGAATGTGCTGTTTATCGATTTACTGCATTTTAAGCGATTCAAACCGGTTCCTTGCAGTAAGAACTGTGACCTGTCATCAATGACGATCTAGTCGCAGCCGTATCAAACGTTCTGCGCATGTTAGGTGAAAATTATGAATGATTTACGCATATTCCCAGCCGCATCCGGTTCTCCGAATGTGCTGTTTATCGATTTACTGCATTTTAAGCGATTCAAATCGGTTCTTTGCAGTAAGAACTGTGACCTGTCATCAATGACGATCTAGTCGCAGCCGTATCAAACGTTCTGCGCAAATTAGGTGAAAATTATGAATGATTTACGCATATTCCCAGCCGCATCCGGTTCTCCGAATATGCTGTTTATCGATTTACTGCATTTTAAGCGATTCAAACCGTTTCCTTGCAGTAAGAACTGTGACCTGTCATCAATGACGATCTAGTCGCAGCCGTATCAAACGTTCTGCACATATTACGTGAAAATTATGAATGATTTACGCATTTTCTCAGCCGCATCCGGTTCTCCGAATGTGCTGTTTATCGATTTACTGCATTTTAAGCGATTCAAACCGGTTCCTTGCAGTAAGAACTGTGACCTGTCATCAATGACGATCTAGCCGCAGCCGTATCAAACGTTCTGCGCATGTTATGTGAAAATTATGAATGATTTACGCATATTCCCAGCCGCATCCGGTTCTCCGAATGTGCTGTTTATCGATTTACTGCATTTTAAGCGATTCAAATCGGTTCCTTGCAGTAAGAACTGTGACCTGTCATCAATGACGATCTAGTCGCAGCCGTATCAAACGTTCTGCGCAAATTAGGTGAAAATTATGAATGATTTACGCATATTCCCAGCCGCATCCGGTTCCGGGAATGTGCTGTTTATCGATTTACTGCATTTTAAGCGATTCAAATCGGTTCCTTGCAGTAAGAACTGTGACCTGTCATCAATGACGATATAGTCCCAGCCGTATCAAACGTTCTGCGCAAATTAGGTGAAAATTATGAATGATTTACGCATATTCCCATCCGCATCCGGTTCTCCGAATGTGCTGTTTATCGATTTACTGCATTTTAAGCAATTCAAATCGGTTCCTTGCAGTAGGAACTGTGACCTGTCATCAATGGCGATATAGTCGCAGCCGTATCCAACGTGCTGCGCATATTAGGTGAAAATTATGAATGATTTACGCATATTCTCAGCCGCATCCGGTTCTCCGAATGTGCTGTTTATCGATTTACTGCATTTTAAGCGATTCAACCCGGTTCCTTGCAGTAAGAACTGTGACCTGTCATCAATGACGATCTAGTCGCAGCCGTATCAAACGTTCTGCGCATATTACGTGAAAATTATGAATGATTTACGCAAATTCCCATCCGCATCCGGTTCTCCGAATGTGCTGTTTATCGATTTACTGCATTTTAAGCGATTCAAATCGGTTCCTTGCAGTAAGAACTGTGACCTGTCATCAATGACGATATAGTCCCAGCCGTATCAAACGTTCTGCGCAAATTAGGTGAAAATTATGAATGATTTACGCATATTCCCAGCCGCATCCGGTTCCGGGAATGTGCTGTTTATCGATTTACTGCATTTTAAGCGATTCAAATCGGTTCCTTGCAGTAAGAACTGTGACCTGTCATCAATGACGATATAGTCCCAGCCGTATCAAACGTTCTGCGCAAATTAGGTGAAAATTATGAACGATTTACGCATATTCCCATCCGCATCCGGTTCTCCGAATGTGCTGTTTATCGATTTACTGCATTTTAAGCGATTCAAATCGGTTCCTTGCAGTTAGAACTGTGACCTGTCATCTATGACTATCTATTCGCAGCCGTATCAAACGTGCGGTATATTAGGTGAGAAATGTGGATGATTTACTCATATTCGCAGCCGCATCCGGTCCTCCGAATGCGCTGTTTATCGATTTACTGCATTTTAAGCGATTCCAATCGGTTCCTTGCAGTAAGAACTGTGACCTGTCATCAATGACGATATAGTCACAGCCGTATCAAACGTTCTGCGCAAATTAGGTGAAAATTATGAATGATTTACGCATATTCCCATCCGCATCCGGTTCTACGAATGTGCTGTTTATCGATTTACTGCATTTTATGCGATTCAAATCGGTTCCTTGCAGTAAGAACTGTGACCTGTCATCAATGACGATATAGTCGCTGCCGTATCAAACGTTCTGCGCAGATTAGGTGAAAATTATAAATGATTTACGCATATTCCCAGCCGCATCCGGTTCTCCGAATGTGCTGTTTATCGATTTACTGCATTTTAAGCGATTCAAACCGGTTCCTTGCAGTAAGAACTGTGACCTGTCATCAATGATGATATAGGCACAGCCGTATCAAACGTTCTGCGCAAATTAGGTGAAAATTATTAATGATTTACGCATATTACCAGCCGCATCCGGTTCTCCGAATGTGCTGTTTATCGATTTACTGCATTTTAAGCGATTCAAATCGGTTCCTTGCAGTAAGAACTGTGACCTGTCATCAATGACGATCTAGTCGCAGCCATATCAAACGTGCTGCGCAAATCAGGTGAAAAATGTGGATGATTTACTCATATTCGCCGCCGCATCCGGTTCTCCGAATGTGCTGTTTATCGATTTACTGCATTTTAAGCGATTCAAATCGGTTCCTAGCAGTTAGAACTGTGACCTGTCATCAATGGCGATCTAGTCACAGCCGTACCCAACGTGCTGCGCATATTAGATGAGAAATGTGCATGATTTGCTCATATTCGCAGCCGCATCCGGTTCTCCGAATGTGCTGTTTATCGATTTACTGCATTTTATGCGATTCAAATCGGTTCCTTGCAGTAAGAACTGTGATCTGTCATCAATGACGGTATAGTCGCAGCCGTATCAAGCGTGTTACGCATATTAGGTGAAAAATGTGGATGGCTTACTCATATTCGCAGCCTCATCCGGTTCTCCGAATGTGCTGTTTATCGATTTACTGCATTTTAAGCGATTCAAATCGGTTCTTTGCAGTAAGAACTGTGACCTGTCATCAATGACGATCTAGTCGCAGCCGTATCAAACGTTCTGCGCAAATTAGGTGAAAATTATGAATGATTTACGCATATTCCCAGCCGCATCCGGTTCTCCGAATATGCTGTTTATCGATTTACTGCATTTTAAGCGATTCAAACCGTTTCCTTGCAGTAAGAACTGTGACCTGTCATCAATGACGATCTAGTCGCAGCCGTATCAAACGTTCTGCACATATTACGTGAAAATTATGAATGATTTACGCATTTTCTCAGCCGCATCCGGTTCTCCGAATGTGCTGTTTATCGATTTACTGCATTTTAAGCGATTCAAACCGGTTCCTTGCAGTAAGAACTGTGACCTGTCATCAATGACGATCTAGTCGCAGCCGTATCAAACGTTCTGCGCATGTTAGGTGAAAATTATGAATGATTTACGCATATTCCCAGCCGCATCCGGTTCTCCGAATTGCTGTTTATCGATTTACTGCATTTTAAGCGATTCAAATCGGTTCTTTGCAGTAAGAACTGTGACCTGTCATCAATGACGATCTAGTCGCAGCCGTATCAAACGTTCTGCGCAAATTAGGTGAAAATTATGAATGATTTACGCATACTCCCAGCCGCATCCGGTTCTCCGAATGTGCTGTTTATCGATTTACTGCATTTTAAGCGATTCAAATCGGTTCTTTGCAGTAAGAACTGTGACCTGTCATCAATGACGATCTAGTCGCAGCCGTATCAAACGTTCTGCGCATGTTAGGTGAAAATTATAAATGATTTACGCATTTTCTCAGCCGCATCCGGTTCTCCGAATGTGCTGTTTATCGATTTACTGCATTTTAAGCGATTCAAACCGGTTCCTTGCAGTAAGAACTGTGACCTGTCATCAATGACGATCTAGTCGCAGCCGTATCAAACGTTCTGCGCATGTTAGGTGAAAATTATGAATGATTTACGCATATTCCCAGCCGCATCCGGTTCTCCGAATGTGCTGTTTATCGATTTACTGCATTTTAAGCGATTCAAATCGGTTCTTTGCAGTAAGAACTGTGACCTGTCATCAATGACGATCTAGTCGCAGCCGTATCAAACGTTCTGCGCAAATTAGGTGAAAATTATGAATGATTTACGCATATTCCCAGCCGCATCCGGTTCTCCGAATATGCTGTTTATCGATTTACTGCATTTTAAGCGATTCAAACCGTTTCCTTGCAGTAAGAACTGTGACCTGTCATCAATGACGATCTAGTCGCAGCCGTATCAAACGTTCTGCACATATTACGTGAAAATTATGAATGATTTACGCATTTTCTCAGCCGCATCCGGTTCTCCGAATGTGCTGTTTATCGATTTACTGCATTTTAAGCGATTCAAACCGGTTCCTTGCAGTAAGAACTGTGACCTGTCATCAATGACGATCTAGCCGCAGCCGTATCAAACGTTCTGCGCATGTTATGTGAAAATTATGAATGATTTACGCATATTCCCAGCCGCATCCGGTTCTCCGAATGTGCTGTTTATCGATTTACTGCATTTTAAGCGATTCAAATCGGTTCCTTGCAGTAAGAACTGTGACCTGTCATCAATGACGATCTAGTCGCAGCCGTATCAAACGTTCTGCGCAAATTAGGTGAAAATTATGAATGATTTACGCATATTCCCAGCCGCATCCGGTTCCGGGAATGTGCTGTTTATCGATTTACTGCATTTTAAGCGATTCAAATCGGTTCCTTGCAGTAAGAACTGTGACCTGTCATCAATGACGATATAGTCCCAGCCGTATCAAACGTTCTGCGCAAATTAGGTGAAAATTATGAATGATTTACGCATATTCCCATCCGCATCCGGTTCTCCGAATGTGCTGTTTATCGATTTACTGCATTTTAAGCAATTCAAATCGGTTCCTTGCAGAAGGAACTGTGACCTGTCATCAATGGCGATATAGTCGCAGCCGTATCCAACGTGCTGCGCATATTAGGTGAAAATTATGAATGATTTACGCATATTCTCAGCCGCATCCGGTTCTCCGAATGTGCTGTTTATCGATTTACTGCATTTTAAGCGATTCAACCCGGTTCCTTGCAGTAAGAACTGTGACCTGTCATCAATGACGATCTAGTCGCAGCCGTATCAAACGTTCTGCGCATATTACGTGAAAATTATGAATGATTTACGCATATTCCCATCCGCATCCGGTTCTCCGAATGTGCTGTTTATAGATTTACTGCATTTTAAGCGATTCAAATCGGTTCCTTGCAGTTAGAACTGTGACCTGTCATCAATGACGATATAGTCCCAGCCGTATCAAACGTTCTGCGCAAATTAGGTGAAAATTATGAATGATTTACGCATATTCCCAGCCGCATCCGGTTCCGGGAATGTGCTGTTTATCGATTTACTGCATTTTAAGCGATTCAAATCGGTTCCTTGCAGTAAGAACTGTGACCTGTCATCAATGACGATATAGTCCCAGCCGTATCAAACGTTCTGCGCAAATTAGGTGAAAATTATGAACGATTTACGCATATTCCCATCCGCATCCGGTTCTCCGAATGTGCTGTTTATCGATTTACTGCATTTTAAGCGATTCAAATCGGTTCCTTGCAGTTAGAACTGTGACCTGTCATCTATGACTATCTATTCGCAGCCGTATCAAACGTGCGGTATATTAGGTGAGAAATGTGGATGATTTACTCATATTCGCAGCCGCATCCGGTCCTCCGAATGCGCTGTTTATCGATTTACTGCATTTTAAGCGATTCCAATCGGTTCCTTGCAGTAAGAACTGTGACCTGTCACCAATGACGATATAGTCACAGCCGTATCAAACGTTCTGCGCAAATTAGGTGAAAATTATGAATGATTTACGCATATTCCCATCCGCATCCGGTTCTACGAATGTGCTGTTTATCGATTTACTGCATTTTATGCGATTCAAATCGGTTCCTTGCAGTAAGAACTGTGACCTGTCATCAATGACGATATAGTCGCTGCCGTATCAAACGTTCTGCGCAGATTAGGTGAAAATTATAAATGATTTACGCATATTCCCAGCCGCATCCGGTTCTCCGAATGTGCTGTTTATCGATTTACTGCATTTTAAGCGATTCAAATCGGTTCCTTGCAGTAAGAACTGTGACCTGTCATCAATGACGATCTAGTCGCAGCCATATCAAACGTGCTGCGCAAATCAGGTGAAAAATGTGGATGATTTACTCATATTCGCCGCCGCATCCGGTTCTCCGAATGCGCTGTTTATCGATTTAGTGCATTTTAAGCGATTCAAATCTGTTCCTTGCAGTGAGAATGGTGACCTGTCATCAATGACGATCTAGTCGCAGCCGTATCAAACGTGCAGAGCATATTAGGTGAGAAATGTGGATGATTTACTCATACTCGCAACCGCATCCGTTACTGTGAATGCGCTGTTTATCGATTTACTGCATTTTAAGCGATTCAAATCTGTTCCTTGCAGTGAGAATGGTGACCTGTCATCAATGACGATCTAGTCGCAGCCGTATCAAACGTGCTACGCATATTAGGTGAAAAATGTGGATGGCTTACTCATATTCGCACCCTCATCCGGTTCTCCGTATGTGCTGTTTATCGATTTACTGCATTTTAAGCGATTCTAATCGGTTCCTTGCAGCAAGAACTGTGACCTGTCATCAATGACGATCTAGTCGCAGCCGTATCAAACGTTCTGCGCAAATTAGGTGAAAATTATCAATGATTTACGCATATTCCCAGCCGCATCCGGTTCTCCGAATGTGCTGTTTATCGATTTACTGCATTTTAAGCGATTCAAATCGGTTCCTTGCAGTAAGAACTGTGACCTGTCATCAATGACGATATAGTCGCAGCCGTATCAAACGTTCTGCGCATGTTAGGTGAAAATTATGAATGATTTACGCATATTCCCAGCCGCATCCTGTTCTCCGAATGTACTGTTTATCGATTTTCTGCAGTTTAAGCGATTCAAATCGGTTCCTTGCAGTAAGAACTGTGACCTGTCATCAATGATGATATAGTCACAGCCGTATCAAACGTTCTGCGCAAATTAGTTGAAAATTATTAATGATTTACGCATATTCCCAGCCGAATCCGGTTCTCCGAATGTGCTGTTTATCGATTTACTGCATTTTAAGCGATTCAAATCGGTTCCTTGCAGTAAGAACTGTGACCTGTCATCAATGGCGATCTAGTCGCAGCCGTATCCAACGTGCAGAGCATATTAGGTGAGAAATGTGGATGATTTACTCATACTCGCAACCGCATCCGGTTCTCTGAATGTGCTGTTTATCGATTTAGTGCATTTTAAGCGATTCAAACCGGTTCCTTGCAGTAAGAACTGTGACCTGTCATCAATGACGATCTAGTCGCAGCCGTATCAAACGTTTTGCGAATGTTACGTGAAAATTATGAATGATTTACGCATATTCCCAGCCGCATCCGGTTCTCCGAATGTGCTGTTTATCGATTTACTGCATTTTAAGCGATTCAAACCGGTTCCTTGCAGTAAGAACTGTGACCTGTCATCAATGGCGATCTAGTCGCAGCCGTATCCAACGTGCAGAGCATATTAGGTGAGAAATGTGGATGATTTACTCATACTCGCAACCGCATCCGGTTCTCTGAATGTGCTGTTTATCGATTTAGTGCATTTTAAGCGATTCAAACCGGTTCCTTGCAGTAAGAACTGTGACCTGTCATCAATGACGATCTAGTCGCAGCCGTATCAAACGTTCTGCGCAAATTAGGTGAAAATTATGAATGATTTACGCATATTCCCAGCCGCATCCGGTTCACCGAATGTGCTGTTTATCGATTTACTGCATTTTAAGCGATTCAAATCGGTTCCTTGCAGTAAGAACTATGACCTGTCATCAATGACGATCTAGTCGCAGCCGTATCAAACGTTCTGCGAATGTTAGGTGAAAATTATGAATGATTTACGCATATTCCCAGCCGCATCCGGTTCTCCGAATGTGCTGTTTATCGATTTACTGCATTTTAAGCGATTCAAATCGGTTCCTTGCAGTAAGAACTGTGACCTGTCATCAATGACGATCTAGTCGCAGCCGTATCAAACGTTCTGCGAATGTTAGGTGAAAATTATGAATGATTTACGCATATTCCCAGCCGCATCCGGTTCTCCGAATGTGCTGTTTATCGATTTACTGCATTTTAAGCGATTCAAATCGGTTCCTTGCAGTAAGAACTGTGACCTGTCATCAATGACGATCTAGTCGCAGCCGTATCAAACGTTCTGCGCAAATTAGGTGAAAATTATGAATGATTTACGCATACTCCCATCCGCATCCGGTTCTCCGAATGTGCTGTTTATCGATTTACTGCATTTTAAGCGATTCAAATCGGTTCCTTGCAGTAAGAACTGTGACCTGTCATCAATGACGATCTAGTCGCAGCCGTATCAAACGTTCTGCGAATGTTAGGTGAAAATTATGAATGATTTACGCATATTCCCAGCCGCATCCGGTTCTCCGAATGTGCTGTTTATCGATTTACTGCATTTTAAGCGATTCAAATCGGTTCCTTGCAGTAAGAACTGTGACCTGTCATCAATGACGATCTAGTCGCAGCCGTATCAAACGTTCTGCGAATGTTAGGTGAAAATTATGAATGATTTACGCATATTCCCAGCCGCATCCGGTTCTCCGAATGTGCTGTTTATCGATTTACTGCATTTTAAGCGATTCAAATCGGTTCCTTGCAGTAAGAACTGTGACCTGTCATCAATGACGATCTAGTCGCAGCCGTATCAAACGTTCTGCGCAAATTAGGTGAAAATTATGAATGATTTACGCATACTCCCATCCGCATCCGGTTCTCCGAATGTGCTGTTTATCGATTTACTGCATTTTAAGCGATTCAAATCGGTTCCTTGCAGTAAGAACTGTGACCTGTCATCAATGACGATATAGTCCCAGCCGTATCAAACGTTCTGCGCAAATTAGGTGAAAATTATGAATGATTTACGCATATTCCCATCCGCATCCGGTTCTCCGAATGTGCTGTTTATCGATTTACTGCATTTTAAGCGATTCAAATCGGTTCCTTGCAGTTAGAACTGTGACCTGTCATCAATGGCGATCTAGTCGCAGCCGTATCAAACGTTCTGCGCATATTACGTGAAAATTATGAATATTTTACGGATATTCTCAGCCGCATCCGGTTCTCCGAATGTACTGTTTATCGATTTACTGCATTTTAGGCGATTCTAATCGGTT